>JAQQBS010000004.1:1674710-1714230 GCA_030347275.1 Microctonus aethiopoides
AATTTCATTTTCCGCAAAAAAAAAATTCATTAAAAACCTTCAAATTTTAGGCTCGGACATGAGACTACCCCCTTAATAAAATAATTATATGTTAGTAATATATTTACCGTCCATGTTGTATAAAGGCGTCTCATACGCCGGAAAAACGTGTCTTTATCAACTGATACGTCTGCCATCGAGAACGCTTTAGGTTATAATGACCACGAGGCTCAAGAGTTACATTAAGGCTGTGCTAATGTTTTTAAGTAGATGTTACATGTGGATCACCACATACTTCTCGAATATGGCGACCTCATTTTTGAGGTGGTGGCGGATGCTACGAATTTATTATTTAGGCTGAAGTAGGTGGGTGCACCAACCTAACGGATATAATTGTTCGACGGCTTGGTAATTATATCAAAAAGAAGGACAAACTTTTTTTAAAAAAAAGAAAAAAAAGGCGCCAAGTTCATATGTGGCAAAAAAATTGAATTGCAAAAATTATTTTGGAAAATTTATTTTGAAAAAATTACTTTACAAAAAGATTTGATATCAGTCATTTGTTTGCCAAGTACACAATATAAGGTTATATGTAGACTTACTATATATTATATTATATATACTCTTACTATGTAATTATATTAGTTATCTATATTTATAACAGAATACACATCAAAGTACGTTCGTATTAAAAGTGGGATATTGACAAAAAATTTTTTACATATATAACTATTGATTGATTTTTTCAAAGTAACTTTTTCTTTTTAAAGTATACCAAACAACAAACCATAATACTGGTTGTAGCCATTGTAGGTTACTACATAAGAGCCATAGTTCCAATTCCATCCGTCCGCGGCGTGACAATCACATCAAATCACACTCTCTCTCTCTCTTTCTCTTAACCTCTCTATATTCTTTCGTTCGTTCATGATTAATTCGTTCTCTGTCACTCCAACTTCCACCATATATATTCATCATTGTCTCATAAGCGTCCCTATATACTTAAATTAATTGTATATGTCACTGTGTCCTTATTCTCTCTCTCGTTCTCTTTTTCTTTCCCAAGAGATACAAAAACACACACAGTGTGTGTGTGTTCAGCAGCAATTACATTTACGAACACGACTGCCCAACTTTTCTCTGGCAGTTGGCAGCCATGCGTAAAAGAAATAAATAATCAAAGTGACCATGAAGTGACAAATAAAGTTGGGCGAACAATGCTTATGAATGATTGTAGTAAAATTTAAGTGAAGTGTATATTATTTATTCGATAGTTATATAGTTGTATGTTTTAAACATTAGTTGGATGATTGTAAAACGTGGCGAAAATGAAGACGCGCGAATTAGCAAGATCACAAATTTAAGGAGGCGACGAGAAGAGAGTGCAAGCAAGTGTAAGAAGGCCGCCGCCGCGCGCTATGCCGTCGCATTGATGCCGAGGGTGACATTTCAACTATTTATTCATTTCATTTAGTGCCATTATAAAGTGTGTGCCAAAAGTTTTTACTCCAATACGCCACAATTACTTAAACATTTTTCTGTTAATGAGCAGGTTATTTATGTGGAAAAAAATTACTCGTTGCAATGAGTTAAATGCCCGAAACATGTAACAAATATTTCATTTACAAATACACGCTGTTATCAATAATATTTATGCAAAAGAACACTTGCATGATATTCTAATAGTGATGATAATTCAAATTCATTGAGTTGGTCAATGATATTGTATTGTTTTTTTGTTGATATTTTCATGGTATCAATTTGGATTGTTGTCTGTACTACTACTGTGTGTTTAACCTCAACAAGGAATATATGCACACGTATACAAAAGATAAATTTGATAAAACAACGGTTATTTAATACGTTTGTTACCATGATTTTAGTGGTATTATCATCTATTGCAAACGTGTGATATTATTAATCTCATTATTGTGGTAGTTAACATGAAAACAGAAAAGAAATCAAACGAGCCAAGTTGCATTTCAAGCGCAGTCGTCAAGGAGGAGCCTGACGGCGATTCAGTTAAAATAAAGGAGGAGATACCTGGTGGAAATCACGAGGATGCACCAGGAGACGATACAACTGAGTGTTCTAGAGATCCCAATTTGGATTCCAGCAATGGTGAGGCTACAATGCCTAACGATACGCAAAATGGTACTGGCAATCAGGCCGTGTTGGGTTTAATTAAGCAAGAGAATGATCATAATAATCCAAATGATGATATAACTAGTGGTAAAAGTTTATTTATTTATTGTTTTTTATTTTTAAATGATAGTTGTTATCTAAAATAATTTCATTTTAATTATATTTTAATTATTAATATTTGGATTTATTAGATGGGGTTCAACCGTTGGTAAGCAATGTGCTTAGCAAACCAATTGGAGGTGGAGCTGGTGGCGAGGCTCAATATATGCAGCAGCAAAGCCAAATATTTGTATTTTCAACGTCATTAGCAAATAAAGGCGCTGATGCAGTTTTACAGGGTTTATTTCCTTCTATTATAGCGTATCATTGCGCACAACCAGGAACTAAAAAATATTTAGAGGTAAGTTGGTAATTTAATTATTTAAAGATAAATTCATTTAATTTATATTTGATTTTTATTTTTATTCAGAAACATCCTAATAAAGTTAATCAATTTCGACAAAATCCTGCTCAATGGCTCAATAATTTAGCTATGATGAAGCAAAAGGGACATCAACCAACTCAGAGTAGTGGTTTTCCCACGGAACAACCTCCAGATTTGCCAGTGCTTGATCCAAATGCACCGTCATTTTGGAACGAGCAATCTAATCTCAGAAGTCTTAATGGCAATAATTCACTGGGTAATCCCGACTCATCATTAGATGATACAAATATAGATGTGCCTTGTCTTGTTCCAAATTCCCCAGGAAATCCAGGTAATTTAACAATTTTATTATTCATTTATTCATTTTATATTCAAATATATAAATAATACAATTGTTATTTCATTTATTTATTTATTTTTTTTCAGTGAATAATCAAAATCCTGCTAATGCAACACTAGGTTCGAGTCCAAATTTACTTGGTGGACCAGTGAGTCCAGGATCAGGTGGTTTACAAACATCGTTACAAGGCGTTAAAGTTCCAGATGAAAATTTGACGCCGCAGCAGCGACAACATCGCGAAGCCCAATTAGCAACAATAAGGAAAATGCATATGATGCTATTTCCAGAGCATAAAGATGATCCAAGTGGTTCATTAGAGCCAATTCAAGGGGCAACAACGCCAGCTGGAGTCCCAGCGAATGTAACCCCTGTTAGTATAGCTGCTGGCCAATGTCCTAATAATATGGAATGGCATAAATTACAACATCAATTACTTGATGGAAAAAATAAAGTATGAATTTATAATTTTATTATCTGACATCATTAACATTAATATATCATTTAATATTGATGATTTATTGTCATTAGGGTGGCGCGGGTAGTCCTGTTTCGCTTTCACTTCGTGGATCTGGAATGATTGGTGGTTTACCAAGGAGCCAAGGTCCACCACCTCCGTATCATCAAACAACGCGATCAGCTAGTGTTCCAATCGCTACACAAAGTCCAAATCCTTCCTCACCCAATAATCCTACCAGTAATTTGTCATTGCCGTCCCCAAGAGCAAATTCAGCATTGAATTCACCTGCCGATTGTAATCGACAGTTTCAATTAAATTCACAGCGACCCGGTGGTCATTTGCCTGGTCAGAGTCCAACTAGTCAGGACTCGCCGAATCCTGGCTCTACAGCAGCACCTTCTACTGCACGATTGAATCATAGTAATCCAGGCACACCTGTATCACATTCACATTTGGCATCGTTAAGTCCTAGTAATACACCACAAAAAGAAACTTCTCTTGACTTTCCGCCAAATCAACCTATCGGTGATTATTTTTATTTTTTAAATTAAGCTTACAAATTATCTCATAATTTCTTATAGAATTATCAAGCATGATGATAATTAATTTGATGTAATATCATTTTTTTATTTTGATATAGCAGATGGTATGTTCTGTCGGTCGCTGCAATCATTGGCTCAACAAAAACAGCAACATGGTAATGCAGTGAATGCAGTTGGTGTAAAGGAAGCTAATTTAATGCCAGTACCAAGTCCACAACAGATTCAATATCTCAATACATTTGAAGGACAAGAATTAACTATTCAAAAACAGCCGAATACTAGTCTCAAAGACGGTAATTTACAAAAGTAAGAGGATTTAAATAAATTTATTCATTTACATATTTTTTTACATGATATAAAAATTTTAATATCAAAATTTATATTTAAACTATTTATTTTTTGCAGTAATAATAACGTAAATTCCAATACGGATATATCAGGCAGAATGATCCCTGGCAATATGGATAGCAATAATCAATTTCCATCGAGGTCGGAGGGCACAAGTCCCTCGATGGATAGTATGACTCGTGGCTTTGGTGTTTCCCTACATAGTCCACATACACCTCATACTCCACATACACCTGGTAATGGTGCGCCACAAACTCCGGTTGATGGTAAACCATGTAATAAAACTTCCGCGAGCGCACAAAGCAGTCCAGTATCATTAAATCCGATGGCAGATAGCATGGGACCACCGAGAACGGTGCCAGCATCACCCAATACTAAATCGGAGACGTCTCCACCGTCTTCCAAAGATATTTCACAACAACAATCACAACAACAACAACAACAACAACAACAACAACAGCAGCAGCAGCAGTCACATCAGCAGCAACCATCGCAGCAGCAGCAGCAGCCACAACAACAACCGCAGCAGCCTCAACAACTACAATCTCAACAGCAGCAGCAGCAGCAGCAACAAATCCAATCACAACAGCAGCAACAGCAACAAATGCAACAGCAACCGCCGCCACAGCAGCAACAAGGACAACAACCCCCAGTTTTAAATCAACAAAATAGTTCATCAAATAACAATGTTGGACCTCCAATTGTAAATCAAATGAATGCATTCCCATGTAGCAGAGCAGGGACAAATGTTAGTCAACCATCGGAAAATTTACCGCTAAATCCAAACAATATGGGTGGAAGAATTGGACCAATGACCACAATAAATACTGGTCATTTTGATCCAATCACATCCCTTGCACAAATGAGTCAACAGTTGACAAATACAGCAGCAAGCAATGCTCATGGCAATGATGGGTCAATGCATTCTGGTAATCCCGGAATGATGCCCTTTAATAATCCACATGGTATGCATATGATGCAAATGAATCCTGGTGAAATGAACGGCGGTTGTCATATGGGCGGTGGCGTCAATGAACCAAGTGATGTTGGTGGCATGTGTATGGGAATGGGCGGACCACCAGCTGCGAGTTATAGTCCAACGGCTTCGCACACGGGCAGCCCAGTAGGACCCAATAAAATTCCACATCCCATGATGGGACATGCAATGATGAGTGGACATAATGGGCCACCAGGTGGTGGTTATCCTGGTGGTGATCAACATGTACCGCCACCAAGATTAATGAGTCAACATGTGAGTGGACCGAGTCCTTATAATGGTGCTAATATTCAAGTGAAACCAAGTGCACCAAATACGATACAGTATTTACCAGCAAGGCCTAATGTTGGGCATGCGCCAAGAGGTCCACCAAGTCTTGAATTTCTTCAGCGTTTCACAAATCCAATGGTTAATATTGAAAATAAAATGCAATCGCCATCAGTTAATTTACAATATTTTCCTAATGGATGTATGTCAAATAATATGGGCGGACCGCACTCGGGTATGCCAGGTAATATGGGTGGTGGTGGTGGTGGTGGTGGTGGTGGCCATCCTGGAATGAGTGGCGGTGGTCCACGAATGGACGGTCAACCAATGAATGCTGGTATTCATCCGTCAATGAGACAAGCCGTCGGTAATATGCGTCCTCAACCTAATATGATGCGGATGCAGCATATGGTGGGGGGCGGTGTCTTCCCTGGAAGTCCAATGGATCCGGACAAAGTCTTCCCACCGGATATGGTACCACCATCTCAAGTGCCAAATCAACAAAATCCTGGAATGTATGTGCCTGGAAGTAAAGGCAGTCCAATGGGTCTTGGACCACCACCTGAAGCTTCTCAACCTCTTCCACCAAGTATGGGCGGTGGCACTGGTAATTTTAAGAATAGTCCATTTGTTGGTGGTGGACCGAGTATGGCTGATCCGAATTATGCCCAACAATTTCACAACTTCCAGCAACAACTTTATGCAACAGGAACGAGGGGCAGTGGCCCACCCCATCCTAATCTTCATCCACCACCTAATTCACATTCACATGCACAGTTTTTTATTCCTAAGTAAAAAGTGTATGTGTGAGTGAGTGTGTATTATAATTGACATGCATCTCAAGTTTCATTTTACCGGTATTCGTTCAGAACTGATACCCACACGACATTGGGTGGACGAAACAGAAGGTAAAATTATGTCTCATAAAAATGCATTCATTATTTGTTTGATTGTTCCATTCAATCCGCGAAAAATTTTTGCGCGATCGCCACGATTGCAAAACGGTGTTCCGTGCAATATATATATATAAATAACGAGTATTCCACCATGCCGGAAAAAAAAAAAAAAAAGAAAAAAGGAAAAAAAAATATCGGGTGCTATCTGTAAATTGTGTACGTCACAGATTTTTATGTATCGGCTCTCGAACACCGCAGTGACGTTGTAAATATTTGTGTAAAATCAGGCTTTTCTCTCTTTGATTAAATACATTGTTATTTGTATCGCTCGGAATATACGTATGTAAGTGGATTTCACGCATATTGTGTTTTACATCGGCTGTTATAGACATTATTTAATAGCCTAAATTAAGAGATTCAAAGGTATGAAAAGAATTAAAGAATCAGGAATTAATGAAATCTTTTTAATTATAAATTTGCTAACTTAGAGAAGAATAATGAAAAATTATTTAATTTTAGTAAAAGAAATGAGTTAAATCCCCAAGAGTAAGATTGTATTGAAAATCAAGAAATGAAATATCATACATAAAACGACGGGCTATGCGAATAATGTCACGTTGATTCATTCTTCCTTTAATCTATGAGAAAAAAACAAATTTTAAAAGAGATAGGATAGCCTATAAATGGCACAAATTCGTAACATTGTAAATATACGCGATAAATAAACATCCCACCCATGCAACATAACCCCATATTATCCCTTTTTTTTCTCCTATCCCTAAATAAAATTTTTTTTCGTGACCAACTTTGTGCATAATCATGACCTCCTCATTGTAGTGCATAATGACATAAGGAAAAAAAAATTAATAATTGACTAATTATGTTGTTGACGAATGATTTTTATTATAAATGAAATAAAATAAAGATATTTACAAAAAGTCAGTGGATGGAACCGTTCCAATAATTGATATATTTTATTCTCGTTTTGCCATATTAAATTTTTAATTAACGGTCACATCACAAACTTGTTATGTGTGATAATGAATTTCTGAGTATAATCATGTTTTGTTATTCAATCTTATACTTAGAAAAAGAGAAGGAATGAGCATTCTTTCTATATTGCTCGCACATAATTTAAAGATTAGCATTGATATGACACGATTTTGTAAAAGCGATATAGTCGAAGAATTTCATCAGCCGCATTGTTGTTTTATTTTCTTCCATGAAAATGCACAAAATAATACTAATAAAATAAAAACCTCTAAGATTTTTCAAATTTACTAGTAAGAGTTAGTTCAATTTGCACATGAATGTTATTTAAAATCTAAAATGCAAATTTTACAGTACAAAAAAAAAAAAAAAAAGCCCTGCTCATTCTAAATGTGGATTCAATTTCTGACTTAATATTTTTTTTCCAATATTTTTATTCGATACAACGATGTAGTATCACATGAATAATGGCCAACACGCGCGTGTGCGACATAACCTACAAGTTTGGAGACAATTATAATCTAATAATAGAGATATGGTCTTCAACGAGCAAAAGTTTATGGAATTCGTTTTAAATTTTATAATCTCTAATACTTTTTTCTTCTTCTTTTTATTTCTCGTTATCCTTCGTAATTATCAAGCTTGTATATCTGTGGACTGCATTTTGAATGACGTACTCTTGATTATATGCGAACAAGTTCTCTTCTCTCACCTGAAATTAATAATAATATATTGTAGATATTTAATTTAATCGTCACTTGTATGAAGCTACAAGAAAACATTTTAATTATTTTCTTCATTGCTTTCTTTCTCTCTTTTTGCTTCTGTTATATATTCAACATTACAACAATTCATCGTACGAATCTTATTATAATCACAATCCCGAGAGCAAACCTGTTTTCGCTTCTAGCCGTTTCACTGACTGGACGTTTCCGAATCGCGCCACTTTTCCCCATTTCTGCAAACGGATTTAATCGTGCGATAATTGCAACCACAAACGAATTATTAGAACAAGAGAATTTTTAAAAATCATCAAAAAGATCAAATCGATCATAAAATGAAAACAAAATTAAAACAACAAATAATTCATTTTCCCATAATTTCAAAATACTAATTTTGCTATTACCTTGATGGCTGTTTATTGGAAAAATCGGCACTAAGATTGGTACTAAAAAAAAAATATTAAATGTTAATTAATTGATTGAAAAAAAGTGGCTTTTTTTTTTGTCGAGAAATATTGGTGCAATACTTTTTTTTTTCTGGCACATAATCGTCCCATTCACTGAGATCATATTTGGATAAATCCCCATCATCTTCGTCATCTTCATCATCCTCTTCATTATCGTCATACTGAAAAATTACAAATAAATATCAATAAAATTGAAAAATTAAATCAAATATTCATCAGGGAATTGATACTTACGTGACTCTTTACATCTCTCGTGTGTGAATTAGAATTTTCAGTTGATGCTGCTAATTTCACATCAGAATCTTTAGATTTTTCTCGTGGTGGACTGCTATACCTAGAATCTTTAGAATCATCATCAGATCGATCCATTTTTCGTTTTTTCTTACGTCTACCAAATTCATCATATTCATCATCTTCCTCATCTCTTCGTTCTTTATATTCAACGACTCCTCTATCATTATATCCACCACCATAACCAGTTCTTTCCTCAACCTCACCAAACTTTGGTGCATTACACATGTTACATTGTTGTCTTCGTGCCCAGTTGACATTTCCGCATTTGCTGCATTGCCAATCGTCAGCGCTGTATTAAAACAAATTAAAAAAGTTTTTGCAGTTCTAAATCATCCCAGAACCAATGTTTTTTTTTTCTTCTAGTTTTCTCTTTCATCAATCACCTGAATAAACCTCGACTTTTTTCAGCTGCTACTTTGCCAATCTCTTGACCAAGTTTTTTCTTTTTTGAACATTCTCCCCTATCTAAAATAACCAATAATATCAATATATTTTATATACAATAAACAATTTAATTTCTTTTAGTTACATTAATAAATATAATTAAAGTTTACCCTTTCCACAACGATTACAGGAATTTCGTCTGGCAAAATTGACATTCCCACATCTGCAATAAAAAACATTGAATTAAAAAATACTGAAGAATTATTTTAAAAAATCAATAATATTTATTGTCATGTGAATAAATATTTTATTAATTTATTTCGTACTGTGAATCTGGACAAATCCAGTCGCCATCATTGATACATCGTTGATTATCCTCCTCAACTTTTCCACCATCCATTTCCTTTTTGCAGTTTTCCTGCTTGGGCTCAAATCACGATCATTAAATTGCGTTACTTATTTTCTCTTTGTATGTACACTATGTTGATATAATGTACGTAATTGCGATTTCTCAAGCCGGTTCAATTTATATAAATTACAAATAAAGTTAAATATTAGTTTTAATTATCAACATATCAGACACATGATGATTGATACAACTTTGGAAACTTCATTCGTTTAAAATTGTTTGAGAATGAAAATGAATTATTTTTCCGTATTGCTCCGATATTTTTTCGCGAATGTGATGCCAATAAAATATGTTTCAGACATCCAACATTGAAATTAACATTCATTTAACATATGCTGTGTAATATGTACTTTAAGTGAAGACATTCGAATTTGTGAAATATGTTGTCTTATGGTGTACTATAATTTGGGGTGGTAAAAGTCTCGTTTATTCATGGAACACGCAAAATTTCACGATTTTATATACATATATACACTTTATAAGGACAAGAAAAAGATTCACATGCATTTGTGTGTGTATTATGTGTATGGATAAAGTGTATATACCCCAATAGCATTTGGTGCACTCCACCGAAGGCTATACAGGAATTTACATGAAAATGCACTAGGTGCACGCACGGTGCACGATCGGTGCGCGCACTTGGCTAATGGGGTATATGCATGAGATGAAATATTTCCGTTGCGACCAACCGCTGTACGATATATAGGGGAAAATTCCTACTTTACCGACGGTGGATAAATATAGTTCATGTAAACTAACCTTAATTATCATATTGGAGAATGAAATGTAATAGAAATAAAATATTTTCATCTTCTGTGTTGTGATATTATGTAAAGTATTCACATCTTTTGTATTAGTTTTATATGAATTGTGTATTTTTATGACAAATCTTTTGGATTTATTGTCATGTGAAGAGAGTATCATTAATACCAACATTGAAATTTTAAAATTTAGCACAGTGTCTCTATTCGTTTCGCACACTTTTTTCAATCAGAATTATTTGTTATATAAAATATACTTCAATTGAAATTCGCGCCACTGATCACCCTGAACTGCGACACGAATAGAATTCCATCAGTGCTCAGTCGATATTCTACCTAGTTTCGAATTGAAAAATAAAAACAGTTATCCAATCTATGTAATAATTTTGAGGTTATACTTCATGGAAGACTTACTTTACTGAACGACTGAAGTCTAAAACTCTGAACCTACTTGTAATCTCTGATTACAATCGTCAGTGTTGTATGATTTTGTCATTTGAAATATAAAAAAGTAGAAAGAAATAAAATGGCTGCAAGGCGAGCAATTAAATCGATCAATTGGTCTGGAATTGCTGAACGAATGATGGAAGAAGACAGGGCCATATTTTCAGCTTTTCGTACAAAATCTGATGGATATCTCAGACGGTTGGTAGCCTAAAATTTTGATAATATTATATAATTTCTATCATTTTTCTGTTTAACTATATATATTAGGGTGATTCGTTTGAGGGGACTTTTTTTTTTTTTGTGATGCTGACGAAATATTACTCTAAACATTCAGAAAAAAATTTCCACCAAAGATGAGCTCTTAATTTTAATATTCAGTGGTTCCTCAATCAATAGAGTAATATTTCGTGAACGTCGCCAAGAAAAAAAATAGTCCCCTCAAACAAAGCACCCTAATATATACAATAATTTATTGTTAACTCTTAACTTGAACTGAATTATTACAATTAATTTATATTTTTAGTATGCAAGAAAATCCAGAAACAGCTCCAGCAATTGATTGGTCATATTACAAAAAGCACGTTAGTGCTGCTGGTATGGTAGATCAATTCCAAAAAGAGTATGAATCATTAAAAATTCCATATCCAGCTGATACTTATACATCCTTGATTGAAGATCAAGAAAAAGATGCGGTAAAATATAATTTTTATAGATTCAAGAATTTTATAATCAAAATATTATTATATTCATCATCATAAACTATAATTTTATTGCAGCAAGCACATGTTCAGAAATTTATTCAAGAATCAAATGAACGAATCAAAGCTGCAGAAGCAGAAATTACGCGAATTCAAAGTCTTTTGCCATTTAACGAAATGACATTGGAAGATTTTGCTGAGGCTTATCCTGAACATGCTTGGAATCCAGAAAAGCCCACGATGTGGCCACATATTCCTGAAGCACAGCCTGGTCCAGAACCAGAGCCAATACCAAAATCAGATCATTAATAATTGTTCCACATTATAGTGTATCATATACATTTATAGGATTTTTAAGGTTGGCCTTTAAACATTTTAGTTTTGTTGGCAAACAGTAAGTGAATGCTATGAAACTTGAAAACATATGGCGATATTTATTGTTCAGAATCAATAAATTCATCGGTGAATATCATTAAATGGCTGTTAATTAAATGTCCCCTTTTGTCTTTCTTTCATAAAAGTAAGAACAAATTCAGTTTAATAGTAAGTAGGTAATAAAATTATCATACGAATAACAAATCAATAATTTATTTTTTCATCAGTTAACATTGAACGATAGATTATATTTAAAGTACAGTTTTTGTTTCTCATTTTAATATTTGGTAGTTATATTTGCGGATTAGGGTGTTTCATTTTTAAAGAAATTAAAGAAAATTTGTTATCAATTATAATAAACTTTTATCTTTCCAGCTCTACAACTCGAAAACTGTTAGTCGGAGAGCATTTGCGGTGAAGAGCTTTTTTGTAGCAAATTTAATGCCCTACAAAAGCTATACATTGATTTTTTCCAAAAAAAAATTTTCGTTACCGAAAAATCGAGTTGAAGTCGGAAAAAAAAATTTTCTCGTGTTATTTATATGAGAAATCAAATTTTTGGATCTGCCCAGCCTCTAATCAACTCGGATTTTTTTTTTTATAAATTATCAGATTTTCATGTATCACAGAAAACAAAAAATATCGCTCAAAAATGAAACACCATAAATTGCTGATGGGTGAGAAATTATCCGAATACCAAATTTTTTTTCACACTAAAACACAAACAAGAAATTGTTTGCGGAAGCTCAATACTTTTCATCATAAACAGTTTAAAGCTGCATAATATGACATTAATATTGCACATACATCAATTATGGATTACATATATTACACAAAGATTCTTTTACAATATAATTTTTCAAAGATTAGTATTAGTATTCGGTGATATGATAGTGATGGTACTAATGAAATGTATACGTCGAAAATTAATTAATCATATGCTGAATTTATATTATTGAGCTTTGATTATCTTTGGGCGGATGGAGTTATCAGTCCTTTGAAAATATCAAAACTATTTCCATCAGGTTGAACCGTAAATATATTACCATTTTGTCCCTGGACCTCCAAAAATCCGTAGCTATCAATTCCCAAAATTTTAACTTCTTCCATTCGACCATTATCCAATTCTATATTTACTTTTGCATCACTAAATGAAATATTTTTCCATTGAATATCGAGTATTAAATAATTAATACAATGAATTAAAAGTAATTTACAAATATATATTTATATTTTACTCACGTATGCAACCAATAATCGTAGTAAAGCTGATAGAACTGATCTATATCTCCATTTTCAATGATATCCAATAAATATTCAAGACTGTTGAATACCAAAGCGAAAAATCGTTCATATGATAGTTTTGATAATTTTGTTCCATGCTGTTCATTATATTTTATGATGATGTCGTTGATACAGCACGAAGGGAGATCATTGGCAAGATTTACTCCAACTCCTGTGGATGATAATTATTAATTGATTGATTCAATAATTATTACATGTGATCTAATATATTTTTTACCTATATTACAAATCGATTCACGTAATTTTACAAATGTAGTGACAATGAGGCCTCCAATTTTGATTTTTTCACCTAAATATATATCATTAGGCCACTTCAATCTTAGATCAATGTCCTGTAATGGAATGAAAAATTAATATAAATATTCTTTCATATCTATCACTTTAGATTCAATCAAAAGCTCAATTTGAAAGTTATAGAAACATTAATAATAATTAAACATTCCATGCAAAAATGTTTTCACAAAATTATCTCAAAGAAAATGTTTTAAAATCACAAATAAAAATTATCCCTGACTAAATTTCACATGGAATTCAAAACATATTCATCAATTTTTCACCTCAACAAATTTTCAAGAAAGTATTTTAAGTATGTTATCGCTTTTACTATTTAATTATTTGCATTATTACGAAAGTAAATTATCATATTAATATAAAATTTTTATTTGCACTAAAGGGATGAAAAATAAAAGCAAATTCCCATCAGCTATGCATTCAAATGAAGATTTTACATAAGGAATTTCTTTTCCATGACAAACCTCATAACCAGGAGACGTTCGAACTGCTCTGATAACTGCAACTCCAACGATATGTTGAAGAATCGGCAAATGTTGTCCAATATAAGACTGCATCGAGATGTGAAGTTGCATAGTAAACATAGCACATCCCTTTGGACTTAGCCATTTATTTTTATTTCGACCTAAATATTAATTTCAACAATTAATCAAATGTCTTCATTCATTATATACAAAATCGTATTGCAAGAAACTTGAAAAGAAATGAAAAATTCCTCACCTCTACCCTGTGTTTGTTGTCGAGGAAGAACAACTAAACCATGATGCATTTTAACTCCATTAACTACATCCATAGACGATGTCATAACATCAGCATAAATTACTAAACGTCCCAATTCTTTTGTACTGAGATTCTAGTGAATGATATTGATAATAATAGAAAAGAAAATGTACAAAAATATATTACAATTGTGAATAAAATTAAAAATATTATTAAATTCAATATGAACAATAGAGATTATTTACCTCAAAGTATTCTATAGTTGAAAAATTATCTGGACAGTGATGTAACATTATAGGCAAACATGTTGGTGAAGCAGGATGTATTTTTGTTGTATTCCCGCAAAATTGAAGTTTCAAATGAGGCGTTTCGAGAATATCATTCTCTTTAATTTCACTTTTCAGTCGCTCCAACATTTCTAATTTCAACTGTATATCAAATAATGTATAATACTCTTTAATTTGCGTATATGTTTGGGTGTATCTATATGATGTGATGTCGTGTGTAATGTCTGCGTGTATTTCTTTTTAAACGCAATAGTAATGAAGTTATTAATAAAATAATTTTCTATTATTATTCTACTCGTAATAAGAGTGCTATTTAGTTCATTATGTGCTTATTTGCTGTAGGAATTATTCACGTAGTCACCTGTCGATAAGTGATACTAATACCAATATTCCAGGAAACAAATTATCATAATTAAATTTCATACGCGTGATTTCAACTGGCTATATAATTTTTAGTATCTTTTGTTAGATAATAAAATATTAATTATACCGAGTTGTTCCTTATTTGTTTTTTTTTTTTTTATATACCAACCTCATGTCTACCTAAGAAAAATCCTGGATTGAATGCAGGCTCAGTATAAGTTTGTGGTTTTACATCCATTCCCAAATGAGAAGACAGCAAATCGCTTAATATTTCCAAGCGTGCATTATTACTGTCTTTTAATGCACATAATTTAGTTTCCTCAATTTCATACTGTGATGGATCAGCTTCCAGATGAATTTGTGAAAATACTGCACGACCACCAGAGCTTGGTAAATCAGCAAGAACAATACTTGGCGTTTGCCAAGTTTCCTCTTTGCCCAATACTTTTATTTGGAAAGTATGCACTTTACCATTTTTGTCTTTAACATGTGCTGAATGTGGAGTTTGTGGCGTGATAGTTCTAAATAATTATCGACAATGAAAAAAAATATAAAATTATGCTTGCAATTAATTGAAATTTAACTTACTTTACATCTTCATGATCTTGTGAGAAACGAGTTTTTATTGGCGATGCTTGATAGCAAAATATATGATGCATCATTTGAACATTTTTCCATCTTCCATATGAAAAACGTACGAGCTCATGTTCACGTACTTCGGCAGTTTTGAATGATGGCAGAAGAATATGTAATGCATCAGAGCACAAAGCCAATAATTGTCCACCATTGACAATATAATTAACTAATTGCGCTGCTATTTCACTATTAACATTGCCACAAACAACCAGTAAATTTGTTTGCTCTGTCCAAACATCTCGTCGAGCTTCATTTGAGGTTAAGGTATAAATGACATATCTGTAAAAAAATAAATAATAAAAATTGTAATTGAAATAAAAAAATTTTGTTTACATATTCATACTTGTCTTGGTTTAGTGTTTGTTTCAATACGCATTTAATATTATCTCTAGTTGCAGCGCTGTCTGAATAAATCAAAACGTTCGGTGGCTTTGCTGATGAATAAATAATGGAAGTTGGTTTTTTTGCAGGAGAATATTTTGATGTTCGATTAATATGTGTTATTTCCCCTGATGATTTTGTGTTTAAATTATTTAAAGTATTATTTTCAGGAATGTTTGTATATGAAAATGTCTTGAGAGATTCATCTGTAGATACTGTGGCTGTTGTATGTTTATTAAATGATGCTTCCAAAATGTTAAAATTTGTTGGCAACTGCGACGAACCAGCATTATCTGAAATAATTGTGGCCGATGCTGGTGTCGGTGGTGGCGTTGATGGAACTGATGAACTACTTTTAAAAAGTGATTTATCCTCATCAATATCATTATATTCACAATGAGAATCAATTTGCAAAATTATAGGCATTGACAATGTTAATGTTTTACTGCCAGGTGACATAATAATCCCCGGGAAACCATCGACTTCAAGTGATTTTCCACTTTGCGAAATATCCCATGCTGTTTTGCTAAATAATTTTAATTTATCCATATGTGATTTCCATTGTGCTTTTCCAACTAATTTTTTATCTTCCAAACTTGTAGAATTATTCAAATTATAGCTACATGGCTTTCCAGTGACTTCTATTGATTCAATACGTGTTAGTAATAATCCATTATTAATAAAGCATTGATTATGCATCAGTGCAATGGAAAGTTTGCTCATGTGATCTACGTCGGTTTCCATAATGGCAGCAAAAGATTTGTTAGCAGTCCATGAAACTAATAATCCATATTCCTCTAGCTGTAAGATGTGAGTAAAAATGAAAGCAACAAAAAAAAAGCAGTAAAAAGGAATCATTAAAATATTGAAAAATCTTAATTTTTATTAATAAATTAAATGAAATTAAAATCGTACTTTTGTTATTTTTGTAAAGGCATTTGGATTAAAATGCTCAATATCAGCTTCAATCAAAACATGGATTTGTGTTTCATCATTCAATTTAGCACGGCCATGGTTATTCATTATCAAAGGAAAATATGTTTTTCCATAAGGATATAACAACCAATTGTTAACATCAATTATTTGCTAGTAACAAAATAATATGGGGAAAAGTTATTAATGTTAAAAAATGATGATTAGTAAAGATAAATGTATTAACATAGGTGAATTTTACCTGAGGATGAATGACACACAATCGCTTGTCTCCTTGACACCAAACAAGATCCATCAATTTTGCTTCATTTTTATTAGAACATAAATGTGAACTCAACAAATTTTCGCAAATTCCACTAGCATTAATGTCTTTTCCCACTAAATACATAAACAAATATTTAATTTCAAGTATATTTAGACATTACAATTTCATATTGTTATACCAATTATTATTGTTGGAGAAAAAAAGATGAATTTACCATCGTTTTCTGAAGCTGGAGGTTTGATGTAAAACATTATTGATGGTTTTGGATCACAACTTAAAGCAGTCGACAGTCGTGCTTTCAAAGATGAAAGCTTCAATGCTTGCATCCACGTTGAAACCATGTAGAATAATGTAAGTAACATTTTTAAATTTTAAATTGCCAATTCAATTTATCATTTACAGTTTAAAACTCTGATTTCATCCAATCGCAAATATCCTGAAAAAAAAAACAAAAACTTGATTTAATTACACTAGTTTTTGATACATTTTTAATATATTCAATGTTTCTCAAAGATAATTCTCCAGCTGGAATGACTATAATTAATTTTCAATAGACTCAAGTTTAATATTTAGAAATGAATTGCGAAATTTGTTACTAACATTCGTGATGAATTTGTAAATTGTCAAGTTGTGGCGGTGCATTTTTGTCATCACATTGTTGTAAAACTCGGTGATTTTTAAATAAATAATAGAATATTGATACACTTGAATACGAATTTATTGAATAATGATGACGAAGAAATATTTTTCTTTCAGAACAATCAATTTAATTGCATAGATAATTTACTTTGTAATGACCATGACTTTTGATCTCTTTGATATTGATGGCATGCTGGTGTAATATCCCGATTTGGATCGGTACAATGACATACATATGCCTATCTATGTATGTGTGTATTGTCTGTGAGGAGAGAAGAGATTTTCTGAGAACATGCCTGACCTCTGACAATATTTGCGATTCTTCTACGAATTTCATTCGAATATTCGCGCCATTTTGTCACTGAAATAAGAGAAAATTCCTACAAACAAAAATGAAAAATATTTTTATATTCAATTTTATAAAATACAAAAAATCAAATCATAGAACAATTAAATTTTTATTCAAAGGCTTATAATGAAATATGAATAATTATGAGAAAAAATAGAATACAGGTGTAAATAAAAAAAGAAAAATTAAAAATAAATGTGGACAAATTTAATGAATAGTTAATAAATGTATCATAGTTATACGCATGAAATATTAGTTAAATGGTAAATGTTACTATTAAATATATAGAGAGTACGTATTTTATTAAATATTTTTATAACTTTGTATGTTGTGATAACACATTTATTCTTATTAGTTAATTAAATTCGCAGCCAGGAATAAAATACATTATTGAACAATACTAAGTTTCACAGGAAAAATTTAAATGTTTGTAGAATCGAAATGAATTTTTGTTGTCCACAAATTAAATTTATTCAGTCTAATCAGACGCACCAATAATAATTATATGATTTAATAATTTATATCGGAAAACACCATTACATATATTGTAATTACTTTGAATTCTAAATTCATTTTATTATATATACGTACCTAAATTAAATCATTATATTACTGCGACAGAATATATATACATATACATACATCATTGTTTTATTTTTCACGATCAAATATGACAATATGTCTCTTTGTTTATGTACTTTGTTCATGTTTGGTCAAGAGTTTTTTTTCCTCGTTCAATTTATTCTCTAAATATTCGTGTATTATTCAAAATGCATGTTTATCTTATTCAGTAATCGTTTCGAGTAAACATTATATCATATCTCTTGAAGCTCATATTACTTCGATAATTGGACGTTGATTTTCACGCATTTTGAACATGATCACAAAAAAAAAAAAAAAAAAAATCAAGAATTCTTCCTGTACAAATTTCATTTTCCGACATTTACGAATGAATGTAATATTTATATTATATATACGAAAGAAAATAATTATATCAACGTTCAACAAAATTAAATTTCTCATTTTAATTGAAGAATAAAAGTTTATTTGTATAAACCAATGCTCATGCATGGTTTAACCGCGAAAATATCTTGATTTTGTCGAATTAATTGCATAAATAATGCATTTATGTACATACATTTGTAATTTTGGCAATGCATTATTATTTTCTAACCTTCAATACTAACATATAATTATTTACAAATAAATTTTCATTTATATCGCTTGATTAATGTCACTCGAGATTATAGACTGTATTTTTGTTTTCTTCGTCAATTGGCAGTGTGAAATGTAAATGGATGAACTTTGCATAATGAGTTCATTGTTCATTATATATGTACTACTGCATCTATTAAGAGAATTCTTCAAGTGCATAACGAGATCTTATTTGATGAAAGGAAAGTAAAAGTTACATATTATTCCACTGGTATTTCATTCTATAATTGTTCATTTGGAATGATATTAACTTACTATTCAAATATAAAGATTGAAAGAAAACAATTTTTGTGCAACAAAAAAAAATTATTGTTTGCAACAATTGTATAAGTTTTTCGTTTTACATAAAAAAAAAAAAATTAAAAATAAATATATACACATCTATTTAAGCGCCCCTTCTCTGAAGATAAATGCGTTTGAAACGCTCTTTAATATGTTGATAACTTTTGATTCTTTTTTTTTAATCTGCTCTCTATTGTTTGAGAGGCATTATCAGCCGATACATTGTAATTCCCCCAACATAAATGTTGGAGGATAAAAAATAAAAAGTTATTTATATCACGATAATAATGGTAATAAGTAAATTATGAAATTAGCACAAATCTCTTGGACGAGTATACATTTAATCGACGAATAATTGTTCTGAATTTGCGCACATTTGAACACGACTATTTTAATTTAATATTTTGTTTTTTCATTTCATTTAATATCAATCTATTATTGATAATTGTTACATTGGTCCAATAAGAATGGTTACCATTGTCGGCGGCCAAAATAATGAAATAACTACTCTCATATGGTATATTTGGTAATTATTACACATTCTGTAACTAAAAAAATTTCCGCAATTCAATACGGCTTCTCATCACTAATGCAGTCTCATAATGTACAATTAAACGCTAAATTTTGCATTTTTCGCTTGCATAACTACTGTAACATAACCTATAATCTATTATTTATTATTTTTGCTTTGTTGTTTTTCTCCAAAGTAACAGCCATTCGTAATTCATGTCTACACCATTAAATATACATAGATACTAGTTAATCAAATTGGAGAGATTTAATTGTCATGTAGAAATAATATGCGCGCAGAAAACATCACATTAGAGAATAATTAATAACCAAAACAGAGAGAAATAGAGAGAAAGAGAGAGATAAATACAATAGAGAGATAAAGAGAAAATGCAAAAAATGAGAGAGACAGTTTAGCAGAATCTTATTGAATACACCACAGATTCATGTACACGATTTCACTTGTTTTTAAATGCACGCAAACACGCATATACACATTCAACATCTCATGGTACATTTAATTCTATTTATCATTTGGAAAAATCTCAAATGAATCTCGGTAGACCTGTGTTAGAACGATGATACATATAATGAGGTGGTGGAAGGCCAGGAAAATGTCTTTGGCGCTGATGCGGAAGCATCGGATGATGAGGTCCAATTGTACCAACAGTATTGGATGGATGTTGTAAAAGGTGTGATGTACCATCACCAAGATCCAGCTCTAATTCTTGTGGTTCGACTAATTGTAACGCTCCAAATGACGCTGTAGCCATCGCCACATCGGGCATAATTCCTGATAAATGTCCATCGCCACATTGAATATTATCCGATTGTTGTTGCTGCAACATTAAAAAAAAATAAATTAATCAAAATATCATACAATGAATCAGTCAAGTCATCATTTACAGTGCACAAATTCCAGTATAACATGTAATGAAATATTAATAATAGAGATAACTTATTATTATCAAGATACATTTTGTTATTTATTATTCAAGATGACACGTTTGAAGAATAAAGCAACAATTTACCTCTCCTGGCAGTCTATAATTCTCCCCTTCAGTCACCACAGCAGGAAGTTCGTGTCTAATACCACACGATGAGTTTGGTCGCGGGAACGTCATGTTTCGGCCATAACACATTGGCACAGGAGCATTTATATTTACGCTAATGTTGTTTCCTGTATTCATCGTTTCCATGCTCTCAATATCTGTTATATTTTCATTTTGCTCTGATGATCCATAACAGGCTGCATTCTGTTTTAAAAAAAAGAAAAATGAATTAATAAAAAAAAATTAGAAAAAACTTTTCAATATTGTAATGCAATTATTTAATGGTTAGATGAATTCTGATTAACTTCAGACGTTAATAATTTAAAAACAACTTTATCCTAGTTTTTTATCTCAAGTTTATGTGGTAAATTTCTCCATGTATTAAAGCGTTATATATAGTATAAGGAACTATTCCATAAAATTAATTAGTCGCACGTTGCCTTGCTTCAAGGTAAATACATACATTCATTTATGGGAAAAAAGGAATAGCTGAACATATTCGAGTAACGGTTAAACAATTCTATCCTTCAGTTATTCAATAAAAATTATAACTATGTCGATAAATAAACTCTTAAAGTCTTATAATAATATGGACATGATAAACATTATCAATTTTTTTTTTGTATTTATAACAGATAAGAATTAATTGTGATAATAACTGGAATGTTCAACCACATCTTTATCTTTTGTCAATGTATTAATCATCGATACAGATTGGTAATATTTAATGTAATATTACTTTTTGAAATTATTCAAACGTTTCTATTTATTAATGGTATAAGAAAATTTATTGTTCAAAGTATTCAACATTAATATACGTTAACACGGGGTGGGAGTTAGTTTGCCTCTTCCGTATGAAGCGGGAGAATAAGGGTCCAAAGTCAAATGTTTGTCGTGGTGCAGCTCAGTTGATACCGATTCGTTGCTTCGACCTGATATAATTTTAATTCACTACTGATCATAGCAGTGTCAGCATACTTCAAAGTAACAGCAAACGAAATTGACATTTGACACTTTTTACTCAATTAAAATTATTTCTTTAGCAGTTGATTGTCATTTCCGGTGAGTTGGCGAATTATTTTTTATCATGGTATTTATAATTTCACTAGCATTGAGCCAAAAAAAAAAATAAATAAATAAATATTTCATAAAAATTATTGCATAGTAAAATAAACATAAATGTATCATTAAATATGGACTTGAAATATTCAAGTAGAAGGGGAAACACCGATAAGTTAAGAATATTTGATAAACTAAAATAATTTGCGTAATTATCAATTCTTATTTAAATTTATGTTGATATTGCAGAATAAAAAAAATAGTCCAAAGACTTTTGCTATGAAGTAAATTGTTAAATTTCTATTTTTTTAAATATAATTTTGTTGAATATGATTAATAATCAATAAAATTAATGATTTTCAGTAGTTTTAAATAAATGTTTGAAGGTTATATGCTAAAAGAATAAACAATTATATATAAAATTAAAATATATTACAGCTTAATCATGTCAACTTTACTTGTCTTAATAATAAGAAATATGAGTCGGTTAAACAAGTTATGGTGGATTTATGCAGAACTTGATATATTACGCAAACATTACATGCCATTTGTCACGTGCTAATAGTTGTAATCCGGAAAATAATTTAAGCTCAATGCACTTCATCATCACTAGAAATAATACATAATATGATATGCGTGATGGAAATGATGAGCGATCATCACAATTATTCCTTTGTCATTGATATTTAACCGGTTTGATTAGTTAAATATTGAGTCAATTGGTTGAACTTGAATTTAATAATTTCATAATAAAAAAAAAAAAATGCTAATATTCACAATGTCAGAGCCATGTTTTTACTAATTTATAAATTAAGAAATTGGTTACAGAATTATGCCGGAATTCAACGAAGATTCCTTGCCCGTGAAGAATTTAAAATCAATTCTTCAACAGAGTTTTGAAAATGAGATAGAAATAGACAAGGCCGAATGGAAATATTTAACTGATCCTGGAGAAAATTTCGGCAGTTTAATTTTTGCCATTGATGTTACACTAATTTGCGATTCAAAGACTAAATTATTACACGTTGTGGCTAAACTTCCGCCGCCATCATCATATTTATTGAAACTATTTAATAGTCCATGCACGTTTAGTAAAGAATTAGCATTTTATAAAGAATTGACGCCAGAATTTCTGCAGTTGCAACGTGAAAATGGTATTCTTGACCCAGAATTTTCATGGCTGGGACCACATTATATTGGTGGTCGTATGAGTTTGAATGATAATGAGACATTTGATAATCAAGCCAGCATTGTATTAGAAAATCTGAATTCTTCTGGATATAAAATGGCCGATCGTTTAATTGGATTGAATAAAAGTCAAACGGAATTTGCTGTTAAACAATTAGCAAAATTTCATGCAATAGGAATTGCAATGAGAGAAAAAAAACCAAAATTATTTATGAAAGTCGTGACACCTGCATTGGTACATGTGGCAAATGAAACTGCAGAACAATGTGTAATGGATATGATTGAAAAATCTATAGAAGATTTATCAAAGATTGATGAAGCAAAACCATATATGAATGTTGTCAAAAAATCTATTGAAATTGCTGGAAAAACAGAAATTCACAAGACAAAATCCGATGAAATGTGGTGCACATTGGTACACAATGATTTTTGGGTCAACAACATGATGTTTAAATTTAATGAGTCAAACGATGTGATTGACATGAAAATTGTTGATTTTCAATTGTGTGCTTATGATTTTGGTGTGAAAGATTTAATATTTTTTTTAATATCGAGTCCAATGAATGAAATTATTGATGATATTTTTGATGATATGGTTGACGTCTATTATAATTCATTTATTGCTGCACTTGATGTATTTAAGATTAATGTTGCTGATTATAAGAAAGATCATTTGCTTACTCTTTTGGAAAAATGTGCACCATTAAAATTTGCCCAGTGTTTAATGATGGCACAAGTTATTAAATCCCAACCAGGTTCAGCACCGGATATTGAAACGATTGATAATAAAGAAAGTTTTCTTCAAATTGGCGGAGGGAAAGCACATTATGATAAGTTACTTCAAATTTTGAATGTATTTAGAAAACGGGGATGGATTATAAACAGCCAAAAATAAATAATTACTGCACACATTCTATATTATCAGAATAGAAATTTCATTTTAGTATATTTAATTTATATGAAATTTCTTGATAAAGAAAACAGTTAGATAAATGACGTAAATACCTGTTGGCATTGTTCAAGCATAATTTTAGTAATATATATAAATGTATCAAAGTTTTAGTAAAGTTTCCGATACAAAAGTATATAGATTAATTTAATTTTTTTCTTCATTGTTATTAACACAATTTTATCTTTAATTAAATTTGTACAAGAATATGATGCTCATTCAATATCATTTTATTTGATTGCACTTGTCTTGCACAACTCCAAGTGCGATATTTTTCATTCACCAGAGCAAATAACAATGAACAAATAATATTTTTAACGAAAAAAAAAAAAAATTAGGCTTGATGTAACATTAATTATTCCAATGGAATGAAACCAAATGATTAGTAAAGATAAATGATGATAAATGCTTCAGCTTCTTGATAAATATTCGAAAGGTCAAATGTTTGAAACAAATGAATGAAAAACAAAAATTAATCTTTTTAATTAAAAATAATTTTGTTGGATGAAATTGAAGAAAGATATTTACCTCAAGAAGATCAGCAACTGCATCAGGTAAATTAAATTCTCTCACGACACGTAAACGCACCTGTCTGTTAATCTCTTGCCGACAAGAAAGTGGCAAACTCACAGCTCTTTGACAACTTGGTGATTGTCTGAGCTTATGTTCACGTTTGAGCATAGCTGACATTGTTGCAGAATCAGGCACTGGAAGCGCAGCTGCAAGAACATCAACACCAACAGCTCCCATTGATCTTGGCTTTTCATCCACCATATATAAAGTGTCTGGGATATCAGGAATGTATCGTGCTCTCCTCAACCGTACTAACTCCACCTCTTGAATCATTTGTTCTTCGACTAGACTCTAATTATTCAAAATAAAATACATGTAAACATTTTAAAGAAAAAAAACAAATTGTTATTTGTAGATCAAAAGAAATTTATTAAATGAATAAAAAATTAATGAATTTTACCTTTATTTCCTCATAATAAGGCATGAATAAACGTGGCCTAACGAATAGACCATTTCTTTTGCCACCTCTTATCCAGGCATTAATTCGTAAATTTTCTCGTTCATCACCAATCATGTGACTCGGCGGTGTTGATACAAGTCCTCTTCTTATAGCCTAAATAATAATTATTAAATATGTTATAATGTAACAAATAACTGATCAAATTCAATAAACACAGTTGAAATAAAAACTTCACCTGTGTAAGAACTTCATTATTAGGTGGTAATACATGATCCATTCGTACGAGCGGTAATAATTCACTCAGAATTTCACGCAATTCAATATCACTGAGATCTCTTTTTTTCACTCCTTTGCGCGCCACTGAATGCGCTGTATGACTAACAATATTTGGCTCACGATCTTCCATTCGTCGCACAAGCTCGTGTTCACCCCATTTTAACACAGCCTGCAATACTTCAAGCTCGCTAGCTTGTAGAAAATGACTTTGAAGCGCTTGTGCCAAGTGTCCATGATCCAATTGATATAGAACCATTGTGGAAGCTATAGATTGAAATTCTTCCTTGAGAAAGTGCAATGCTTGTCTGTGCACCCATGCAGAACCGTGCGGTTGACTTCCCCATCTATATAAAATAAATACAAACATTTAATAATAAAAATAAAATAAATAAATACTTTCTAGATTTAATGTTTTATTATCAAACCTCAAAACCGTCGGCAATGAATCTTGAGTGAGGCACTCTAAAATAAGATCTTCGCATCCTTGTGATAATATATCGAGCTCAAGGAAACGACCAATTTGATATAATTCCATTGCTTCTTCAAGTGGACTTGGTCGCATACGACCAGTGTGTGTTAATGCTTGAACTTCTCCAAGACTACCAGTACTGCTACCACAGCCGCTACCACGCAATATTAATGAAAGATCAACTGTATCAAGATAAACCGCATGTAACAATAGACGGGCATATCTTTTAGGTATAACACACTCATCCAAAACAATTCTAGTTGGTATATGAAGTGCTCGTTCTGTATGATCCTCGCCAGATCTCGTGCGTCGTTGTATAAGATTACGGAAGAATGTAGATCTGGCTGACAGTATTGCTTTATGACAGGGTAACTCAAGTTTTGGACGAAATCCATATTCTGAGCTGCCACTATCTGGTCGCTGATAATCACCGTCCGATGTAAAAACTAATGCTGCATCAGCATAATCACCGGTATCTAATAAATATCTTAAATCATGGTCCAAATGATTTGGCGTACCAAATTCTTCGCCTAAATGTCTGAGTAAATTTGCGTCTAATGATGAATCGTGTGGGCAAATATCACCGGTATAAAGATATCGTAATAATGCAGAAAACATATGAACTTCTAAATTTGGTGTTCTTAATTCAAGACAAATACGTGCACCATAGCCTGGACATCCGGATAATAAATCACGAAAATATGGACAGCGTGCTGATAATAATGCACGATGAACAGGAAAACATGCACCACGATAAACAAGATCTACATCTGTACAGTGTTTATAATCGTATAGTGTTGATAAATCTTGTTTGAATGTTGCAGCTGGTGGACGTGCGAGTTCAGCTTGAACGTGTAGATCTTTTAGTGCAGCAAGTGCTTCGTATTCCTCGAGTAATGCACTTGCTTCAAGTGGACTCCATGTCGATACTAATTCACGTATAACACGACCATGATCGCATGCTTTTGATGAACGGCGTCTTCTAATAAATTTTTTTCGTAATGTCGTGAATCCTGTACCTTTTTTCTTTTTTTCACTGCAAAACAAAAATTAATACGTTATAAAATAAATTAATAAGTCTTATAAAAAGTGTGAAAAATTTTGTTGTTTTTCAAAAAAGAACAGAAAGAAAAACATACCGAATACCGATGCTACATTGATCAACATTGCCAGATGATGACAATCTAGCCGCTTGAATTGGATCGCCACCGATTGCGGCAAGATTTGACGAGGCAGATGTTCCCATTCTATGTGTCATATGCGTATCATCATTTCTTCCTTTTCTTATTGACCAGCAACCACCTCTGTCAACGTCACTCCTTTCTCCACGCTGCAGTGCACAAGGAATCAAGATCCTGAATACGTTCATTGCTCACCCAGACGCCAGCCTAAAAAAAAAAAAATCATCACCATAAAATACACAGATATATTTATTTCAAATACTTAGACCATATGTTTGTAATAAATATGTGAACAACGTCAATGTTTAAAGCACGATCAAAATAAAAAAATTGCATTTAGTTTTTTTTTTTTTTTTTTTTTTTTGACAATTATAATTTTGACGAAAAATTTCATTGAATTCTCATCACTTATTGGTGTGTAATAAAATAATTATTTGGTTAATTTGTTCATATAAAACTGCTATGCAATTACATCTGTTTTGGATCGTATGCACTGACCTGGTTTTCAATATGTAAAGCTGAGAATATTACAAACTATTTAATAAAAATTATGAAAAGTATTTTCAAATAAAATAATTTATTCATCATCATTTGATATTATTACCTGGGTCACGAGTATACATATTTCTTTTATTATCAATTATGATTTCAGTTTTGAGTTTTCAGGTAATATTACGAACAAACATTCATTGCACAACACACGATCGGCCATGTTTATATTTGGAATATGTCCGTGGCTAAAACACAAAGTTTAAAACTATATGCCATTAATTTATTTATTCAATTGTTTTTATATTTTTATACAATTGTAAAATTTTATCAACCACCAATTGTTTCCTTTCACTTATGACATTATTTTTGTTTCTTAATTTTAATTTGCTCATATCGTGTTATTGTAAGGTATTTAATTGTATGACCAATCAGACGATCATTTTCAAGGTATATTCTCTGTTGTTTTTATGATACATATATGAATAATATTTGACAACAGTTGAAATAGAATTATTCACTGATGTATTTAATATCTTTATACTGTCACAATGATTATTTGTTTATTATCAATTATTTTATTTTATGGAGTTATCGTTATTTTACGTTTTTTTGTTTCATTATATACTTTGTAAATCAGGCCACGGAGCGTCTTAGTGACTGAACTGTAGCTAACCTAAAATCACAGTATATGTATAGTCTATTCTAATTTTCTTATGAGCATTGTTGCAAACCTCAAGCCGATAAATCTTTATACATACATACATACATACATAAACTATGTCTATACATTGTACATATGTATTAAATTTTTGTATATATAGGAATATACATGTATGTATAAAAAATAATTAATAAAAATTGGCGCGAAAAAAGATTTTGAATTTTTACACTTATTTGGAAAATTCATTGTGTTAAATTTTTTTTATGAAAGGTTATTTATTTTATTTGTAATTTATGAACATTAGCATGATATAAAAAATAAATGATTATTATTTATGGTAGTATTATTTAGTTGAATGAGAATGAGGTTATTTAAGAAAGTTTAAAAAGGATTTATTAATTTTGGAATTTGAAAAAAAATAATGGATTGTATGTAGAGAGAATTTTATGTTTTTATTAAGTAAATTACGTATATGAATACACAATTTTTTACATTCAAATATTGGCTTGGAATGTGTATATAAAAAAAAGTTACAGGTTAAAATACTTTAACAATGATAGACAATGAAAAAGTTAATTAAAACGAATGAATAATTATTAATATCGCATAAAATATTTTCGAGTATAATATGTTGAACGAATATTTATAAAGTTCATGTTGATGATAACTCTATAAATTACCTTCTTGACTCGTGCATTAAAAACAAAAAAAAATAAAATAAAAATAGCACATCTGCAAATTTTGTGTTGCTACTTATAACTTTGCATTAACTGTGCTGCATTTGCTAATTCAAACGAAATTCTAGTTAGTATCTTAAAAACAATATGATGTCGATATTAAATTCATCCAGAATTGCTCAAAAAATGATTTGTCCTCGTGTTGGGCAAATTAGAACACGAGTGTGTACTCCACCAAGAATGAGAATTTCCTTTCCGGTGAGTTTCATTTTGCATTACGTAATGATTCCAAAAAATCAAAGTATTTCATTGTTTAATCAAAAGTTTACGTATCATTTGTTTATATCGTACAAATTCCATTCCAATTTCTCAAAACAATTCAATAAATAACATCACAATTCACATTGAAAAAGTTCTGAAAAATTTTAAGAACAAATTATAGAGGTTAGAATTGAATTTTATCCAATTTCACTGGTTACTTATTTCTTGGTTATGATGAAATTGTTCAGAGCTGAATACATAAAAGTTTGTTGGCTATTATGAATTATTTTTCAGCATTAATTAGTTCAATTCAAAAAATTATAGGTTAGGAAGTAACCAAACATTCATTTCATCTATTGATGTAGTTAAGAAAATGTCTGGAAGAAAAGAAAATTACAATTATATTTAAGAAATAGTTTAGTGTATCTACTTATCCAATTATTAATGTGATTTAATAATTCTCTTTTCAGGAAAAAGTTGCTCATGGTCTCATCATGTCCACAGGAATATTAGCTATCCCCATTTATGTGGCAGTAAATTTCAAAAATTATCGTGGAGATTAATAATAAAATGATTCTAATTAATACCAATGAACAAAAATTATCATTAGAATACGGTTTCACTGTAATTAAATGTTTTATTAATTAAAATGTTTCATGAAAATACCATAGTAATGAGGAATTTCAAGTAAAATACATGTATGAACTAGTCTCAATCTCCAAATTAAAATATTTACTCAAAGTATTATCAATTTAAATTGTATTATATTTCCTTATTAATTATTTCTTTATAATTATAAGAATCATAAGTACCTGTTGAATATCCAAAGTAATAGATTTATGCTTTGGAGATCATTCATTTTATCTCATTGCAATAATAATTAATTCAATTTTTCACATTTCTAGATATTTTTTTTTTTTTGAAATATTCAAACAATTTAATAATCAAATGTAAATTTTATGTCTTACAAATCCAGCAAATGATGAATAAATCTCATCTACAAGTCTGTAATGTCAACAAATACGTAAATGACAAAATTATCAACAGTTTCTTGATTTTAATAGCATAGGAATCAAACTATAGACAGGTTTTTACCTGCCATTATCACAAGGTGGAGCTGGATACTTTTTCCAGTTTTGTTTTTTGATCATTATTTCTTATGGAATATAATTTTATTTCTAAAACGAAAAATTCTGCTAATAATCAGGTAAAAAAACTGATGATATCAATTCTTAACAGTATTTTATTATAATAATTTTTGATTATTGAATGTCTGAATATTTTATAATTTATTGCTCTTCTTTTTTCTTGATTTAGTTCCAGAAATTGATTCCAGAGGCGCTTCCAATATTAACTAATAAAAAATATTTCATAAATCCATATCTCAACATTTTGTCAAGCAACATCGTCGTTGGAGTGAATTTCCCTTGAAAAAAATTATACATTTATAAAGAGAAAAATACATTGAGGAAAAATGATGTTCACTGGAGTGAAGGTTGCAAATCGAATTATTGCTTCAACAAATTCTCAATTTGTTCGACATTCAAGTGCTGTTGGAACTCCTCCTCGTATGCGAATTTCATTCACGGTAAATTATTTATTTATATAAAAATTACATAAAATAAACTTCCTACAATGTTTCCTTTGAGGTTAGAATCAATCTTCCAGTAATATTTCAATTTATAATTGCTATTTCTCTTCCTACTTTCCAACCACTTCAAATAAATTCTTTATTTCCTTAAAATATTAAAAAAAATATGTTGAACATATCAAAAATCAAAATGGTTTTCCATATCTATTTCAATATTATGTAATAATCTCAAGTTAAGATTCTTATTTTCACATTTAAAACTGTATCATCAAAATTATTCAGCAGTACATGAAAGTACCAATATGTTTTTCACATCAGAATGATGAATTTTCTCCTTGTTGATAAATATTTTATTCTATAATAATTAATAATCATAAAAAAATATTCCCTATCAATGGTTTTATCCACTAGATATCAGTTAAACAATCGTTATTCATAATATAAAAAAATGCCATAGCTTTTAAAACTTTAAAAAATTAATTATCAAACACTAAATTGTTGTAATAATATTTCAGGAGAAGGTTATACATGGTGTAATAATGGCAGTTGGAATACTCGCTGTTCCTACATATATTGCAGTCAATTTTAAAAATTATCGATCTGAATAATAATAATAGCCGATATAATGTATCGAAAATTTTCATATTAATATGAGACTAATATTTCGTCGTAATACAGAAAAAAAATTTAGTTCTTAATGTTGTAACATTGAGAAAGAATATTGTAAATGTATTAAATATTAAATAAAATTCAGAATCATAATAAAGTTCTATTTATTTGTTAGATATTTTTTTTTTACAGAAAATACTGATATAGAAAGCTTCATTAACTTTTCAATGGGTATACATAATATATATATTTTGCAAGTATATAGTAACTTTTCAATCGCAAAGTAATGAGGACGCAATAGCTGCCGGGTACAGAAAAACGAGAAGATGGAGAAAAAAGAGGTGATGAAGAGGACTTATAAGTGTGTATATATGTATATAGATGAAATTGAGTACACGAGAGGCAGGGATTCGATTTTATTGACTGGGTTATTTAGTTTTATGGTTGTATCAAGATTCACGGCAGCTTTTAAGTCGAAAAACTGGCAAACCAAAAAGTTGCTGACTCAATAGAGTCCATGGGAGATTGAACGCCATGTTTTACCATAGGAAAATGGTGGTATATTTAAATGGAAATCACTAGTTTTCCATTTTCCACAGCGAGTGACGATCAAAATTACCATTTTAAAGTATCAATAGCTCGTGGAATAAATTTCCATCTATGTGAAATTTGATATTCATGTGAAAAAAACTCATGTCATCGAGTTTTTGATATCTTTATCCTATGAATATGCATCGAAAAATAAATATATACATGTAAAATGTATACAAAAAATAAATTAAAAATTGATTAACAGCTAAAAAATTACACAAGTTGGATACTTTGAATTTATTCAATTTTGTTTTTAGGTTATTTAATTATAATGAAAACAAAATGAATGTATTAATGTTCGTTAGTTGTTGCTTTTGTATTTATAACAAACATGGTGGAATATGTATTATGACTACGTAAAGAAAAGTAGTCTACTTGTTCATATTGGCCGATCAATAATGCTAATGAGTAAACTGTAAACAACACGTGCTGTATCTCATCTTTCTAACGTCCATCATTTCAGACGTTAAATTCTCCAAACTCAAAGCATTTTCACTGCTAATGTGCTTACAGATATAAAGCAACTAAAGTAAAACATAATGAATATTCATTGTAATTGAGATGAACAATATAACAAACAATATTAGATTAATTTGAAAATATTCATCGAGTTTATCATGAGTTTAAAACAAAATTTATCCATATCTTAATATTACATTTGTTTTGTATGTTTATTTACTTTACAAGAAAGTTAAATGGAGACACTGTAATTCGTCTTGACATTTAATCAATAGCTTTTCTCAATATTCTCACCAGAATTTCTTTTACTTACATTAAAATCGTCAAGCCAAACAAACTAATAGTATATATACTATGTGATATTTATTATGTCAGGTTTATTGGAAATAAGTTCAATAACAATTTTTCAATTCTGTTATATTAATAAATTTCCAAATGAAATACGATGAAATTAAAGATCTTGCTTGCTTGAATATTTTTATATAGAAAATACTTGACCGTATAATTGCAGCAATTGACTAGACCGTGAAATGAGAATGTTGTACATGTACATATGTAGTTATATAGTATGTATACATGCGCTGATCCACAGTTTGCTCACGATGATTTTGGTAATCTACAATTTTACTTTTTTTGTAAACTTTTCATGAGCGTTCGTGCGTTGTCTTTAGCTGTGTATCTCTGTATGATGTTCATTGCTCGCTCGATCAACGTAATTGTAAGTTTCATGAGATTAGCGACAAGTTACATATGTAAAGGTTTAACTATTATACATATGTTCTCGTGATTATCTTTGTTTATAAGCATAATGTGAGAATATCTGCATCAGAATTGCAAATTGTTTTGTGAATTTTTTAATTTAATTTTCTGCTCTACTGTTTTTTATTTTTATTTGTTTTTTGTTCATTATCTAGTGATAGAAAAACTGTATTAGTTTATATTAATAACGAATTTTATATTTTGTCTAAAAGTTCGCTTAGAATTTGTGTTTGTATTTTTTTGAGTGGATTTTTACACAAAGTTTTTCACTGTGTGGAATAATTAATGCTTTAGATTTAGTGGAAATTTAAAATTGTCTCATGACTTTTGGTTATTATTTTCAATTTGGAAATAATTGCTATTAAAAAAGAAGATTTTTATAGGAAAATCGAAATGTTTTTAAATATTTAGTGCATTTAATGTAAATATTGTCACAAGATAATCGAATTGAATTTTTTTCTTTATCATTAAATGATACTTGAGGATATTATTTGACTTTAAACTTGGCAGTTTAGAAACAATAGTTAATTAGATTGTGAATAATTACTCTTAATAGTTAATATTTTCCATGAAAAATGATTAAAAAAATAAAAATAACAATTTCCAAAATACTCATGATATATCATAAATTAAACTAACTCGGCTCAAAAAAATCCCACGAATTTGATATTCATTATCAAATCACTAGAACTTAATGACAAAATCCATAAAATTTTTTTGTTTCATTCCAATAAACAAAAATACTGTAATTCAATTGCGAAATAATTCAATGCGGTTTTCTTTTTATTAAATAACTATTCCACTAAAACAATTAACAATAAAAAGAAAAACATTCAATGCCTCTAATGGTTCATATCTTTTTTGCTTTTTTGTCATCTCAAATCCTCCACGAATTTATATTTCATTAAATTCCAATTTTAATCTAATAAAAAAAAAATGAAATCAATTGTACTTGTTAAAATATTAATTTGTCACGATATAAATAATGTAAAATATTTTTGTTGATACTCCAGAATTTATTATCACTACATAATTATTTTCCTCATTTTAATTTCTACACCCCAACACTGCTTTCTTTTGTTTAAACCTCTTGCCAAGATATAATTCTCTTGCCTGATAGGATTCATTTACCTTCTATAAGCGCATTTCCCCTACGGTATTCATGTCTATTCATGCAAACTTCCATTCTGCTTTCAATGTATAGACATACTGCTACTTGTTATGTATTTCGAGATGTGAGTTTGTGTTCACATAGTACAAGTGATCTAAAGAGGTTAAGGAAAACATAAGGAAGAGAGAAAAAAAGTTAAAAAGAGATATGAATAAGAGGATATAAACTCAACACGTTTGCTCATCCCCTGATCTTTGCATATACATCAGCTTTTATCACGTTAGACATATTGTGTGATATATCATTTGTGTTTCTGATGCTATTGATGTGTCACATTAATCATTTGTTCAGTTAGGTTGTTTCAAAGTAGGTTAATGGTAGTTTTTTAATGTATTTATGATTTATTTTGATGCATTTCAGGTACATGTGGATCCAATTAGACTTTCAGGTGATGAAAACATGAATAAATGATGACTTTATCGAATATTAAATGATGTATATTTAGGATTGTTGTAATTTAAATTGTGTAGATTTTTTTGTTTTGTTTCAGATCTTTTCAGAAAGATAGTTTATTTGTTTGCGATTACTTTTGTCTGAGTGATGGATTGTTATACTCAAGTTGACTGGGAAAAATGACAAAAGGGTTCGTTGAAGTGTTCTTTTATATGTTTGAAACACTCTCGAATTTATAGACATCATCAGCTTATTTAGATCTGTATAAACATTTCAATTTCAAAACTAATCAAAACCAATTGAGTTCAAGCAGTCATACAAATTAATATATTTATATATGTCGAGGGAACTGAAATGGATATTAGTATCTTCTAATCTTGTGTGTGAACTCTATTTGCATGAAACAAAATTATAATACATGAAGATTAAAATATTTAATGATTTTATGTTATAAATGTTTTTTGTTTTTCATTGTTTTTTTTTGTAATTAATGTAAAAGTCCACTGAAAATTTATATCAACACAAATTTTGAGACTTTTACACAACATTTTTTAGTCTAAAAGTTTCTAAAATGTCAAATTATCATGTTCCTTTACAATACATTTAATCTTCTGATGACATTTTAGTCTCTGAATAAGATAACGCAGTGAGAAATCCACATTTGGATTGAAACTGAAACATAATGAAGAAAAATATAAATTTAGAATCTACGAGAGAAAACCTTTTGTAGACAGTTTTCACAGCAAGATAAACAGACAAATGTTTTATAGATATTGTTTTAATAGAAACTTTTAGAGTGAAAAATTGTGTGTAAAAGTCTCAGAATTTGTGTTGGAATTTTTCTCACACAAATTCAACATGAAAATAATATTAAAATAAATTATTGTGTTAAAAATTCATACAAATTTTACATTAAGAACAATTGACACAAATTTTCAGTGGACTTTTACATAAAATTTCTTTCACCGTGTAATTAAATGTATTAATTACAAAAGAAAATAATGAAAAACAAAAAGCATTTATAACATAAAATCATTAAATACCTTTGAATATATTTAATCTTCATGTATTATAATTTTGCTTCATGCAAATAGAGTTCACACACAAGATTAGATGATAAGCTAATATCCATTTCAGTTCCCTATTTCCAACATGGAAAATTTTTCTCTTCATATCTCTATATCGCTTTGTTCAAAGCTAGTCAACGATTGATTGCCATGTTGGAATTAAAATAAATATATCGTAAGTGAAACTAATAGGTCAAATTGGTGATGTCGCCCGAGAAAACGTGACTGGATACAAGTTATTGGATGCTGCCATCATTTTGTATTATGATAAATCCTCGAGTGTACTCAAGGGAATATAAATTGTGTATAAACTCAACTATAAAAGCATTTAATTGAAATAATCCTGAAAAAAATAAAAAAATAATTTTTATTCCCATCATTTAAAAAATATTAGATATTATAATTTTTTCTTTGCTTTGTTAGTGATAATGAAACAGTGCATTGTCCAATGTGTATGATACATGTGTATGTATATGTATATATACAATTAATATATACAAACCAACAATTGCGCAAGCGCTTTGTTGAACCTTTCAACAACTCGTTCGTTGACGCTTCGAGTTTCACTGCGAGCTTCAGTACTCTTGCGAACAGCTTTCGGTTCAGTCACGTGTAAATTGTGCTTTCTATTGTCCAAGTTTCATTTCGTTGATAATTCCTAAAACAGTGCAATTAAATCATAATTTCCGTGTGGTTGAAAAATTCATTATCAATTAAATGAAATAACTTTTTGAATTGTTTACTTACGTAAATTTTTTTCTTTTATATTTTAAAATATAAAACAACTAATTAAACAATGAACTAAAGTTCTGAGTTTTATTCTCATTCATTCAAATGCCTGTTGATTTCAAATGATTATTGATGAACATTCCTGAAGAAAAAAAAAACAGGTATTTAATTATATTTTCAAACGAGAATATTAAATTAATTCTTAAATTAATTCTTCTCACACCCAGCAATCATTTTAATTAATTATGATGAACAAAAATTGTAGACATATTATATTATATGTAGAGGAAGAGTGGCATGAAAAAGGGATAAATAATATAAATGGAAATAAATAATTTAAAAAATTTGTATAATAAGTGATTGTTCATTCATTTATGTACGTGATGTGATGAAACATTTTTTAAAATTGTCGGTATTTTTGGACTTTTGAACATTTATAAAAATAATGAAATTCGGCTTTTTCATAACACATTGGCATTGAAGAAGCCACCCAATGTTTTGAAAGAGCCAAGTTCTTATTACAGGACTGAAATTTTAGATTAACAAAGATATTATTTACTAATAATGTTAAGATATAATTTTATATCTTATATAATTATAAAACATTTTATATAACGCAAACTCTGGATAAAATATTCACTTAAATCTAAGAAATTCTCATTTTCTCGAATTTTAAAAAAAATTTTTTTTTTAATTTTTAGTCAATTGAAAAAACAATTACTTTTTTTCTGAAAATTTTCGAAATTTTTCAAATTTAACCTCCACAGTCAAAATCAACTTGTAACAGATATGGCGTAGTGTAAACAGTAGAGAAAAAATAAATTTTTTCATTTTTAATAAGATTACGTTGAGATAAGTACGAAAAATTGTTCCTTTAATTTTTTCCAAATTTTGAACAATCGGGCCAGAAAAACCGTCGAATCAATCGATCTGAAGTTTTGCAGGGTTATTAGGGGTACATTGGGCTGAAGAAATTTCTTTGAACCTTAGCATTCCCCCCAGTATTAGCAAAGATACAGTCGATTTACCAAGACAAAGGAAAAAGTCACTTTTTTGTACTTTTTTCAACTGAACGTTTAGGATGAAAAAAAATTTTTTTTCCAAAACAACATGATAGCGTCTTGTAGGAAATTTTGTCCAGATTTCAGAACTGCCCTTTGATGTGCTGTACGACCAGTAGTTGCGTCAATATCGGTAATTGAATGAAAAAGGGTCCTTTTGCATTTAAAACTCAATATCTCGGAAACAAAAGGTCGTACCGTGATCTTCAAAAAATGAAATTAAAGCTGAATAAACAGGCTATCCGACCCATCTATTGGCGTAGCTCGAAGAATTTTTTCCATGCCCATGGACTGAAGAAAAAAAAAGTGAAAAATTTGCAAATTTTTTTTTCTCCTTTCTCCAAGGATTACATGAAAACTGCTGCTCCTAAAAATTTTTTTTCAAAAGATCTGAAAACTAGAGTCTTCAAGCTTGAAAATCTTTTTTTTTGATTGTCGATCCGACCATTTTTCACTGAAATACAGCTCCTCAAAAATGACCCAAAAATTCGGAATTTTTTTTTGCTCTATGTTACTATCTTAAATTAATAATACATCCATGATTCGTTCGAAAACTACCGCGTAAATGATAATGGCTCTTTCATGCCATTCTTCTCCTACAGGTTTATATATATTCTTTCACTCTTGGTATTTTAAATTGAATTGTGTATAATTATATTTTTATATAGAACAAAAGAAATGAATAGACATACTCGCCAGCTTTATATATTATTATAATTTCATTATTTTTTCACCTCAAGTCTTGAGTACTCGTAGTATCCTCATTATATATACATTTAACTTGATTTTATTTTTCTTTTTCACGCGCATTTGCCGGCTTTTTAAAGTGTCAAGTTCTCCTAGTTCAGTATTTTTTTTTCTTTTATTTTTCTTTCAACATATTTACAGGGAACAACTCCTCGACCGGGTTCACTTTCTCAAAAGAAGGTCAAGAGAGTTGCCAACAGATTCCCCATCATATTTTTTTCGTCTACTTCTCTTTCTCCTATTTCTCTTTCTTTTATTGTATACAATCTGCCAATAGTGAATCATCCAAGGGTATAATTATATTTTCTGGATACAGTCAAGGATGTTAGAATTGAAATAATGTAGAAATATGAAACAAAAAAATCTGCAGAGCTGATACAAAGCGATATAAAAAATAATATTGAAACAATATCTTTTAAAAGCTTTCGTGCAATCATTGATTAATTCACTCGTGGCTTTTTTTATAATGATAGATTTTTACATAATAGTGCAGGTTTATTATGAACAATAATTTTAATAAGAGTGTATGAATAATAGAGAATGATTTATTGAATGAAAAGAAATTTTAGGGATTTTTATTTTGTTGTTTATTGTAAATATTGTTATTCATTTTGTTCAAGAAACAATTTTTTTTTTTTTTTTATCTAGTATTGAAAATTCATATACACTATACTGCAAAAGGTTGATTGATTGATTGATTGATTGATTGATTACTTTATTATACCCTATGGGATAAAAACGAGTTGCACCTAATAACTTTGAAAAAATAACAAAAAAAATATATATTGCTGCTGCATTTTTACCTTCAATATTTAATATGAATACATTTATAATAGTTAATAAATTAATTCTGTTTGCATTCAATATTTTCACGAAAATATTTGTTTGTATATAAGAAGGGTGGATTACATGTAGGATTAGATGGTGAGGTCGGGATAAATATCTTGTTTTTTATTTAAAAAAAATTGATATTTTTATTTATTATTA
>JAQQBS010000004.1:1726324-1738261 GCA_030347275.1 Microctonus aethiopoides
AATCGGTAAATAAAATAACGAAACATTATCAAATTTTTACTTATTTAAATTTAGAATCTAAGGCCATTCTCACTAACATTCGAAACTTACGGATTTTTCATTTCTTATAGGCTTCAATTTTCATAAAAAAAATCTTATTACTCCTTTATAAAAAAACTCGATATCAATTACTAAAAGAAAATTTTATGATCTACAAACTTTGAAGAAGTTACTGCCTCAAGATTATCTAAATTTTTATGATAAATTAAGAGTCGAATCTAATCCCGAAGAATAATTTAAATTACTGGTATAACTTTCTAATAATAATAATAATACTTTAATTGAACTGATAGTTAATTTTTTTGAAAAAATTTGGTGTAATCTATTATAAATTTATTTATAAAAATAACTTGAAATAATTTTAAGAACTCATTGTACGTCTGATTACTTTTTAAGAGCATATCAAATGTAAGTGATTAACTAGTGATTGAATATAACTAAAGTGAAACTTATGTGTCAAAAAATCAATTTCAATGATCTTACAGTGAAAAATTTTTTTCAAATTATTACCAGAATTTATATAACAAAAACTCGTATCTACATAAAATCATCATTAGCTCTTGATTGCCAATGGCAAATATGAAATTTCCGTTTATCTTTATAAATTGACACGAAAATAGCGTCTGAATTTGATATTTTTTATTAATATTTATGTATTTTCGATATTAAAAACTGTTTTTATTGATTCCTGAAAAATTACGATTTTGTAGTTACGAAATATACCCAGAAAGGCGACGATTTGTAGTAATTAATTAATTAATAAATATTCACTAATTAATATTAACAATACAAATTTATCGAGATTAAATGGAAAAAAAAACATTTTTCCTTGTTGAGTATTTTGGTATATGATAATGTAATTATGATAATTTTTAATCATATTTTTATGAAATTGTTTTGTTAATAATTATCATCTCTTGTTGACAAAGAAGATCAATTTTAATTATATACAGCTATTTTTTTTTATTTATTTAACTATTGTTTAATTTGTTCGTTTGAAATGCGCAACCAAAACATTTTTTTCTTACGTAATTTTTTTTTTTTCATTTTCAGTTTAAAATGCGTCTTAATATTACAAAAGTAAATAATCAAGACCATGGATCGTATCATTGCAGCGTTAAAAATAATGTTGATTTAACGAGAGGAACAGTAATGGTTTACGGTTTGTTTTTACACCGCACTTTAATCATTTATTAAAATAAAGTTAAGTATGTTTTTTTTTTCTTTTTTTAATACAAGTGGAAATTTATATAGATGGAACGAAAAAAATTTCAATGGACAGTGGAGAACAACGACGTGAAGTTATTTATGGAAAAAGTCCACCGAAGAAAGTTAATATTGATGACATTTGTCCGCCGAAACAGACATGTGAATCTTGCTCTCAATTAAGATGTGGATTTTCTAATTTTGGTGGCTGCTTCGATATTTCAACTATTGCAAGTAACATTAATTACACCGGTTTGCCACAACGGCAATGTGGTTAGTAATAAATAATTAACTAATACTTTCAATGTATCCTACATATTTGAGCGATATTTTTTTTTATTTGAGAACGCTGAAAATCTGATAATTTATACAAAAACAAAAAATATCCCTGTTTGAAAAAAAATTCTGAATTAATTCGAGGCTTAGCGAATTCAAAAATTCGATTTCCCATATAAATAAAAATTTTTAATTACCAAAAAATCGAATTGAAGCCGAAAAAAAAATTTTCCCATGTTATTTATATGGGAAATTGAATTTTTGAATTCGTTAAGCCTCTAATTAATTCAGAATTTTTTTGTTTAATAGCTGTCATTTAAAGTAGATATTCTCTTGCTATGATAAAGAATATTATTTCAATTTTGATATTTATTTTTGAGTTTGTGAATAATTCAAATAATGTAGAAAGAAATTTAGATGTTTAGACAATTTTATTAATTTTTCTATCAACTCTTTGTAATTATAATTGTTGATATACAGGTGGAGTACTTGAAGCAGTTGGAAAACCTGTGTTCAAAGGAAATATGGATGACACTCATGGATATTGGATGTATGACGTTTTACCTAGGAGCGATTCATTTTCTGAAAAGCTCTGGGTAACGCGTAACAACAGCACAGGATATATTTATGAATATAACAGAAAGGAGGATGTGAAGACGAGCTATCCTAGAAGAATCAAGCTGCCATATCCATTCAAGGTACTCTTTTATACAAAGTAAAAAAAAATTTTTGTTAAAGTCCACCCAGAGTTTTTGTTAAAATCTTTTTATTACATTAATTTTCAATCGATTCAATTTAATCATTCTCAACATTATATAACTTGAAACTCTAAAATGATATTTAAATATTATCATCAGCTGAATGAAGAATTAAATTCATATTGTGTGAATCAATTTTTTATCCTTGTGCACATTAATAAAAAGCCAAAGATATTTTTTAGCTAGAATATTTATCACAAATAAACGAGTTGGATGACAAATGTTTTAAAAATATTTTATAAACTCGTATGTTGACAATTGGAACAATTTATTGTTCAGATTAATTACAAAAATCGATTTTAGAGATGATACAATATTTTTTCTCTTCAGTCAAATAATGGAAGGTTATGTTTATTGATAATTAATGTTATTTGGAAACATGATAAATTTTCCTATCAAAAATAAAATAAATCTCGTTGCACTCGTTCGCATGGATGGCCAGCGCACTCATGTTGAAATATTTTACGGTTAAATAATTCAAATTGTCTATCCATACTAGTGTAAATATCTGTATATCTTGTGAAGAGCGCTTTAATGGGCATTCATCCAAATAAGACAAAACTTACGTGATAATATCTACTCTTGTGGGTATTGACACTTTGTGTGTGTTATCCAATAATGCAATTTTATTTCATACAGTTTGTATTTTTACTTATTTCAAGCACTTGAATAATGAAAAATTTTTAGGTTAAGATCCTTGATAATCTTAATTTAATATGCTCAACTAAAAGTTTTTCAAGATTAAATTAAATAAAGCAGATTTGATTCACAATTTTATTACTCAAACTTACTTTTTTTACAGTCGAGAGATAACAGAAGTATTAAAAGCGTCAACAAATTCAGCAACTGAATTTCTTTACATTAATTCAATTTAATTTTAATAAAAATTATCTTTTTAATATTCAACAGGGAAATGGACATGTTGTATATAACGGATCATTTTTTTACAATCCTGAAAACCGATCTTCAATATATCGATTTGATTTAATATCAACGCATGGAAACAACGATCCAATGTCTCAAAAAATGGAGTTGAAATTACCATGGTTATCTATTAATCAAAATAGCCATCTCTATTCATCAGAACATGATCCAACCTACGTGGATTTTGACGTTGATGAAAATGGTAAGTTCCTTAAATTAAAATAATTTAATCACAAATTTAATTTAATTTTCAATGTTATAAATACGTTTAATGCACCCTCTTATCTAATCTATTTGTTGTAGGTTTATGGGTGGTCTATGGCTTACCGTCTAATTATACAGCAGTGCTGAAAGTTGATCCTATGAATATGCGAACTCAACAGGCATGGAATATAAGTATCGATCACCACAGGTTTGGTGAAATGTTCATTGCTTGTGGTGTACTGTATGCTGTTCATAATGTTACTGCAACAGTAATGGAGATACGGTAAAATTAATTATTTCGATTTTTCTTTTATTCTCATTTAGGAATAATATTTTTCATATTTATAAGTTAATTAATTGAATATTTAGATTGGCACTAGATTTATACAAACATGCAATGCTCGATGTTCACTTGACATTTACTAATCCATATCGAAAAACAAGTATGATTCGATACAATCACCGATTAAAAGTAAGGTTATTTTTAAAAATTTTTTACTTTGGTAATTTGAGAAATTTTATTATATAATCGATTTTTTGTTTATATTTAGGAATTATATACATGGGACAAAGGAAATCTTTTGGCATATCCAGTGAAATATCAAGAAACAAATAGTACAAGCGGATTTGTTTAGTTTACTATGAAATTATCATAAACAAACATAACCAATATTTTTTAATCAAATTTAAATTAGTGTTGTTTAAGTTTTTCATTAGTTGCATTTACTAAAACTATCATTAACATATAATATCAGATACAAATTATTGCTTGTTTATTGCAAGTTTATTTACAAAGAAAATGATTAAAAATGGTAGAATATACGACCATTATAATGATAGCTGAAACACAAACACCTCAAGATGTCTAAATATTTTTGAACATTTATAGTTTACATGCGAAATTTCAACTTCTGCAATGTTTCATTTTTAAATTATAATTCCTCACATTACCTATGTGTATTTCATTTAATTAATCATTTTCTTTCATCATTATATTGTTACACTTTCTCAGAAATTTCCATGATTTTCTTGTATTTATTCTTTAAATTCTTGATTGATAGCGTTACATCTCAATTTAGTACTTTAATTTCTCCTCCTGTTGACTTGCTATTTAACTCCCCCAATCCCTTTATACAAAAATATATCATTAATTTATAGAATATATGAATTCAATTGTAAGACACTCGCACAATCTCCTCAACAAATGCAACACAGGAAAATTACTACGTAATTATTTACATTATTGATTAAACCAATTACTATGAGACTGGTTTTTTATGTACATTATACGAAGAGCTGTCTAAATACTCAAACACAATTGGATCTCTCTGCTGATTAAGTGCATATTAAATTAATTTACGCTATTCTATAATTTATAAAAGACATAAAACGTTATAATAATTGTTTCAAATCGTCAGATATAATTTATATGGCTTAGTTAGGTCTTATGAGTAATGTATTTAATCGAGAGTTAAATGGAATGAAGTTACAAAATGAGCTATTTAATTAAATAATAGTATATACAATTAGAAGTTGTGTATCTGGACAGTTTTTACGTATGAATAATGTCGGATATAAACATTAAATTGCAGTTAAATATCCATGTGTGATCTATTCATCGATGAAACTTTATTCATTATCTTAAAACTTTCGCTACATGCATGAACTATTTTATACTGAAAAAAAAAAAAAAACAAGAGAGGAATAAGGTGAAAAAAAAATTGTTATTTTATTATCAACCCTGTATATACTTATACATAAATGATACGTATATACAATTATTTAAATTGAATGGAAAAATTATATTCAGAAACTACATAAAAGATAATGTAATTGATTGATGAGTTTTACTATATTCTTTCACTATCTTGACAACTTTAAATTAATTGTTGATAATATCGATATGAATGTGATGAAATCGATAAAGTTATAGCGTTAAACTTCGCATCATTTGATCCAAATATTAAATATGACGTATTGAATTTTTCGGATCGTAAATTGGAAAAAATGTATATTCATTTTTGTTACATTAATATTCAATAAAACCTTCTTGATGATTATAATGATAAATGTACATTACGTAAAAGATATAAATTTCGAATATCATTATTGTGATTTTATACCAAAGAAGAAATTGAGAAGTCGGTATTAATTAATAAAACATTAAACATGTTCAGGAAATATTAAATACGCTTTGAAATAGTCTCCAAACGAGTTCGTGATATTTAACTTGGAATATTACTGTAGTTGAAATATCATGTACTGCGCAAAGTTTAACGTGAGTAGACGAATAAGTTTGATACAATTTCATCATTAATTTCTTCGATTATTTCAGGCGTTGTTGGGTGGAGCTTTGTTTGGATACATCTTGGGACAATCTCAAAGCTACTTTCATAGAAAACTCGGTGATTTTATGAAAGTTATAAATGTTAGACCTTCCAATCTGAATAATTCTCAAGAATTTCAATACACTGAGGAAGATTCTACTGCAGAAGATTGTACAGACGTTTTATCATCTAAAAAAATCCAGAAATTTCTTCATTATGATTATATTGCAACTACAGAGTAATATAATTATTATGAATGTCAGAGAATGATAAATTTTGCAATGAAATATTAATCAGAAACTTAACTCACCTCTTTGCTCTCTAAATTTTCATTTCAAACTTGACAGTTGCAAGATTATAATCCTTTCACTTGAAAAATAATAACTTGTACGTAAATATATATTCTGAATTGCTTTTATTTGTAGATGTCAGGATCAAAGTGGAAAACTAACCTTAAAAATTCAGTTTCAAATTTTCTCTCAACAAGCTTTAAAATAGTTATTTATTTATTTCTTTTTCAGTGCAATACATAACAATAGAAGTACATTAACAACATTTTTAAAATACTGCTTCAGCAGACTGATAAAAATAAACTTTAAATTGAATTGAAATATATTAAATATTTTTTTTGTGAATTAAAGAACTACGAGGGTGACAATTATTTACTTGACGAATGTGAAACGAGAATGAAAAGGGAATCCATTGTATATATAAACAGGCTTGTTGAATGCGAAGGAATTCGCAATTGCGAGAGCAGGATTAGTTTGGAAATCGTCGTCGTCGTCGATATTGAGCGGTGTGGTGGATTCAGGGCTTTGAGGGGTGTTCGTTATTGCTGTCGTCGGGGCTCTGGTTTGATCAACGTTCATTGCCGTTGAAATGCCTGGATAAATATCTGGTGCACCATACGACGTTAGTGGTTTATTGTTATATCCATTGGGACGAAATCGATTGCCATGTGGAGTAAAAGATGGACCAGTTGGTCGCCAACCGCTTGGTTTGTAAGCAAAATCACCAATTGCTGCTCCAATCAACAGGCTAAACAGAACTATCTAATCAAATGAGAGAAAGAGATGATTAGTTACAGGATAATGATGAAAAGGAAATGAGAATGAATATTAATTAATAAATAAATGAATGAAACGAATATGTGAATGGAATTTATTGGACACAATAAAAGAATTTTTGTAAAAGTCCAGTTAAAATTTGGGTTGAAATTTTTTTAGGATAGTTTACGATCGAATTTTAACACAAGAGTTTGGGTTGGAATATAGGAGATATTATTTTGCGTGGAATTAATTGTATTTTATGTTGATTGGAACTCAAAATTTTAGGTGGAATAAATCAATAAATTAATTTGTGAAATTTAGATATTTTTTTTTTTAAGTTGTTTTGTTACGTTAATTTTGTGTTAAATTGGGGTTATTTATTTAAACTTATTATATATTGTGGATGTTGAATATTTTAATGGATTATACAATTACTTGGTCAACTATATTTATTCCAAGAAATACAATGAAAAATTCAATATGAAATTTTTTGTTTATTGAAAAAATAATGAATCTTCATTGAAGGGATATTTTATAAAAAATATTCACTGATAATAATATAACAATAGCCACTGTTAGATGCGAAAAAGCTTGCAATAATTTCACGTACTCACAATTGACACGAGTCAAATTTAAATAATTCGAAAATAAATTCCAAAAACAATTGAATAATTCAACGATTTATAAATCTTATAATCAAACCATTAAATTTGATATTTTCTAATTCAAAATTTCGTACAGAAAATTAAACACAAAGTTTTTGTCTGTGACTCTACAGATATTTTCACTTTAATCAATAAATATATAATTTAACATATTTCTTAACATCATTTTCATGTTGAATTTGTGTAAAAAAAATCGTTGACACAAATTCTGGGTGGATTTTTAAAAAAATTTTCTTATTGTGTTAAACTAAAAATAATGAGATTAATCTACCTTCATGCTTTATACTGTTTGCAAATTAGTTGATAGCGTATTTACGTGAATGAATACTTAACTGAATTTTGAGAAAGTCAAATGGCCCCTTTTATACTCTCTCACACATTGCACGAAAATTTCACGCAACGTCATGAATACAAATTACTCAGTTCAATCTTTTGCACATCTATGTAACAGTATATCATCAATTATGCAATAGATAACATATATATCACAAGTATAAACATGTATAAGGGAAAGTGAATCAAAATGGCCTACCTCAAATAATTTTAATAATAAAAAAAAATCATTTAATTTTTTTTTTTTCAGTAATTTCCTGGCAGATATTTGCCAAAAATTTGATTGATGATTCTATTGGAAAATTTAGTAAGTAAATAAAATAATATAAAATAAGAATATCAAATAATTTACAGACACATTTATAATTAATTATTAATTATTATATATTATTATTAATAACACCTGCACAAGAATCATTAAAAATTTTATTGATATAGTAAAAATTACGCATTTAATTTACGACTTTCGCGATTCAGATTAAAAAGTTTTGCAATAAATGTATAGTTTTTTCTTTACATTTATTTGCATTTTGTGTACTTAATATTGAATAATTTAATCTTACTTTTCTTCTTCGTTAATTTAATTTAATAATCGATACTTGTGAAAATAGCTACCTTGTTAATAAAGTGTTAATTTAGTAGACGTTGACACTTAAATAAATGGTATGTAAAAGCTGTCTCTAAAGCGTGATGAATTTTTTGTATTTATATAGAAGGGATTTCGTCGTCAAAACATTTTTACTCTACGATTCAAAATTTAAATTCAAACAAAGTAACCGAAATATTACCTTGTCCCAACTTCCCCTACCTTTATCTGCGATTGACTCAAATAACGAAATTACTTTTCTGACGCATGATTTTGCGAGTTGAATATTAAATTAAATACAGTCACTTTTTTTAAAATTCTAAATCATTATTCAATTAAGAAGACATTCACAAGCACAAAATTACTTATACTTGCAAAATTATTAACTTAAATTAGCATTTAGAATATCGTTATTTCGATTGAGTACTAATTGCAAACTAGAAACCAAACTGGGTAAAAGTAAAATATTTTTCTAAAACTTCAGAAATATTGCTTTCATAATGGAACACTCAGAATACCTGTAATTCTAATCACTGATTATTTTTCTTTATTAAAAATAACTTATTTTGGTTACTTACAACAATTTACTGCGGAAATTCCCAAGCAGAATTTAATTATTAGCAAGTAAAATTAATTATTCATTTAATAATTACGAAAATCGATCAGAGGGTAAACTGATATTTTTCTTCTCTCTCACGCGATGAATAATGAATATTATATTAACTATGCACATTTATGTTTATCAAATGTTTATTATAGACATTTTATTTTTTATCCAATATTATTTTTAAATTTTCAACAATAGATTTTATGCTCAAGTAGAAAAATAATTTTACGTAAAATGAATAATACTTCATGCTAAACCTCACACTAAATTTTCGTCTTTTAAACTATAAGGCATACCCGCGGGTAATAAGGCCTATAAATGATACAAATGATTAATTTTTTGTTTGTTTATAATAAAAATTATAATTTACATTTTATAAAAAATGTATTCAAATAAGGATTAATATTAAAACTTACCTTATATAAATTTCCAATCACCATATTTTCTAATTTTTAGTGAGTATTCAACTATATTATTAAGCTTAAATCGTAGCCACACAAATAAAGTGTTGATTTAACATTATTCCCAAGTTGAATTTGTGTACAAAAAAAAAATTCTAACACAAATTCTGAGTGGATAGTAGGGTGGGCCAAATGAAACTTTGAATTTTTTTTTTTTTTTACTATAGTGAAAATACTGTTCAAGGTGACCGAAAAATGAGTGTGTGAAAAGAGGAGCTCTTAATTTTAATATTAAGAGGTGGCGATGCGTGATTTTCGATTTCCCATTTAAATAACATGGGAATTTTTTTTTTTTTTTGATTTTTTTTGCGTTGTAGCGAATTCTTATGTTGTAAAAATCAATACACATCCTTATAGGAAATCGAGTGATCTACAAAAAAGGTCCTACATGATTTTTCTCTAAGTCAACTCGTTGAAAAGTTATTCGAGGTTAAAGTTCAACCTCAAATGACATATGACCACTTTCACAATTTTTTACACGTTATCATAAAATAATGGTTCAACAACATAAAATATCATATTATTTGCGAGGTTCATTGAGTATTCTCTACTAAAACATTAAGATTTGTACGAAATAAAAATTTTACGATTATTGATCAATAATTTCATTAAAATTATTTTTCAATGCTTTTTATTTGAAACGTGCAAAATAATATGAGTTTTTTTCTACAAATTTGTAGAATAAGAACAAAAAAAGTCACGTAGAATACGATATTTAATGTTGTTGGGCCAATATTTTGTGATAACGTGTAAAAAATTGTGAAAGTGATCATATGTCGTTTGAGGTTGAACTTTAACCTCGAATAACTTTTCAACGAGTTGACTTAGCGAAAAATCATATAGGACCTTTTTTGTAGATCACTCGATTTCCTATAAGGGTATGTATTGATTGTTACAACATAAGAATTCGCTACAACGCAAAATAAATCCAAAAAAAAAAAAAAAAAAATTCTTATGTTATTTAAAAAATCGAAAATCACGCATCGCCACCTCTTAATATTAAAATTAAGAGCTCCTCTTTTCGCACACGCTCATTTTTTGGTCACCTTGACCAGTATTTTCACTACAGTAAAAGAAAAAAAATTCAAAGTTTCATTTGGCCCACCCTAGTGGACAGTTTTTACAAACAATTTTTCACTGAATGAGTAACACATCTAAAAGGGCGCAATACCGCTTGTGCTATAGTCAAAGTCAACATGACTGATGTCCTGATAAGCATGATGGAGTTTATATACTGCAAACGATGACGATATAACAGCGTGCATATAGCAATATTGATTGTCTAAAGCTACGTACATTTGATGCGGTCTATGACCTTTCAGATACAAATAAACATGCATGCATGTATACTTTAATAATACATTTTTTTTTATTATTGTCAATCTTGAAGACAGTATTCTCAGGATTATCTCAAGATTATAATCTTATATATAACCACACGGGTCTTCAATTTATATTAATATCAAACGATAATTGACAGACCGTGAATAGATTGAAAATCCTGTTTGAAAAGTCTTGGAAATATATTTTTTTAACAATCCTATATACACGATTAACCTGATGGGCATGTGTAATATGTTGCGGTGTATTAAAAAAATATGCATAAATAAAATAATGTTGCTTGAGGCGACGTATGGCCGTGACGAAAAAATAAAATGTTAATATACTGTGTCGTCAGACCGGTGTCTGAAATTGTGTGTAAGCGACAACTTATCACGTTGAGTTACTTTATATATAAATAGTGTATTCATCGAGATGCTTTAAATTAGTTGGACGTAATGTTTCGTCGAAAGATGGTGGAGGTAAGTAATTATACAGCGAGAAAATTTTTGTAAAAGTTCACTCAGAATTTGTGGTGAAATTTTTTTTTTAACATTCATGTAGATCAGAGTGCTTTGTTTGAGGGGACTATTTTTTCGGCATTGTCGAAATGTTACTGATGTGAATATTTAAGAGAAAAAAAAACTAATAGTTTTTGAGATAAATCCAATTAAAATATCATGTAATTTATAGAGGATCAATTCAAGGTATAAATAGCTCAAATTTCCATATGTTTAATTGGATTTTTCTTGAAAACTATCAATTCTACGGTTTTTAATCAAGAGAACTATTCTGAGAAAAATTCAATTCCCTACAAAATACATCTCATTAGTTTTTGCTGTAAAGTTGATAGTTTTCGAGAAAAATCGAAAAAAGTATGAAATTCGAGCATAAACATTTCAAATTGATTGTGGAAGTATTTTTTTGTTGAATGTTGAGAGTAATATTTCGTCAAAGCCGTGACAAAAAATAGTCCCCTGAAACGAAGTACGAATATATACATTAGGGTGGGCCAAATGAAACTTTGAATTTTTTTTTTTTTACTATAATGAAAATACTGTTCAAGGTTACCAAAAAATGAGCGTGTGTAAAGAGGAGCTCTTGATTTTAATATTAAGAGGTGACAATGCGTGATTTTCGATTTCCCATTTAAATAACATGGGAATTTTTTTTTTTTTTTTT
>JAQQBS010000004.1:1738361-1753168 GCA_030347275.1 Microctonus aethiopoides
TTAAAATATCAAAAACTAACATTTTTTCACCCGAGACTCAAAAAAAAAAATAGTCGGTTTTTTTGCGCCACCCTACTGGATATATACAATAGAAAAAACAAAAACTTACATGACCCCAACAAGCAGCAGCGTGTACCGGTTGCCATTTATCATTATCTTCAACATCAGTGGAGACATGCTGATCCAAAAGGTATTCGACAACTCGAAGATAACCATTAGCTGCTGATATATGAAGCTGAAATAATTAATATTACAATCAATACCAATTTTATTAGACTAATCCATTCAAAATATATTCCACTTATTAGTGATTATGATTTATTAACTCACTGGCGTTGCGCCTTGATGATCTTTATATTCTAAATCTTCTCCCAAAGCCGCTAATCTTTGTAAATCATGTAACATCTGTCGCTCTGTAGATGCACGCGTTTCATCAATTAATTCTTGAGTGACACCACGACTAGCCATTTCACCTGAATATTCAAACAATCATCAATAGAATTAAATTGTTAAACATTTAAAATGATAATAATAAAAAATTTTTATCACACCTTCAATACAATCCAAAGTTTTTTCATCTTCACAAATATCATAAGGCATATTCCCATCAGCGTTTACTGCTAGTAAATTAGCCCCAGCTGCTATTAAATACCGAACAAGATGCAAATGACCGCACGTAGCTGCAGCATGCAATGGTGTCCATTTTTCACTGTCCTCAGCATTAACATTGGCACCAAATTCAACAAGAATCTTCATCATTTCTTCATTATCATCAATACAACATTGATGAAGAGCTGTTAAACCATCCTCGTTTGTTGAGTCAGGATTAACTCCTTTTTTTAAAAGTCTTCTCACTGTAATAAATTTTTAATTAATATTTAATTTTATGAGAAAAAATTTGTTTAGCTTTTTCTCTACTTTTATTTTACCTTCATCGAGATCATTTCTCGCTGCAGCTTCTAATAACATTACACTATCATCAAAAAATATATTTCGTTTGGTGCTTGCATGTCGTATTTGATGGCGCAGCCATTCTTTTTCTCTTTGGCGCCAAAGTTTGATCTGCTGTGATCGGCGATGTCGAGCAAGATGTAATCGCTCTTGTGTTGTCAGTCTTTCAATCTGCACCATCTCCGCGACTAGATCTGCGTGCTCCATGGCTACACCTTTGTTCCTTTTACAAGAATACTTGCCTATAATCAGATAATAAAAAATTATTAAATCAATAAAATAATTATTTTACCTTGAAATTTTTATAACACAAAAAATTTATCTTTCATCATATTCCTAATTATTAAACTCTTGTGTTAATATTAAATTTTATTCAACTCATAATTAAGCAATAATAAACGAGAAATATTCATGTATAAATATATATCCTTCCTCTGTCATTACTTGAAACAAGTCTGATTGTATGATAACAGAATATTTACACAAATGTTCAATGATTTTCATGTTATTTCACAGAATGAATTATTCTATTGGATTTTGTTTAATTAATTCGGAAAATACACAATAATTATGTTACCCAACATCTGTTACAATATGATAGCAGTAGTACTGATTATATATTGGAAATATTTATCGACAATAATCCAAAATTTGACATACTTGAGTGTGAAAATTAAAAAAATTTTAATATTATTTTTTTTTTGTTTTTTATATATTCAATACCTTTACGTAAACCAGCTTCGCTCACAAATTTGACTATACACTTAAGACTCATTTGTAATAATACAATTCGTTCATTCGTCTGGTTCTTTTTTATTCTTTATTATTTTCTCACAGACATTGAATATAAATCAAGAAGATATATAAAGAAATAAATAATATAGATATCGATATTGTTTAAAATATTATTCAACACACTTTGAATTTCGTCATTAAACTTTGAATGGTTGGGTAGTTCACATAATCTTATGAAGATATTGCCACATCAACAGACCACTCAAGAGCATATATATTTGTACACTTTAAGCCTACCCTGTTTGAAATATGATTTATCACTGCAAGATAATTCATGAAGAAGCAAGAATGAACCTTCAGATATCGTTAATTAATTAACTAACCACGATAACATTAAAAAATTTCATTATTTTCTTTCTTTCCTCTCCAATGTCACAAATCAACTGAAGGACTTGAATGAATATTAAAAATTAAATAATACAACAAATCAATAAATAATTAATCTATCAATTAAATAACTAAATATCTCAACTTTTACCTAATAAAACAAATGTCGCTAGCTATATATAAATGAACTCTTCCATCTCTCAACTTACTCTATATAAAATCAATGCACTTATCAGCTAACTATTATCTATACCCACTTATCTCACCTCTCACATAATATTTATAAATTCACATCAATATATAATCGAAACAATAAACAATCTTCAATAAAATCATCCAAACCGAATTATAAAAATTTCTAAATCATGAAAAAAAATTTTTTAAACTCACTAAATATCATTAAAAAATAAAACTAACATAATTACAAAATATTAAATTAAAAAAATAAAAATGCAACATTAAACCAAAGTAAATTCATAAATACAATAGCAAAGAGAGTGTGAGAAATAATAACAATAATTTCGATTATATTTCCGGGATCTTGCAGGTCACGTTAATTAGTGTCATGCTCGCTCATATGGATACAATACACATACACAAAATGCATCCGCTTGTACATATGTATGTATACATCCATATACTCACATCAAGTTCATGGAATCCAATAAATGTGTAGACACATCTCGTGTGTCTTAGAATTGTGTTGAGTGATGTGGATATATTGAATGTGTGCATCCACGTTGTTATACTTCTTTTTATATTACATATTCTTTTACATATATACGACTGTATATGTATATATACATATATACATATAACATATGTATTATATATATATGGTCATTCCTCTCTCTCTGTGTTTTTTTTTCCCTTTACATCTTTGACTTTTTTTTTTGATCAGGAGATACTTTGTGCGTGTGGAATGTGTTGCTCGACCAATCTCACACACTCCATACAATGAAACTTGGTATATACCGCACCAATCAAATTCGCCTATTATATATATGTGTGTGTATATATATTTTTTCACCGTTTTTCCATTCACCGGACGACTTGAAAATATACAATATTATATTATCATCACATATTTATTGTTTGATATTAATGATTATTGATTGTATAATAAATGTAAATAAATATAATTTAATATTTGACACACATTGGGATTAATTTTTACACACAAAATGCCAACGCACTCTTGATAAAGTTCTTTCTATCTCCCTCTCAATCAGTCCACAACTTTACCTGACGGCGGCCATTTTTAAACTACCTGTAACACCATTATTATCACTACACACTTGGTATTGCGCGCGCGCATCGCCGCATTTTCCCACACTTTATATTATACTATGTGTATTTCACACAAATTCATTAATATAAATAGGTACATTTGGTATTGTAATTCGTTGCGGATATAATATAAAATAAATTGTAAGAATATTCTTTATATTCAATACGCCATTTTGTGCAATGTAGGATAAAATAGTTTATGTTTGTAAATAATTTTAAATATTATATTTATTATTTTTATATTATTATTTAATATTTATTTCCGTTAAGTAATTTAATATTTTTATGTAATTTGTATTATTCAGGTATTTAATAGCAGTATGATTTATTGCATTGATAAATTATCATTACGTAAATGTAGTTTTGTGTTTAATGATTTGTTGTGACTTTAATTAATTTGATAAATCAACGGTACAGGTGTATCATTTTTTTAATTAATGAAATTAAAAATCCCGCCATGGTTTCATGGTGCGCACGCATGGGGTTAGGCTATTTTGCCATATTGGAGGTTATGTTCTTCAAGTTCTGATATTTCCGGTCTTTTGTGGAATTATCAACAGCAAAACACACTGAATTATCGCACGATTATTGATGACGTTCCTATTAATTTATGCAATTGGATAATAAAGTTAATAATAGTGAAGACGTAATGGAAGTAAAACCAATATTTCTAGCTGTCATATCAGGTTGTCTTGGAACAGCTGGAAGTGTATTTGGAAAATTTGCAGGTGGCTTTAGCACTTTATCATGGGTAAGAATTGGCGCCAAAATCACAAATTTTTATCAAACAATCTAAATATAAAAAATATAATTTCAACACCAAACTTTATTTATTTATTTTTTATATATTATTTCAGATCGAACTGATGTTAAAATTAATAATATACATTATTATGATAACTTGCAATACTATTAGTCACGTATTATTTGTAAACAGTTTAGTCAGCTCAAAGTCTTCAACACCATCAACTGTTGTCAGTTCAGCAGTAAATTATTTTTCTTCGGTAAGCTTCATTAATTTCTCAGCACTATTTCATCATAATTATATCATCAAGGAAATAATAAATTGATTATCGTGTAGATAAATATATACATTAAATTGAATTTTACAATAATCAATAAAATATATAGAGAGTTTTCTCAATAACTTTGGTATCTTATCTCATGATAAATAATGATAGAGTAAATCCACAGGGATTTAGTTATCCTATACGCGTGAACGAGTCCTATTCAACATAAAAATTTCTCATTATCTTTTATATATAAAAATAAAAAGATAGGTTAGGAAATTTTTTTTGTACAATGGTTCTCAAATGAACTAAAAAACCAAATGAAATAAGAATAAAATGTCCTGTTATGCCATAAAAATGCTGATCGCTATCGAGAATACTTTCAATGCACTTTATAACCATTGCCACTGGTGTCTTATTCACGCGCCAATAAAAAATACCAATACACAATCCTAAGAACTTGGTATAAAACAAAGTGAAAGGCAAATTTACACAAATATAAGTGTAGCCTGAAAGTAATGTATACATCAACGTTTATAATATCAATATTACAATATAATATTAATTAATTAATCAGAATATTCTCATAATATATTTTTTTTTAATCTTTTATATATTATTTCAGGCACTGGCGGGTTTTATTTTCTTTAACGAATCAACCTCATTATTATGGTGGTGCGGTACGTCTATGGTATTACTCGGATTAATTGTAATTTGTAAGTCATCATCTAATGAATACTCCAGTCTAGATAAAGAAAAGAAAAATGAATGAATAACAAAAAATACAATCCAACAATCATTAAAATTATAATTAAAAAAATAGAAATAAAATCAATAAGGTAAAAATTAAATTAAAACTAAAATTACTCACTTGTTTATATATTATTGAACATTACTAATTATTACATATTTTAAATACCTAATTTAATTTTAGCCTAACAAGGATAAATTACATAATTACTGCTGCAATGTGGTGTGCCTTCGCGTTCGTTAATATCGGCATGAAGAAATCCAAATAAACCTTCATACAAGTGAATTTAAATTCTCCATCACATTTACTTCAACACGTATACATATATGGGTTTATTTCATTGCCCTTGTATACATGTTCAGCTGTAATATATAATGTGAGAAAAGTCCTTGTCACTGAATTCGCGAATTTTAGTGTGTTACGGCCAGGGGCACGGGGGATCATATCGAGCGGCGCCTGCGTAACTACCACCGTCGACCTCAAACCTGGATCCCGTATACACGATTGTCTGTCGTCATTTTTGCGCTCCCCCGTGCGTTACCTCGAGCTTACACGAGGAGATAGTATGTTATCCATCGTGGATGCATGAAAAGAGGAACAGTTTTCGTACTACGCGCCCCTTTAGTGCACCATTCAGTGTGAGCTCGCAAATATTTTACGAGAGAAAAAAAATCCTTTTTTTTTTATCAAATGTTTAATCAAGTATTTTATTTATTTATTCATTTATTTTCTTATTGTTTCATGAATTATTGACATCGTGGCTGTGTGATTAGTTATTGTCAATTATTTAAATGGCATTGTTCATTATACAATGTTTTGTTTTGAAAGCAGATGAATATTGTGGGATAATGTGAATATAAAATAAAAGAATGGAAGAATTTTTTTATTTGAAGCATACAATGATTCTCACAGTTAATAACAATGACGACAATTTATCAATTGGATTATGAGGTAATCATCAATATTCTCAATTAATTGAATCAATTTTAATGTTCGATTTATTTATTTTATTGGAGGTTTAATAGAAAATTAATTTCCTGTTGAGAGCTTTTTTTTTTTTTAAGCATTCGTATTATTATTTGTTTTATATCATTTATTCTAATTGCTGCTATTTAATATATTTCAATTTATTAAATAATATGCGATAATTGTCCTATTTATTGATGTGTAAATAATTGAAATGGAGACTTTTATCAATCAAAAGGATTTTCAGAATTCTTTATTCTTTATAGCACTGGCTTCTGGCAATCCGCATTCATCCCTAGCGACCAACTTCCGTTTTTTTTTCTGCTCAGAAAAAATAAAGAAAAGTAAATATACATATACTTCTACAATATAAATGAAAAGGAGCTTAAGCTTTCCATTAAAGTCATGTTAATTAATAAGTGAAAAGAAAAAATATTTTCACGTGTCACGTGTGTTTGAAAATAAAAATCTGAGGTAAATCACAGAGGCGGTAAATTGCATGTTACAAAATACACGCGGAAGATTGTATGTATAGCTCTCTGGTAACGCCACACCCTTGTGTACTTGTGAAAATCCCTTAACGGAAGTTAGAAAAAGGAAAAAAAAAAATTTTTTTTCCAATCAATTTAAGCTCCAATAATTATTCCATTGTCTCGTAAATAATTTTTTCGCACGTATATTATTATTATATTTATACGAATATAATAAACTACATCAAAATAGAAAAATCCATTAGAGATATTAAATTGTAAAATATTTAACACCTAGAATTTATAAATTGATGCTTCATTGTATAAGTAAAATATGCAACAGTCAAGGACAATATTATTTTTATTATTTATTTACTTTTTTTATTATTATGTAATAATAGAATTATTAGGATATTATTTCTCACTGTTATATAAGATAAACCGCGAACTCAATGCATTTGTGTCGGTGTGTGGGTTCACCTATGCGTTTGTGTCCGCATGGTAGAGGATCTGGAGCTTGCGGCTATTGCGCTCAAACCGTGTCACCAGAACAAAAAAAAATAAATAACAGAGAGAAGAAATAATAGAGATATTTTAAAATAGAACGAAAAAATAAAAAATGATGTTGGAAATAAATGTGGCCAGTAATGAAATATTTTTTTGGATCAGGATCAAAAAAAATAAAATATTTTTCATTTATATCCAATGTACATATTTATATAATCCTATAATATTGCGCATGAAAAATAATCGATAAGTTGAAATAATACACGCGGAAAATGACTCACTTTATTTTCCAATAATTTTTATTTCACATAGAGATATATAATTGTTATTTCTTTTATTTTTACATCAGTCCATTTTTTGTTCTTTTTCTTTTTTTTTTTAATGAATGAAAATCGATAAATTGCGGCGTAACAATTCTGTCATATCAACTGACCCTATTCACGTATATAAATCTATATGTACAATACACCTATGTGTTTTCAAGTACATACGAGTCTTGCAAACAGTCCAGAAGTAAATGCCCCACGCTCATTGATTTCGGTTTGCTTTTATATATCACGCGAAAATCGATAAGTCATAATATAATATTTTTTTTTTTTTTATCAAACTCACTTCGTGACACTATCAACTCTATCAACATCATGCATGAGACATGCATATTTGCCAATCGAATAAACATGCATGCGTTATCTCTATGACCTATGGCATAAATTAATTAAAATAAAATTTTTATTGTTCAATCAAGAATGGAGAATATAATTTGAGTTATCAAATAATTTTTTTCTGTTCAATTTTGTTTTCATTTATTTTTCACCCGTTTGTGAATGTGTTTAATGTTGATGACCGGTGAATTCTATAGCTCGTAAACAATTTAAAATATCGATCTATTAAAAATTACATGCAGGTCATATAGGCCTATTTCAAATGTATAACTTTTACAACTAATTAATAATTTTAATATAATAATTTTAATACATAATTGATAAATTAATTATTCAATTTGAGTAGTGGTGACACATTGACACAAAAATTGTATATCCATTAAATTCCAATCATCAGGAAATGGATTGATTTTTAATTTCTTCATTATACTTTGGGATTTTTATTCTTTTTTATTTATTTATTTTATAGGACAAGAGGCACATCAGCATCGTGGATACAACTGTGTCAACGGAAATTTTACAATGACGCAAATTCATCTAGAAAAATGTGAAGTGGGTCTATTATATATGTGAGGAGACATGAGGAAGACCAAGGGGGCAGATGGCTCATCGCAAAGTACTACGTGGATTGGTTACTTGAACAAGCTCGTTAAAATATTCATAAAAAAATCTTAACACATTCCACCAATTAATTTAAAATCAACAGGATGGGGAACGGAATGAATAAGGTATAATATATCTATACATATGTATACGTGTTCATATTACATATGTATAATAATTATTTAATTACATATTAATTTTCAAAAAAAAAAAAAAAAAAAAAAAAAAAATCTTTCTGCCATAAGCTCAAATAAATATTGTCCTGAATTATTTGCTCGTCAGTATAATATGTATATTTATATATCATTTAAAATATGGATGGAAAATAAAAACTATGCAGTGTGACATTTGCATTTTTATGCAGAAAAAAAAATCGAAATTTCCGGTACCGGTGACGTAGATAGTTCTATGGCGCCGTTTTGCTTGGCTAGCAGCCAATGAAGTGTTATACATTCTTTTTTGAATGATACATTAGTGTGCAACTATGCTTCCTATCTATTTTTCTTTCTTCAATTTATCCTCATCTTGCCCGTAAAAAAATTGTCTTCTCATTCGTCATATGTTGCTGGCCATAATGTGTACTATCAAAAGAAAAATAGTACACTCCTAGACAAATGAATTTCAACTTATTTTCATTAACTAACATTTTCCGAGATAACTAAAAATTATTTAAACAATTTTATTATTCTATATTTTTGTCATACTATACAGACATGTATTAATACATTCAATTTCATATTTCATATTATTCATATTGATTCTCAAATAATCCAGAGAATGGGACACGGTTAGGTTGAGAGCTATTGAACTCTTTATCATTATCCAATGTTGAATTGCCATTGGCATTATTTAATAATTTCAATTCCTCTTTTCTTCGTTTTTTTTTTGTACATTTTTTTCGTTTAATATTACGCTTTTTCGTGGCTAATAATTCTGCTGTTGTTATTCCTGTAGTTGTTGGCGTTGTAGTTGTTATAGTAGTTGGAATCGTTGTTGCTGTTGTTGTCGTTGTTGTTGTTGATGTTGTTGAAGTTGATGATGTTGTGGGATGTTGTGTAGTCGATGGAATTGTTGTTGCTTTTGTTGTTGTTGTTGTTGTTGTTGATGATGATGTTGTGGGATATTGTGTGGTCGATGGAGTTGGGGTTGTTGATGTTGTGGAATATTGTGTGGTTGATGGTGTTGTCGTTGTTGATGGTGTAGGTGTTGGCGATGTCGTGATAAATTGCAATGATGTTGTTGATGATGTTCTTAATGTAGGTATTGTTGATGTAATAGTAACAGGTGATTCTGTTTCTAACGGTGTTGTAGTTTCAATAACTTCTGATGATTCAAAATTAATTGGAAATGTAGCGCCAGAACGTCGTCCACTTTCCGGCGGTGGTGTAACAATTTTCTCACAACTTGGACACTTTCTCCTTTTACATTTTCGACATCTACAGCATCTTCTTCTTCTTCTACATCCACATCCACAATCATCATCGTCATCATCTTCGTATTCATCTTCATCATCATCGTCATCATCATCATCATAATCATCATCATTATTATTATCATTATGATCCTGTTTTTCTTCATTATTATTATTATTATTATCACCATTTCTCGGATGATTAATCTTCAATTTTGCCAATGTTTTTTTCATAAAACGATCGATTTTACGAATTATTGATCTGCGATAATTTTCAGGTATTATTTCCAATTTTGTGCATATTAAATTTTCAACTTCGCCATTATCGTGAGTTATATTAACAGACTTAAGATAGAGAACATTTTTAATATTTTCCGAATGTACTGATGGATTTTTTTCATACGATGTTTGACCCAAAATACGAGTCGCTGACTGATCTACATGACGTTTCTTCCAGGTCGTATGAAATGATGAGTTAAAATTTTTACTGTTCTCTTTTAATTTATCACTCCCTTTTGTGTCATTCGCCAATTGACTTGAATGTGTTTTCACATCGGAAACATTCACCAATTTGTTGGAATAATCAGTATTATTTTCTGTGTTCATCTTCATAGCAATAATAGTCCCATGGGTTGTTGGAGTATTAATAGAATATTTTTCTAAACTACCAACGGCGGCATTTGGATAATTTATTGAGGTCACAATTGTGTTATTTTTGTTTTGAGTATATGTGTCATTATGATCAGACACATTGAAATTATCTGACGTATTATTCAATGACACAAAACTGTCAGTATCACTTAACGTTTTATTTATTACATTTAAATCCCTTGATATTTGATTCTGTATATTTACACGATTATCTCCAAGCACTTTTGAGCTTTCCGTTGTGTTAATAAATGTCATTGGTATTGACAATAACGTACGATTATCACTTTTGATAGAATTTACATCACTTTCATTTGAATATTGTGCCGATGAATATACTCCATGACTAAATAATAAAAATATCAACCGTACAATCAACATCCTCATGATTCTCAGGATTGAAAACGACTCTGATAGACGTCTTGAGCGATGTACTTCTATTGCACGTACACACGTCTTTCATAGCTCAGAGACGGATATTTCCAATCGTTTCGATTGAGCCGAATCAAATTGGATAGATTAAATGGCGCTAGCCTTAAATTTTTATCGTCATCGGTTCGTTGCACGGTAAACGAACTGAATAAAAATGAGCAATGTTACATGATAAATTTTCTATTATTTTTATTTACTTTCATTTCAAACTAACAAATTGCTACATGGAAGCAACAGTATGTTTCATTAATCAGATGAATTTCATCTGGCAAGTTATTTATTCACCATTTATTCACAATATATCCATCATCTAGTCAGGATTTTTGTCTCTTCCACATGTCGATAATTTCATTTATCTCATACTCACCCTTTTTGTATATGAATTCATTCCGGTGCCAAGTCATTTATTGTGGCTTGCAGCAATCAATCATCGATATCATAGCACGATGAACAAAATATGTAAACCAGATAATGACCCAATTGTTGCTCTATTTAGTTCAACTGAAAAAAAAATTTTAAAAATTAAAACTAAAGTGAAAAAAAATAATTTTCATATTTTTTACTACTGAATATTTTGTCTTATAGATTTATTTGATATTGGAGCTGAAATGCGACGTGTATTGAATATTTTTTTTACTGCAAAACTAATTCACATTCGCGTCGCAGTCGGGCGGTCGAATTAACGACCTTTAGAATTTATATAAGTCTTGAGTCATAAAAAATTGACAGTCAATATATGAAACAATATATAGGAATATGCGTATGTGGATATATACAGTTTGGGTACTTTATTTTTATTCATTTCTTTATTATTTTATCTAATAGGTTTTGCCAGGACTTTACGTTGGAAATTACCGAGATAGCAAAGACGCAGCGCAATTGGAACGCTATGAGATAACACATATATTGGCAATTCATGACGCTGCAAGACGACTTCATTCTGTGAGTAATATAAAATTACATATTCAAATAAAATATAATTGTGTGTTTTAATACTTCAGGACAAGCATTATCTTTGTATTCTGGCAGCAGATACTCCAAATCAAAATTTATCACAGTATTTTCCACTATGCAATGATTTTATACACGCTGCAAGATTACGTGGGGGAAATGTCCTTATTCATTGGTATGAATTTTACTTTAAAATAAAATTCACTTGAATATCAAGATATTAAATTAAATTAATTAACAAATTACTTTCAATTAGTAGCATGTAAATTAAATTTGTGTTCATAGCTTGGCAGGAATGTCAAGGAGCGTGACAGTTGCGGTTGCTTATATTATGAGCACGACAAATCTCTCATGGAAGGAAGCACTTAAAGTGGTGAGAGTTGGACGAGCTGTAGCTAATCCAAACACAGGATTTCAACAGCAACTTCAAGACTTTGAATCCAGTCGTTTAGCAGAAGTAAATAAAATTATTTTATAGATATGATATTATTTGATTGAATATAATTTTATTTATTTATTTATTTATTTATTAACAAGGAACGAAAAAGATTAAAGGAACGTTTTCCAAGTTTGGCGTTACGTGACTCTGATACTGAATTATGTAGAGCAACTTTAAGAAATTATGAAACTTTGGCACAGGCGCGCGAAGTGTGTGAAGGAAAATGTGCAATGGGGAGACAATGTCCTACTGGCATGTGTCGACAACCATCTAAAAGGTATATACATATCTACACTATTTATTATATTTATAACAATTAAAATGATTTCAGAAAGAAAAAAAAATTGTTTTTTTTTTATTTTTCATTTGACATAACTAAGAATTTTATTTTAATTTCAAATGAATTCTCAGTTGTGCCAATAAATAAATTCATTTCAGCGATGGACATAGTATAATATAATTTCTACAATCTCATCAATGGTGTTTGTGTGTGTGTGTCTCTTATCACAGAAATCTTCGGAGAAAGTCATCGACAAGCAGCATTGGTAGTTCTGGTTCAGGACGCACACCACCGCAAACACCACGACTTTTACCCTCTGCCCCACCATCTCCAGCATTGCCAAGGTCATCGAGCGTTGTTTCAGCTAATATTCGACCTAGGAGTGGTCCCGCTGGTTTACATTCTTACACAGGCTCTGCACCAACGTCTCGGTAACTAATCAAAAGCATCAGAAAAATATTTAAAATTCAATAAAAATTACATGAATTATTCACAAAAAAATATAATCCTATTTATTATTGTATTTCATTATTTTTAGAGCTACTTCTAGAGTGGATTTATCAGCAGCAGTGGCGTGCAGCAGTGGCAGTAGCCTAAGTCTCATGACAGTTGGTAGAACATCATCACTAACACCGGCCGTAGCTAGTGGTGTTAATTCATGGCGAGTTGTTGCCGGTTCAGCGCCAGTAACACCAAGACCAACACCACCTGCATCACCTCAACACTGGCCACGTCGACAAACACCACAATTACCGACTCCACCACCTGAATCATCATCCTCAATGACGTAGCGATATGACCGCTTCGGAAATTTACTATTCCCGTAAGAGGAAAAATATATTTATATATTAAAAAACAAAGAAAATTACACGAAATTAATATATTAAAGGAGGAAAATGTTGAATAATTTTTCAGTTAAAATATATTTATTACGCATTGTGCTTTTTTACCAAATGTCTTTCAGTCTTTTACCAAGGAAAATTATAATTGTTAACACATCGATTGGATTTCTTAGGAAAACACAATGTTGAATTTAAATGTTATATTTACCTTGCGAAATATGAATATTAATTTGAATCTAATCGCAGGTGTTCATGAAAGTTGCTCCGAAGTATATTACCCATTGTTTAATTTTTCTGGGTGTGACCGGGAATATCGATCAACAATGTTCATTCAATTTAAAACAAAGAAAGGTTACATAAGTGTTCATTGAAAATGTTATTAGCCATTGCGGTGTACGTTTGCTCCATAATTGGTTTCATTGTTTGTTCAATTAGTTATACGTAATTTTTGAACACGATATTTGGTAAGCGAACTTTATGATAATAATAAATCTTTATCGAGTGAGCAGATTTTTAAGAGTATATAAGCACCGTCCACAAAAAAAAAAAAAATCTGGATGCATGCAAAGCAATAATTTTTATTATCGTTTGCGCGATAATTATTATATACCAATTTGATGTAGATAGGTGTTCATACATATTTAATTAAATAATACAATACATTGTATGTTGCCCAATAATTAATCGACGGATGAACATAAATGTTGAAAATGAATAACAAATAATATTCTTTAAACGATTACCGTCCAGATGAAAATTATTGGTTTTACAATGCGTTGAAGTAAAAAGTAATCCGAAGAAAAATATCGTTATTCACATTCGAGAGTGATTATTTGTTGAAAGAGGATTTGTATAAATTTTATATGCTGTTAAAAAGGATTTAAAAGATATGTATAAAAAAATATGTTGAGTGATAAAGGAAAAAGTGAAAAGAAAAAAAAGATTTACATATTAATAATGCACCGCTAAAATTTTAATTCAGAATGTTTGAGTTGTAACGAAATCCCTTTAATGTCTGGGATAATTACGTAAATTAAATTGGCATTGATGATTTGAATAAGAATGAAGGTACATATATATTAGGGTAGCGCAAAAAAACTAACTATTTTTTTTTTTTGAGTCTCGGGTGAAAAAATGTTAGTTTTTGATATTTTAAGAGCTCCCTCCAAAGGACAGTTCGAAAAAAAATTTTTAAGAGGTCGCTTCAAATTTTTTTAAATTACAAAAATCGTCAAAAATCGAATTTTTTTTTATTTTTATTTTTTTTTCTCGTTACGCTATAATTTTATAGACTAAAAAAAATAAGTTTCTGAAAGTTACAGTTCAAAATTTAAATTTTGAAAAGTCGCTCATAATTTTTTTTTTTTTTATTAGTGTATTACTTTAGGTTATTACGAGCGACTTTTCAATATTCAAATTAAAATTTTGGATTATTTATGACAAAACTAATCATAATTAAACGAAATATTAAG
>JAQQBS010000004.1:1753649-1764051 GCA_030347275.1 Microctonus aethiopoides
TTGAAATTTAAAAAAATTTGGAGCGACCTCTTAAAAATTTTTTTTTCGAGCTGTCCTTTGAAGGGGACTCTTAAAACATCAAAAACTAACATTTTTTACTCGAGACAAAAAAAAAAAAGTCGGTTTTCTTGCGCCACCCTAATATATATATTATATAAATATTGTAAATTAAATATTCATAAAATTAATCTCTTGTTGCCGACATCGGACGTAATGACGGCTAAAATTTTTTTACAAAGTGCAAAATGCACAGGTATTCTTTTAGGTTTTAAGACGCGTATAAGTAAAAGTTGCTTAATGAGAAAACAAAAATCAATGCTTGTTGTTTCCCGGATAGAGGCCGGCGTGATCAATAGTTTGAGTATTATTGAACTCAACCTGTAGTCTTTGTTCATTAGATGTAGTGTATAATAATTCCTTCAAGCAGAAAAAAGAAAAGAAAATACTACAAGTAAAATCATCATTGTCTTTATATAGTAATAATCAATTTGATTGCATCTCTGCCTCGCCGATCGTTATTAAATAACGACAAGCTTAGTTTAAATTAAATAATATTTAGCTGAATAAATTTATATATAACATATGCATTATATGCATAAATTTTTTTATATACAACAAATGAATTATAAAATTTAATGGCCGCATTCACTTCATTATGAAGTAAAAATATTTTGTTGAATGGGATATAACTAAGAAGACAATGAAATAATAAGTAAATAAATAATTTTAGATTAATAAAATATCGAACGTGATAAGTATAAGCTTAAGTGTGATTTTTAATTTTCTTTAAGTAATCATAAAAATAAATTTTTCAAGTCTTCGTCAAATAGATAGAGTCAAATATTTATTTTTAAAATACATTCAATTTGTAGATATGATAAATTATCTCACTCTAATATTAATTACTTTCTTTGATTAATTTAATTCCATCGCGTATATACAAATATAATTAATATTTATTTTTCAAGTAGTTCTACCTACGACACATTTCAGATATTTTATTCATTTTCCAATCATCAAATCAAATGCATTAATAACAGCGCTGGGTGCTTGCTTAGATGCAGGCAATTTATCATGGCTGTGTATTATAATTATATTCAGTTTGTAATAGGATATAAACAATTTTTTTGTCATCATATCGATAGTTTTATTTTCATTGTATATATTAAAAGAATATAAAATGGAAAAAAAAAAGTTAGGAAGATAAGAAGATGTCGATTTCCTCATAACATATCAGATATTGTAGCTTTGCAAATAAAAATATATTAGAGCTACGCCTCTCACTTATAAACTGGTCAAATGTCAATGGTGTATAATATATTTATGTATTATTGAAAATAGGAATATGATGAAATGTTTATTTATATATAAATATAAATGTTGAAAGCTGCAAATTAATCATGGAAGAAGAAAAAAACAAACATATATTGCAATAATATTTTTTATCATCATGTATTAATTATACTTTTTTTTATTTATCGTTTTTTTCATAGTCAAAACTGAATACTATATTTTTATCATGGTGTGAAATAAAATGTGATTGGAATGACGATGTGATAAAAAAATGAAAATAAATCACAATGAGACAAAATAAATGTTATTTAATTCTGTCAATGATGAATGATATTTTTAAAAATGGCTTTGAGAATGTAAAAGATATGTGAAAAAGTATAAATACTGAGATGGAGAAACATATTTACAAGATACATAATATATTTTCAATAAAAACCTGAAAAATTTTCATCATAAATATATTAAAAATACCTTTTAGCATAACCTACAAATAAATATAAATTAATTTACTATGTTTTATTTGTGTATAATTATTTATTTATGTATTTATACATTTTATTTTTAATTTATGAATTTATATAAATCACTAATATTATATTTACTTATTATTTTATAATAATGACAAAACTGATACTTGAAATAAAAATTTTTTTTTCTTGTGTATATGCTGTCAAATATGTGATTTTATATTAAATAAATTTTTTCCTAGATTTTCCAACTTTAGCAATCAATTTTCTTGGAGCTATTTTACACACATTATCTATTGTTGGAATATATAATTTTACGATTGTGTAGCCACAGCTTTTTTTATAATTCTATTTAGCTCGTTGTTGTGCCAATCAAGTGAAATATTGTCCAAATGATTATCAAAATCAATCAGAGATTGATACCTTTCCTCATTAAGCAGCAGATTGATCACATCCGTAAGCATTTCATCGCCTTCATACCCAATACTGTATTACAAATAAACCAATTATACTGTTACAATGAGGAAAAAAAAAGTAAAACAATTGTGTATAATTGAACTCCAAAATTACTTACTCAGCTTTGTCTTTAACCTTCCATTTTCCATCTGTATGCTGAGAAATTCGCAGGGGAATTGATGTCATATTGTGTGTAAACTCACTATTGTCAATCTACAAAAATACAAAAGATAATAAAAATGAATGAATATTATAATTGTTATAATTTTTTTCACAGAGTAATTATTAATGTATTTATTTACCACAGCCATCAATGCATTGTTGCAGTTCTCTGATATTTTATCAGCAATTTTGTGAGCTGGTTTATCCGTGCTACAAATTATTAAATTCATCATTATCATCATTATTTCTATTAATATTAATTACAATTGGAAATTATGATCATATTATATATTTTTATATTTATTAAATAATTATTCACCTCATATCATTCAAAAGTTCATTTCCCAAATAGTATCCAGCAATTATCATACCATTTTGCGTAGCAAATTGTTCAACCTGCAAATAATTGATTAATAATTTATTTTCGCTATATCCAATGACTACATATAGGTTAGGAATGACTTTGAAAATATAATTCGATATTCCAGCATTAAATTCTCAATTAAAATAACCAACAATAATGTGTTTTTAATCATCATTTTCAATTAAAATAATTTATAGCAAAAGTAATAATTAAATAAATAAATATATTTACCAAAGTAAGTGCTATCTCGGCCATTGGAGATACGTGTAAGCATTGATGAAATAATGGTATGGCATCCTCAATATACAATTCGGATTTATTATCACTTTTATTTTTTTGCTTGGCTAAAAGTAATCCATTTATTGCACAATGTGGATATTTAGCAGCGTGCAAAATTATTTTACATGAGGCACGTGTTGAAAATGTAACTTTAGCCATTTTTATTATAATATATAATAATATATTATTATATTTATAAAATATTAATGTAAAATGTGACACACAAATTTCACGTTCACGTCAATGAACTATTTATACATATGTATATTATATGTATGAAAATCAAATACATATATCGTACTATAGCATGTATATATAGTTTAATTAATAGTAGTGTAGTAGTAGTAGTAGTACATAAAAAAAAAAGTTTCGTATTTCCATGGAAACTCATCAGCTGATCGATGTATACAAATATCAGATTGTCACTATGATAACTCCATGTAAATGAAAGAAAATAAAACGTTTAAAAAATATTTTTCACATATTTCAAACGATTTATAATGGATAATTTGTCTGATGATTCAGATGTTGATATCGATGAAGTTAGAAAAATGGTAGGTAATCTGGATGATCTTGATAATGATTTATTTGGCGATGCACTGTTGAAAGATAATACCTATTCAGCTAACAAGTCACGAAAAAATATGAAGGACACGCAGAAAAAAGTTGCTTTTCAAGGTACAATGTTTAATCGAGTTTTAAATTACGATAAGAATTGATAGAAATCTGTTTTATTTTCCAGACTTTGATGATGATGATAATTTATTAAATGATATACTTAGTGATAGCGTTGATTCAAATAAAAATTCCAAGCCTTCAATTAATGCCAAGGATAATAAAATAGCAAATTTATTTGGAACTAAATCTGTAGAAGTAACAGGAATAAATATTAATAATCCATCGAAATTAAGTGAACCAAGAAAAAATGATATTATTAATTCATCTAATGATGATGATTGGATGATTATGAATAAATCTGGTTCAATAACATCAAGATCAACGATTGGAAAGTCTGCTGACAATGTAGATAGTATATCAAATAATATTCCATTGAAAATTGGAGTAACATCAGGATTAAAATCTGACACAGCAAAAAAATCCTCCCTTATGGAAGATTTATTTGGAACGAGATCACGAGCGGCTTCTTTGAAAGATATTTACAGTGGACCTTTAGATAAAAATTTGATTGGGACAGAAGAATCAGTGTCAGCTTCAATGCCAAATCTTGTGAAAAATGATCAACCATCAAAGCCAAGTATTTCTTCAGCGGGATTTCAGCTTTCATCATCAGTAAATAAAGAACCACGTAGAGGACGACCTAAATCTGGTATGATCGATGATCCTTTAGGATTACTTACTGGATCAGACAAAATATCTGATGAACCACCTCCTACAATCAAAGTAAATAAACTGGAATCATTCAATTTTTTTATTATATTTTTGTTTTTTATTCAATATGACATGTGATAAAATATAATTCCATTTATTTTTTATTTAGGAACGTTTTGGGGATGTGGAAAAACAAACGTCCAATGTTTCAGATGACCTGCCAGAGTGGTTGGGTGGTAAAAAAAAAATTAATCAAACTGAAGAAAAACGTGGAAGTGGTATTTCTCCAAAAGTCGAAGAAAATAAATATAAAAATGACGACACAGCAAAAATTGAACAAAAAATTAGTCAACAAAGTTCATTCTTATATCCTGCTGTTCCATTATTTGCTGGAGCACAATTTGAACAGCAATCAGCTATTGTTGCAATGCAACAGCAAGAACATGAGTTACGTACTGCGACTATTTTATCACATCAGACTGATCAATTAAATTTAATTGTGGAAAGTCAAAAAAATAAAATGGAAGAACAGGAAAAATTATTTGACAGTTTAATTAAACGTCAAGTTGATCGACAAGCAATACTAGAAAGCCAAATAAAATTACAGCAAGCACGAATCGATCATTATATTCAGGTAAATATCAATGCAATTAAATTTACAATAAAACTTGAAAAAGAAAAAAAATTCCAAACATATTTTTTTATTTTTTCTTACTCCTAAGGCACTTGTGAAGCAACCACCGATAACATTATCCTCGGCATCAGGATCATTGAATGACAGAAATACTTCTCAGGATAATAAAGAAGATGAAAATTGCAAAGTAGAATCAGAAAGTTTATTGCACACATTGCAAGTTGAGAAGAATAGTTTGGAACACATGGTGGAAATTTTAAAGGAGAAACACGAAAGAGAAATCAAAATTTACGAAGATTCTCACGAGTAAATCCTATTTTATTTTTCAATTAAAAATTTTCCATCCACTCAAATATTTATTGCAATTATTTTATTTTATTATCAGAACACAAATACGATTTATGCAGGAAGCAATGAATAAACTCGAAGTGAAATTACGACGAGAGATTGAAGAACTAGAAAAAGACTATCAAAAAAAAATCGATAAACTATCAACGGAAAAAAATCAACAAGAATTATATTTCAATGAACAAATGGAAAATATTAGAGTAAACATAGTCAATATATAAATCAATACGAATCTTTAAATAAATTTATTCAATTCAGAATTATTTTTTATACAGACTAATCAACAACAAAGAATAGAAGAAATTTACAATCGACATTCAGATCAAATTGCATGGCTTCAAAAAGAACATGGTGAGACAATAGAAAATATTGTCCATGCCAAAGAGCTTGAACGAAACACAATAGATTTTATAAGATTACATAAGACTGACTTGGACAATATGATAAAACAATCGCAACATATCTTCAGTAGCGTTGAAAAAATGTCGGAACAAATAAATACAAAAAATTCAGACATTATCAGTAAACGAGAAAATTATTTGAAGAATCAAGAAGAAACATTGAAAGGTAGAAATAAAATTATTAAATATTCTTATTAATTATTTATTTACTTGCTAATAAACTTTTATTCTTGAATTATAGCACTTATTGAACAGTTGCAGATGCAACAAGAGACATTAGACAATGAGAAAAAACAATTAGCAATTGTTGCGCAGGAATTAAAGTCTGAAACTTCAAAATTGTCGATATACTTCCAAAAAAATACTGAATTATACACAGAGCGTGAGGCAAGACATGGAATGCAAGAGAGAATGTTTATGCGTGAACGAGAATTATTTCAAGAACAATGTAAATGGGAACGAGAACATTTACAGGTTATAATTTCGAAATTTATCTAAAAGCAATTGAATAATATAATTATTTATTATAATTATTTAATATCATTTCGCTGTTGTTTATATTAGTCTCTGAAAGAATCGTGGATTGCAGAGCAACAGCAACAAATAAAATTATTATCGCACGAAAGAGAAGCAATTGCTGCGGAGAAAGCTAAATTGGAAGTTCTCAATAGTTTTAAATCAAACTCCGACGATATTACAAAAGCTGAAGTATACTTTTTCAAATTAATAATACGCGAATATTTAATAATAAGCACAGAATAATTGTTACTAATTTTTTATTGTTATTTAGTTAGAAGCGGCGTTAAAAACCGCACATAATGCAACTTATGAAACAAATCTTGAGCGACAGAGATGGCAAGAGAGATCAGATAATCTTGAGGCAGATCGTCGTCGAATTGAGGAGAAAGAAAAGCAACTTTTGCATCGAGCCAAAGAATTGGACGAATTAACTCGGGTTTGTTTAATTTTTATTTTTAAATTTCTGTCAATGAAATTAAATAAATTATATTGATGATAAAAATTCTTCAGTCGGCGTTTTTAAAACGAGATGAAGGTATTGCTGCTTTAAAAGAAGCTCAACGTATTGAGAAACAATACAAAGATCGGATGGGTCAATTACAAATGCAGCTAGAAGCTATGGCAGAACGGGAGAATAAATTGGCAGTAGAAAAAATAGCATTGGCTCGGTAATTGAATTAATATTTTTATTAATTTCTACATTTATACAATCATCTACAAAAGTATCAATTGCTATTATGATAAATTATTTTAGAGATAGATTAGCATTGAAAGTTTGCCAATCAACTGATAAACCTGAAAAAGACGTGACAAATGATTCGTTACGTAAACAAATTAATGAATCGTTTCATATTCCGCTCTCAGATATACCAACTCACTTCAAGGTAATTAATTCTGAAATTAATTTAGTATTATGATTTACCTACGATCAATTGTTAATAAATAATGTTCATTGTTTTATTAAATTTATTCTTAGGATATTGTCGATCCACAATTGTTACGTTTGAAACTAAACTTGGATAATAAACTCGATGCTTCTAATCAATTACTCGATGATTTACAAACAATAAATTATTAATCGATAATTATTTGTATATAATTTATTAAATTACATAAATTTATTCTTTAATTGATTTATATTCCATCGAAAAATGATGACTCGGATGAAGGAAGTTCCTCTGAAATGAAACGCATTGATCATAATAATTAATTATAGATGAATTTATAATATTAGTAATGATTTTAATTTATATAAATAATAAATTTTTATACCTTCTACAATTGGTGTATAAAATTCTCCCACTTCATTCATATTATTCATTATTGTTTCCATTTCATCAACAACATTATTGTCTTCATGGATTCGTTTCATTATATTTTCATTGCACATTTTCTGTAATTATATTTTTTGTTAATAATATATTTAAATTTTATATTTTATAAATGTGAAAAGTGCATTACCACACTTGATGACAATTTGGAATCATCAATAGTACTATCTGGATTGTGTTTATCAGTTTCACTAACTTCATTAACAAATGATATGGTATTTGAAACAAAATTCAAGAATTCTCTATAAAAATTAGAAGATATAAAATTAATTTACATAAATGAATAACAATTTTATTCTTAAATAATTATTAATACCCATGATAAGTGTTGGTAATAGGCAGTCCTATTTCATTTGATGAATCCAAAGTTTTATGTATATTGTGTTTGTGTGACATTATTGAAGTCAAATTTTTCTCAATATTCTCATGAGATTTCGTTGCATCAGCTAAATAAAAATTTATAAAATTATTCAAACAATCTAAAACTAAATAAACAAACAAAACAAAATAAAAAATAACCTGTTAGATTGAACAAATCTTCCTTAAGTTTAGCGATATCTTTCGCTTGATTTTCTTTTTGTTTTAATAATTCACGCCGTCGTTTTTCTTCCCATTTTAATATATTTGAAATTAAAGGGTCTATTGGCATGATTAAAACAGTGTTCAATTATTATTTAGTAGACTAGTAGTGGCTAGTAAATTGTTGTATACATAAAATACATTCGAAAGTAGCAACAAATCAATTTTGAATTAATCTACTGATGAAATTTTTCCGGTGTGATGAATAACAACACTTCCTAACCTCAAGGTGCTTTCTAACCAACGTCAAGTATTTAAATGCAACCATTTTGTATTTTTTTTTAACGCTCAAAGTCACGTGACTACATTTGACGCTGAGTTTGATCGTTTATAAAAACGCGCCTTGAAAAATTATATCTATTGCTTTCTCATTTCTAGACACGTGTAATTACACCTCTACACACGTGCAATTGATTAATTAGAAGAAGGATTATAATTAAGTGGATTAATTAATAAATATTGCGGCAAAATTGTTATTTGTGAAAAATGTCTCGGACTAAAGAAGTTATTAATCTGAAAAAGGGTGGTAGTGATGCACTACCGGTAGATCAGAACGGCATTAAATCAGAGGCATGGCTTGATAATGATGATATTCTCAATGATGATGAGCCAAATTTTAGTGATCCTGAAGGATATGAGGATGATATTAGTGATGAAGGTGAGTGTAATGAGTAAGTCATTGAATTAATGACGTGTAGCGTCATTAGAATTGGCACATACCTGCATATAATCAAAAACATAACCTAACTTTGATCACTTGCTCTCACAAATGAAAAGGAAAAAAAAAATGCCGTATTATTATTGTTATTATTATTATTGTTATTATTATTATTATAGAACTTCTCTCTGACGTACTATCTCAAAAGCCATCGGAAACTGATGGTGTTGAGTCTGTTATCGTAGTAGATGGGGCCCCGCAAGTTGAGCCAGAGCGATTTGAAAAATTCAACACGCTTATTAGCAAAGTCTTTGGAAAATTTGGCACTATTGTCAATAGATATCATCCAAAGAATGAAAATGGAATCACTAAAGGGTAATTTGTTGTTCTTATTTATTGTAGGAACTCGTATGTTTTCATACAAATCTTTTTATATTTTTATTTATTGTTTTATATGGATATTGATGATGTTTATATGCTGTATGTTTGTAGGTATCTTTTTATTGAATATAACAGTCCATTGAATGCGGCGGCTGCAGTAAAAGCAACAAATAATTATAAAATTGATAAACAGCATACTTTTAAAGTGAATTTATTTACTGATTTTAAAAAGTATGGAGATATTCCTAAAGATTGGGAGCCACCTACACCTCAGCCTTTCAAAGCAGCAAATGATTTACATTATTATCTCCTTGAGCCTGATTCGTATGATCAATTTTGTGTTCTTTATGGTAATTGTGCATCAACATCTGTGCAAATCTGGCAAAATTCAGCACCAGATCCAGTTCTTATGGAGGAGCGTCCAAGATGGACGGAAACGTACGTAAAATGGTCGCCACTCGGCACGTATTTGGCTACGTTTCATAAACCTGGTGTAGCACTTTGGGGTGGTCCAAAGTTTGAAAAACATGCTCGATTCAGTCAGACTGGTGTAGAATGTATCGACTTTTCACCGTGTGAGAGATACGCTGTTACGTACACACCACGAATGGATGGTAGTCCAGATCAAAAGCGTTTGGCGATTTGGGATATTCTCACTGGTCAAGAGAAACGCTCATTTTATCCCGATTGTTCGTCGATGTGGCCAATATTCCGTTGGTCTCATGATGACAAATATTTAGCTTGTATGGGCGAAGATATTCTCAGTGTTTATGAGACACCGTCATTTGGATTATTGGATAAGCGAAGTATTAAAACTCCGGGTATCCGAGACTTTAGTTGGTCGCCAACTGATAATGTGCTAGCTTATTGGGTACCAGAGGACAAAGATGTTCCTGCACGTGTGACACTCCTCGAAATTCCAAACCGAAATGAAATCAGAAATAAAAATCTTTTTAATGTGGCAGATTGCAAAATATTCTGGCAAAAATCTGGTGACTATTTATGTGTAAAAGTTGATAGATTCGCAAAGAGGAAAGAAAAAACTGAACAGAAATACACAGGAATGTCATATAATTTTGAAATTTTCCATATGAGAGAAAAACAAATTCCGGTTGACAGTGTGGAAATGAAAGAACCAATTCATGCGTTTGCATGGGAACCGATTGGTTGTAAATTTGCAATCATTCATGGTGAGATACCA
>JAQQBS010000004.1:1768359-1786894 GCA_030347275.1 Microctonus aethiopoides
TGAAAAACGCGTCCAAGACTGGGATGCACAGAAGAAACGTCGGTTGGAATTACGTTATAATATTGATACAGATACTCTGGATTCCGATACCAAGAATGTTGAAGAAGAAGTAGTTGAATTTTTCGTCAAAGAGGAAACCATTGTCATTGACGATAAATAAAATTATTACAGTGTCATTTCTGCGTTTACCTACGATTTTCTTTAACTTTTTTTTTTTTTTTTTTTTTTTTTTTTTTTTTTTTTTTTTTTTTTTTTTTTTTTTTTTTTTTTTTTTTTTTTTTTTTTTTTTTTTTTGAAAGAAGGCAATTGATATCGTTGAACAACTTTTGTAAGATAAAATGAATAACCGTAATCGATTATTATTATTTTATGATAGCTGGCGAATTTATACATCCAACGATGATCATGATAAACTAATGCCTCCTTTACGATATTGTTATCATCGTAGTTTCAAATTTTATCATCTTCCGTATAGAATAGCACATTGTCAGATGAGATAATAGCCATTATTTCACTTATAATTTTCGTCCATTCAATATGACTGATCTATTTTTTGACATTTAGTTGTTAATTTCCACAAAGAAGAAATTTATATCGTCGAACATCAATATACAACATCTTGCGTCAGATATTTTGAAACGAATGAAATAATTCAGTAACAAAGTGCTATTATTTTCTTCAATGAAATTTATATGGGGTGGGAAAATTAATAAATGGAATGTTTTACTGTCTAAACAAATACCTCAATGTATAACTCATCATTCCTTTTTTATTTATTTTGTTTCCTCAATAAATTAAATTAGTTTCATAATAATTTTCATTAGAAATAATACCGAAATAAAAGTACCGCAGTGCAAACCCATGCTGGAGCAATTCTGTCACGTTGAAAAAGCCAATTTCTTGTTACTGCTTTGGAATTTCGATGAATTCGTTCGTATTCCTCCTCTAGTGCACTTTGAAGTCTTGTATTTTTTGTCACCACTGCAATTTGCGTTTCAAGATCACGTTTTACAGATCGATAACCTAAAAAAACGCCCCCAAATAGAAAATTTAATATTTTTTTTTTTCATTAATTAAATGATTAATAAAAATTTCTTATTGATAAAATAATAATATATCATACCAAAATTCGATGAACCAATTAATGTTAATGATGGTCTCTTTTGATTTGGTAATGTATACCACAATCCTTTGGCATGATATGTCCAACCAGGACGAACATATTCCCTGAGTGAAATGCGCTCGCTCAACCCCAATTTTTCGCATCTTTTGTAAAATGATTTTTCAATTGTCGTGTATGCCGCAGGAATACCACCTGCAACACCTTTCGCGCCTGAAGAATCATGAAAAAAAAAATAAAATTATTAAATAACCAACTGAACAATTAATTAAATCAAAGAATTAGAAAATTTATTTTGAAATTTTTTACCAAAAAATCCATTTGCCGTTGGATGTGCTGTTAAAAGCTGACACGTAGCTTTGCAATCCCGAAGTATTGCATTTGTGTATTCTTTGGTTAAATTAAAATATCCTGTAGCTAAACGGAGAGTGGTACCCAATGGCGCAGTCTTAAGTAACTTTAAAGTAATTTCATTATCCTGAGAAATACCCAATTGCCCCATTTGAATTAAAGGAAAAACCCACGTATCAATTGATGAATTTTGATTTATCATTGATTTCCGTTCATTTTTATTCATTTCATCGTGATAAAGTGAAATTATTCGATTTTTCACTGCGCGACTAAAGTCATTAGATGCGCTATTTAATGGATGAAGATTCGAATCGTTATCGAATGATGTTTTATTTCCTGGCAAAAGTCGAAAACTAAATTCTGAAACTCTTTTAATTAATTTACTATAGAAATCACAGAGTTCTTTACAGTCTTCAATAAGAAAATAACGATCTTGACGATTTGTGAAATAATCGTTGCTCAAATTTGCTCTGAAACAATTAATTAATTCCATTAATAACACTAAAAAATTTAGTTTAAAAAATAATTAAATCATCATCAGTTGTACAATTAAAAATTATACCCGCTTATTATAAGACAATCGTCAAATATGTACACTTTCATGTGCTGTAGACCAATCAGTTCATTGAATCTATTTGGAATGATCGTCTTCAATACTCCACGTAACTTTGGTGTATGATATAAACATATTTTGCAACTATCAACACAATTTTCTTTTAATAATGGCTCTAACATTTTTCGAGAATTTATTTTCCCACGTGATCCTCTCATGTAATCCAACAGTATATTAACTTTTACCTTTCCATTACTGGCGATTACTGATTCTTCAATAGCTCTTACCTAATTTCCAAAGAAAATTGAAATCGATGGTAAATTATTTCAGTACAAAATCATTCAGTATTTTTATATTAAACACCAACCAACCAATTCTTCTTCCAATTCTCCTGTTCCCAAATAAAGTGATGCTAAAATGATTCTTTCCTCAGCTTTTTTACATTTATCCAATAAATTTTTGTAAAATAAATCCGGTTCATGAATTATAGTAATCTATAATAAAATTAGGTTAGCTTTAACTAATAAAATTTTTATTTCCTTTCAGTTTTGAATTAATTTATTAGGATTTTTTTTTTACTTTTGATGCATCGACGGGAAATCCGATAGTTGAATTGTGTAACCAACTAAAATATTCGATGGGGTCAAAATAATTCGTTGTAGCTTTAACCATGATTTCATCCTCACGATTTATTATATCAGGATCCAGTTTGTAGCTTGTAATTTGTCGTAAATGAGTGATAAATAATTGCTGCACAGTTTTGCGATTGTGAAATCTGCAACTTCAAAACAAATTAATATTAAAATAAATCCGCAAGCTTTATATAAACGTCAAAAAAATATATTTCACAACATTGACCATTATGTGTCAATGAAATAATTAAAAATTTGAATATTATAAATATACATTTTGATAAATTACTTACTGCTTTAATGCATAAATAATTGATTTATTCATTAGTAAATATTTGACATTTATTTATAATAATAAAATTAGAATAATAAAAATGTAAATTATTAAATAATAGACACATGAGCAATAACTTATAACGCAAGAGAATTGAATCTTCAATGCGCATTTTCATAATAGCGACAAACAAAATGGTTGCCAATATGCGCGCGCATACGTTCACGCGCAGAGGTTATTTAATATATTTTTAAATATGTGAATATTTAACTTATATATTATTAACATAGGTTAAAGTACGCGTATTATTTGCAAGATAATACAATTTATAATTGAATTATAATTTACTAATGAAAAATAACAAAATATCGATAATTTATTGCGATGATATACATCATGATGTTGATGATGAACAACAAATAAAAATAATAATGGACACGTATGACATTGATTTAGGCTTCAAAGCATAATCCAAGCCCTTCGGTGACTCTCTTATTTGTAGAATGACTAAGCAAATTTATCTAGCAAAAGAAAAACGTCAAGTAAAACTTTGGCGTAGCGTTGGTACTTGATTTTGTTTAAGAATAATGGATGGAAAACGGTCCATGAAAATGGTAAGCACTGGTCGATTATATGCAGATGGAGATCTAGAAGAAAATATGAATGCTCGTTCGCGCAATGATGACTGGGTATGTAGTACTGCCCAGTGAATGTTTACAATACACAATTGACATAACCTCAATTATTTTCAATTATGTATTGAAATAAATATATACATAAATAAATGAAGAGAAAAATAAAATTTTTCATATTGAGTAATGTTGTTATTTTTATATTAATTTTTTAATATTTTAGGATCCACTTTCACCTGGTCCTTGCTTGGACATCAGCGATGATGAATTGGTATCGATATCAGTACGTGATTTGAATAGACAATTGAAACTACGTGGATTGTCTCGTGATGAGATTGTGCGTATGAAACAAAGACGAAGAACTTTGAAAAATCGTGGATATGCTGCGAGTTGTCGAATAAAACGTATTGAACAAAAGGATGAATTGGAATCAGAAAAAACCCAGGAATATCGTGATATGGAAAATATGCAAGATGATAATAATAGAATGCGGGAAGAAGTTGAATCATGGCATGCCAAGTATCAATCGTTAAAGAAATTTGCAGCTGAAAATAAAATTCCTATTCCACCTGAATTAGAAAATATGTAAATAATTTTTAAGAGTTCAATTTACTTCGTTTTCAAAGACAAATGATCTGTATATTTATCATTTGGTACTTTAAAACATATGCATAATGCAACAATATGAAAATATATAAACAGCTGGATATTACTATTATAGATTTATAATTTTTTATTATTTATTTGCACAATAAATGCATAAACACAATAAGTATTATTGTCATCAATTTTTTTTATTACATATAATTATCATTTGTTGCTAGGTATGATTAAGAAGTAATATTAAATGACTCACTACGTGAATATTTATTGAGTTGCCAATTAATTTATATTTTTGTTTTTTGTTGATGGAATTAGGGAATGAAAAAGTGTTTGGAAAACACATTATTTTAGATACTTCTTCTGGTGTAAAATAACGTAATTTCAGACTTTTTGCAAGCTCTATCCATTCATTTGATTGAGGAGAATTATTTTTTTTCAATTCATCTAATATTCTATTGATTTCAGTTTTTGATAATGGCGAATATACAGATCCTGTACCTTCTGCGTATCGACCATAAGCAGAAGTGAAACAGCAGGATCCATTAGACTCTGAATTACGAATATCTAAAACGTTTAAATGCTTCTTCAACAATGCCACAGGTAAATTAGCTTCAAGTACACTTGGATTGTCAATTAAATTATTTTTAATAAATTTACTCAAAGGTGGAAATTCTTTTGATGAAAATTCCGAGTATTTTACTTTCATTTGTTTATACAAATCTGAATTTGATAGAATTTTTATAATTTGATCAGAACTAACACGCGATTCTTTAAAATCTAATAAACAAAATGGCATTGTATTTTTTTTAGCAATTAAAAAATATCTCAATCTATTATTAGGCACTCCAAAATCACATGGACTCAAAAGACATTCTTTATAATTAAATTTGCTCTTTTCTAAACATGATATCAATGCTTCACGTGATGCAGAACGTGCAAAAGGTTCAACATTCTCCAATAATATATAATTTAAATTTGTCAATTGTGGAATTAATTCTAAAATATGAAAGAATGAAATTGTCCTTGCATCATCAGCATCTTTTTGAAGGCCATTTTTCGTAAATGGTTGACATGGTGGACTCATAAATATTGCATCTACATTCATATTCTCAATTTCTTTAACTGTTAATGATTCAATATTTCTATTCAACAATTTTGCTGATGGAAAATTATGTTTGTAGACATCATTCGCAATTGTACTTATTTCAATTGCTGCAACAACAATTCCATCAACGCCACTCTCTAAAAAATATAAAAATAGATTAAATAAATTAGATATATATCATCATTGAATACAACATAATAAATTAATATTTAATTAAATATATATGTGAAATTTATTTTTTACCTTGGAGTGCATAATGCATTCCACCAATGCCAGCATACAATTCTAAAATTCTCATTTTCAGCAGTGTAAAAAATTTCTTTCAAGATTGAAATATATTATTTATTATTTTAAATGTTGCTTATGTTTGTGGACAATAGTTAGTAATAAAAAATGCAATGAACAACCCAACACGCCAACTGCGCTCTCTATCGTTGGAAAAACGGTTGATCTAAACAGAAATTCTTTTTTTATTAATATTATAAATATTATATATATGTATACACAGTTCATTTGTGCGACGTTGTTTCATGTTACAACTCACTTACAAGTGCGTTAATGATTAAATTAACAGATTGCAAAGACAAAAGCACGAGAATAGATGAATAAACAATATAAAAATTTCAAGATGATGCAGTTATAAAACGAAATAAATCTACACAATAAATGCGTTTTTCAAATTGTCAATTATTTCTTAACCTCAAAATCATGATTAATTATTTTTCATACAAAGTATTTATAATAAGGAATGTATAATTATTATTAAATAAGTTTGATATAAAAAATTTGGTGGACTTTTAGTGACAGTGCAAATATAAAATGACTATGGATAATTGGAAATTAATAAATAATATTAATATGAAATATTTAGATTAATAATTTTAATGGCGATAGCCATGGAAAATTTATCAACTTGATTAACTGTTTATCAATTTATAGTTGAAATTATTTTTTGTTGATTTAATATATTATTTAAATAAATTAATTTTGCATAGGATAATTTATAAAAAAATGTTTCGTAGTCGCAGTTGGTTTGGTGGTGGTTTGTGGAAACCAAAAAATCCACATTCACTTGAACATCTTAAGTATGAAATTTAATAAATAATATTCATAATAATTCCAATGTGTATAATATTTTTTCTTTTATTATTCATCGAGGTATGAAATACATAATTGTTAATTTATATTTTCAGATATTTGTATAATGTCTTATCAAAGAATCACACTGTATCAGATAACAATCGAGGATTACTTGTTGAAACCTTGAGATCAATAGCAGAAATTTTAATTTGGGGTGATCAAAATGACAGCAGTGTTTTTGAGTACGATAATTTTAGTACAATAATGAATAACATTTATAAATAATATTGATATTAATCTTTAATTATTATAATACTATTTGTTTCACAGTTTTTTTCTGGAGAAAAATATGCTTTCATTCTTTCTAAAAATAATGAAACAAAAGTGTGGCAGCTATGTATGCGTTCAATTACTTCAAACGCTCAATATATTATTTGAAAATATTCGCAATGAAACATCATTGTGTAAGAGAAATAATTTATCATCCGATGATTCAATATCGGAATTAAAATTATAACAATGATGAAATAGATATTAAATGAATTATTTTTATAGATTATTTGTTAAGCAACAATCATGTCAACAGCATTATCGTACACAAATTCGATTTTAGTGATGAGGAAGTGATGGCTTATTATATTAGTTTCTTAAAAACATTAAGTCTTAAATTAAATCCACATACAATACATTTCTTCTATAACGAGGTAAACAAGGTATACTCGAAGTATTTCATTTTTGTTACAAAATTATATAAATAATATCTTATTTAATTTTTTTTCTCTATTTTCAAATATTTTTATACATTTTAAAATAATTAATTTGAATTATTCACATTCTATTTTATTTCTTACAGCACACAAATGATTTTCCACTTTACACTGAGGCGATTAAATTTTTTAATCATTCAGAAGGAATGGTACGCATTGCTGTAAGGACACTTACATTGAATGTTTATCGCGTTGATGATGCATCGATGCTTGCTTTTATAAGAGACCGAACAGCTGCACCGTATTTTAGTAATCTCGTGTGGTTTATTGGGAATCATATCATTGAATTAGATACATGCTTAAGAAATGACGCTGAGTAAGTTTATAATTTTGATCTGAGCTAAGAAAAAAATTTATTAAGATCAAATAAATAATGCAATAAGCTTATTTAATTAAATATTTAATTAATAATTAATAAATTTCAGTCATCAGAGTCAAAATCGACTGGCTGATTTGGTAGCGGAGCATTTAGATCACTTGCATTATCTGAATGATATTCTGTGTTTAAATATCAAAGACTTAAATAAGGTTCTGTCTGAACATTTACTTCACAAATTACTCGTACCACTTTACGTTTATTCATTGACTGAACCACGAAGTTTAACAAGTCAAAGTCATCAGGATGAAAGAAAGCACGTCAGCGTTGTACTATCTTTGTTTCTTTTGTCACAAGTTTTTTTAATAATTTCTCATGGACCATTGGTGCGTACATTGGCGGCAGTAATTCTTAAATCAGACTCAAATATTATTCAAAATGGAGCGAGTAAAGTGTTGGAGGAATACGATCAAACAATTGCAGACACTTCAATTGCATTTGCACCGCCAATTGAGAGTTTAGAAAAATCTCTAGAGAGTTTAAGTGAATTTGCGGATGCTCAAAGCTCAACAATTGATGATTTAGGAGCATCATCGAGTGATTCGCCACCGCTTAGCTGTACACCAAGTGATGATGTACCACCGCTATTATTGTGTTCAGACGCATTGCAAGTTGACAAATTGAATGATAAATTGGAGGAGCATTTGAATATTACTGATGAGGAGAAAGAAAAGAGATTGGCTCTTGAAACACCTTCATTACAAAAATTACCTCAAGAAGGGACACCCAGTGAGCCAATTATCTCTAGGCCATTTCTTGATACTATTTTGAATTCTTTAAACTGCACGGAAAATGATTATGCAACGCTTTTTGCGCTTTGTTTACTATATGCGCTTATAACTAACCAGGTTAGTAGTTTTATTTTTTCGTAATTTTTTGGTTGAGTATTTAATTTATTAAAAAGTAAAATTAAAATATATTTTTTTTTATAAATTAAATATTTTTTTCCTAGGGAGTTTGTCATGAATCGCTTGACTTTGTATTGAATTCCGCTGCAAAAGGAACAAGTAGTAGTCAATATCATGATACATTAGTAGAAAAATTAATTCATATTATAGAAATGAGTTGTCAAACTAGTGAGTAATAAATTTTAAATATAATTTTGTTCTTGTATTATATTGTATAAAATTATTTTCATTTCTTATTATTGTTTTTTTTGTCCATTTTGCATTGAAGATGCTAAAGTACGACTTGTTACTCTGGAAATGACGATAAAATTGCTTATGAAAATTGTTATAATTGACGGACAAAGTTCATTGTGCGATGCACATCTCGCAGCGATTGAAGGTGCGAAAGAGCAAAGCACAGCACTTCTAAGAAATTTTTACAAAGTACGTTAATAATATGCTTCATACATCAAATAAACATATATATTTATATACTTAATCTAACAAATCAAAATTAATTTTTTATTTAAATAGAGCGAAGATATTTTTCTGGATATGTTTGAAGATGAATATAGTGAACTACAAAAAATTCCGCTCAATGTCGAGTTCTTAATGATGGACAGTAATATTTTATTGCCACCAACTGGCACCCCAATGACTGGTATTGAATTTCGTAAAAGACTGCCTTGCGGCGAGGTACATAAACAAAAAAAAAAACAAAAACTCATTATCAATAACTCATAAAATTTCTCAACAACAATGTATTATTAGTTCTAATTAATTTTTTTAATAAAGTTTTTGTATATTCCAAAGGTCGAGAGGGCTCGTCGTGCAATCCGCGTGTTCTTTCTGATTCGTGAATTATCATTAATCCTCAACAAAGATGTTGAGACACAATTACCACTGACGAATCCATCAGATTGCGTGCAGGTTAACACCGCTCATGATCTAAGTAAAAGTTACTTCAATTCCTACGCTTAATAGAGACTAGTTTAGAAATAATTTATTTATTTCCAAATCAGTTAACAATATTTGTGTAATAATACTGATAAATAATATCAATGAATTTTTCTTTGTTGCTACAGATAATCGCGATTTGATTGCATGCACAGTGGTATGGAAAGATGGACAAAAAATACGGCGTTTTCTTGTAATTGATATGATACAATTAATTTTGGTTGAGCCTGATACAAAAAAATTAGGCTGGGGTGTTGCTAAACTCGTTGGATTTTTGCAAGATATCGATGTGGTTGGTGATAAAGATGATTCACGATGTCTTCATTTAACAATTCAAAAACCAACCAACAATAGTTCAACGAATAGACTGCCTTTACTATGCGCTAAATTCATTTTTGATGATCATATTCGATGTATGGCTGCTAGACAAAGGTATATTAACTCTTTATATTTTACAATTTATGTATTTATAGTAAATAATTGTGAATTATTTGGTGGATTCAATTGTTCAGGTTGACAAAGGGTCGAATGAAAGCGAGGCAAAAAAAAATGGGACAAATAGCTCGGCTTCTTGATATTCCAACTAATCTTCCGACATATCCAACACAACCCAATTATGCTCTGCTCGGACTGCGTCATGAACGTAAAAAAAAATTAATTTTTATTACAAAATTTCAAGAGAATAATCAATATCAACTCACTGATTTTTTGTTTTCATTACAGGTATTGCAGGTAGAGGCCAAAGATTAAGAGACCAGTCACGCTCGATGTTTATGGTAAATAAAGTGCCTGGATTTGCGGCACAAATGCGCAAAGACGTTCAACCACGACCGAGTCGACGTCCAGGTGATGCCAGTCCAAATGGCCGACAATCTCAAGAAAATAATTTACGCTCCCGGGATAATTCTCCAAAAACGCCACGACCACGTAGCGAAGAAATTCCAATGGAAGACATGCGCTTGAGAAAATCATCGTTGACATTTAATAATTGCACAGCTACGACATCACTTGCATCATCCGATATTCCGGATGTTCCGTCGTCATTAAATTTATCGTCAGTTAATGTCGAGTCGCCATCAACGGAAATTAAACGATCGGAAGAGACATCGTTTACTTCAAGTCAAAGCCAACAAGGTAAACCACGACGAAAGGGTCAAGTGGAGACTGTATAAATTCACAATTAGAAAAATGAACGAAAAAAAAATTTCATCACTAAAATAAAATTTCTTTTTGCTTTAAAAATTTATGATACATGTATAGTAAATGAAAAAGAGAAAAAAAAATTGCTAGATAATTAAACATCAATTGATAATATTAATAATTCTTATACAAGGTTTTACGAGAATTTATTGGGAGAAAAGCCAACAATATTATATCCAAACATATAATTAGTACAATTTCTATAATGCGAGCTCTATAATAATAGCAATAATATAATAGCAAATATATTTGTAAAATGATAGTAGCATTGAAAAAAATCAATTTAATCGAATGATATCAATTCAGCGGTATCACCAGATTTTTTTTCGTCAGTTGGATGCGTTGGTTCCATTTGCTGCGATTGAACTGGTGCCGCAGGTGGTTGTTGATACGGCACAGATTGCGTTGCGGGAATGGATATTTGTGTTTGAGAGTGTTGTTGGGGTGTTCCACCACCACCACCACCAGTAGCAATTGGCATCGATACAGGCGCTTGTGGCGGAATATTATTAGCAGCCGGAACATGTTGAGGCATTTGTTGAATACCTGGTGGTATTTGTACATTACTGGGTGACGGTTGAGGCATGCCCATATATCCCGGTGGCGGAGCATTGCCACGCAGTCGATTTTGTACATTGCCAGCGACTGCTGATTGAACACCTTGAGGAATTTCATTAGGCTGCTGACCAATACGAGGAGCTCCGCCCATGTGTGCTGGAGCAGCTGGTGGTCCATGTTGTGCTCCGAGAGTCATTTGATGACCACCTGAATTTGGAATCTGAGTCATTGATGTCACATTTCCCATTTGCTGCATCTTGACAAATGAATAAAAAAATTAATAAATTAATAAATTATATAAATGAAGGAAAATTTATTTAAAAAATTTTCTGGCACTTGGATAAAACTTTACCATTCCTGATTGTGATCCTGGAGCCATATTCTCGCGTTGTTGCATCATCGTTTCCGGACCCGATGGCTGAGATGGTAAAGATTGTTCCTGATTGCTTGGCATATTCGGTGGCATCATGTGCGGTGGCATTGATGCCATTTGTGGCATTCCATAATTTTGCATAGGCGAATATGCACCCATCGGTGAGGGCCCATATGAATAAACCCCTTGATTAGTCGGTGACATTGGATTGTAATTAGTGCCAGGTGGATGATAATGCACATGACGTATTGGCGAGCCTTGCGATGATGGTCCCATAAAACTCGAGACATTTTGATAACCACCCATCATGTATTGCTGCTTCTGTTGCTCCTGTCGCATTTGTAATTCACGTTCGCGTTCTTGGATTTTTTGCAATGCCAATTGCCGTTGATAATTCAAATATTCCTGCTTCTTCTTTCGCATTATGTCTAATTTCATTGCCATTAACATTTGCTTTTGACGCTCAGCTTCCTCGGCCTCGCGTCGAACTTTTTCACGATGCTCCTCGCGCAAAACATCAAGCGCATCACGTGCGTCTTTTACTTGAGCTAATTTATCCTGTAAACCCTCATAATTAACCCGAGTGTCATCGTGCTCTTGAATATATTTCAATAATCGCGAATGCATCGTTGTAATATTCATAAAAAGACCTTGAAAGAAACTATCATTTATAATTGATCGTCCTCTTGATGAATTACTCTTCATACGATTAACAAATATTTCAACTTGTGATCTTAAATAGGCGACAAATTCATCTAATGGAGTGTCAATTTCACCATTTTGTTGTTTAGCAACGACAATTCGTTGAGGCATTGGACTACCGATATTTGGCGCTGATGGACTGGTAACATCTGGTCTCGTAACAACATTATGCTCATCAATACTCGTTGATCGTTGTTCCCAATATTGACGATTAAGATATTTAGCTAGATCCGGATTTGTTACCTCCTCTTCATGAACTTTAGATGGACTTGGTCCAGGTGATGGTGGCGGTGAATATGTAGTACGAGATATTGACGTTGAATTAGACTTGTAAGAATTCGTTATACGTTTTTTCTCTTTTTCTTTTTGTTCTGCTTCACTCTGACTGAGTGCTAGCGCTAAGTTTAATTCTTCCTCTTCTCGAAGCTCTTCCTCGGTCTTCCTTGGTGGCACCTATTAACATTTTTTCAATCATTAGATAAATTTCAATTTTAAAAATAAATAAGATATTTATGGAAATTTTTTCTAGATGATTTTAATTATTATTTTTATTTTTTTTTTATCATAAACTAACCTCTGATGGAGGCGACGCCATTTTTTATTACACTAATTGAATAAAGCGACCGAGTAATCTTATTAATAATTACAATATTTGTTAAACTGAGTATTAATTTTATTTTTCTTTGCTTACTTGTTGTTGTTGAGCAAGAGAACTGCTCAAGTATTCCACAGGTAATTCAGTCTCTTTTGCTGGCGCCGCACTAGGTTTATTTAATTGCATGAAACATGCATCACAAACACGTACGACTTTTTCAATGCCAAATTTTGGCAATGTCGAAGATTTACTTGAGCATTGACTGCAGAAAACTTGTCCGCACGCACGACAATGATGTTTCCTCTGAACTAAATTAAATACCGTACGGCATCGATTACATTCCTCACTGTCTGCCCATTCAGGAGCAGTATCAGCGCTAAACATTGCGTCACTCTCTTTTAATTCTGGAAACACGTATTCTTGAGCCTTTAATATATTTAGCGTATCCTGTAATAAATAATTGTGTTAATAATTTTGTCTTTAAATTCATTATGATTATCAAAAGAATTTGTTTTGTTTTATTTACTTTTACTGCGGTATATTTTGGACTATTTCTAAATGCAAACGCCCAAGCTTGTATCAATTCAAGTGCTTTCACTTTAACGTCTTCGTGAGGTGTCGATTTCACAAGATCAGTTAATTGTTCCATATACTGTTTCGTACCAATTTCGTCATGAATTAAATGTCCACAATTTTTTACACAAGATTCTAAAACCTGGATAGTGTAAATAATATATTTTATATATAATTTCTTATGATTTATAAAATTTAAATAAATCATAATATTTTTAATATTTAAATTTGATATAAATTTCTTACTAAAAGTCCAAACAGAGCAACATGAGGATTGGAATTTGTAATTTTTTTCTTTATCGCAGCAAGTGCTACTTTGGGTCTAAAAATAAATATCAACTTTCATTAACATTTGACATAGATAATTTATGAACAAAATATTGATTAAATATTATTAATTGTATATATATTAAATAAAATACTCACGCAACGTCACCCTGACGAATAAGATCGCAAATTTGGAGGATAGTAGGCCAATCAGGATCAAGATGTAAATGGCTTGTAGCTGAATCTGGAAAAAAATAAAATTTTTTTACAAATTTTGCCTAATTAAAATTGTCGTAACAAAAAAAAAAGGAATACTAAAATTTTTTAATGAAATAGATTTATGAAAAATAAAAATGGATACTAATAATATTCCTTACCAAGTAATTGATTAAAATTAGATGTCCGAAACATCCTACAGCAGTCGTGGATTTAAAATGACGAGGGAGTACTTTATTTATTTATTTTTTTCTTTTTGTTCAATTTTTATTGGTTATTAATTGCACTTTGACATCTGAAATCGTCACGTGAATCATCGGCGATAAAGATGATGTGATGATCAGTCGACGTACGTCAACAAATCCGTGAACGTAGTTCATTAGAATCACACATCTTGGGAGTTGGGAAAAGAAGAAAATATTTTTTTTTTTTGTAGCGCACGCCTCTACACCATATTTATAACCTCTAAACTAGTTTCAATTGCGGGAATATTTGAATTCTTTTATCGCTTTTCATAAACGATCTTCTTTTTTCTTTGATCTATTCGTAGATGTTTGTTTTATTTATTGCATATTAATATATTTAATTTTCCATATTCTCCATCAAGATCCGTAAAAAATGTCGCAGTGTATGTATAGGTTAAACATTGAATTATGATGGAGTATTAATTTAATTTAATTTAATTTATTTTCTAGCCAGGCAAACACTTACATCACCATCTTCAAAATTATCCTTTGCATCCAAACATTTATCTGGAGGATCCAGTTCCCGATTACGATTAACCAGCATGTTAGCTTTATTAAATGGAAGAGGTAGTGTAGCATTTCGAACTGGAAAAAGTGGTTTTAAGGTTAGAATTGATATTCAAATTAATTTTTAATTTATCGAACTCTTAAATAATATTATTATTCATTTTATTTACATAATAGGTACCTAGATATCAAAATACTTATCAATTACATTCGTCAAATCCATTTTCCCACATTGTCGTTGACAAAATCGTGGTAAATGTTATGACTGAGTATTTAACTGATATCAAATACAATCCAATAGTTTGTTTGAAATTATGTCAAAATATGGCGATGGAAATAAGAAAACAAATTTACAAAAAGGATTTCAATCGGTAAAAAGATATAACAAATGAGATAATATTGCTAACATGTATTAAGAAAACATTCATCGAGATATTTTTCAATTAATATCTATCAGTTACAAGTACGCTGTAATGATGACAATTATTGAAAAAACTGGACAGGGAATAAATAGTGAGTTAGGATTTCTTTGGGATGCTGAACGTGATTCTTATTCAAAGTACATATTCGAAACTCGTCAATTTTATGCTATTGGAATTGTTGCTGGCGTTTACTATGAATAATATAGAAAAAGAAAAAAAAAAATCAGAGAAGTTGAAAATAATTTTTCTGAACAAATTTTATAAATACAATATATTTTGTCTTATATTATACGTCTTGATAAATTTAAATAATTCCCAGCAACAATATATATTATTATTATACGTGTGTATAATACATGTAGTAATAAATGAATAATAAATATTTATTATTGTTTGTGCGAATAATGAAAAGACAAAGAGCGCGCCACTGTCCATGCGCATTGAAGTCTGAAGAAAAAAAAAAAAAAACGAGGACACACACTATGATTTACGTGTACTGTGAGCGAAATGTGACGTGTATTTGCCCTCTTGTATCTTTAAGATTTAGTTTTCTGGAAGATGTCGAACATTTATAATACACACTATGCCTTCCAATAGTTTAAAAAAAAATACGAAGAAGAAAAACGTGAAGTAATTTTATAATGTCATACTGTACATTACATCAATAATAATTTCCAATAGTTTTTCTTCAAATAATTGAGTTGACACGATTGGTATTTGTTGGTTGATTGGATATGTACATATAACATGGCATTCAATGGTATTCTGATAAGTTCCATCATTGAATTCATCGATAAATAAATGAGAGGGGTTATGACGAACAGACATTGTGTTACAAAGATTACATGGAATATTTTATTTATTTGCAATTTTGAATATCGTGATTTTCACAATGTCTGAAATATGTAAGGTATGTAATGTACATATTTAATATTATGTAGATATATATTTATTTAGGAATGAATAAAAAAACAAATTGATTATTTACTGATATAATAAAGGAAAAAAAAAATTGAAATTCGTTTTATGAAATAATAAATTTTTCTTTTCATACCGATAATGATTTATATTAATGAGCTTATTATCTTTTCAGGAATGTGGTTGTGTTTGTGCAAGATGCACGAAGAATAATAATAAACATATTAGTGATGTTCATTTACATGCGGAAATTGAACATTTACGTCAAAGTTTGATGGAAAAAAATAGTCACATTGTTAAAATAGAAACAGAATTTTTAAATGAAGCTGATAAATTTCCAAATGGTGAATTAGCATCAATGAAAGAGGAAATAAATACATGGCAAGAGAAATATGCACGGCTTTTGGAGGCACACAAACGAATACAGAAGGTTAACCAAAATCTCGAAGACAAATTATTAAAAATTGTCGATAAATGTGAGACTGAAAAAGGTGCCTTTACTAAGGATATTGCGACTTTATCGCATCGATTGGCCGACGCTAATTACACAATACATCGTTTGTCGCAGGACAATTCAAAATATCGTAATGACGTCAATTTAGCAATTCAATTATTACAATGTAAACCGTCGAATTTTGTTGGGCAAAAGTATGATTCATTGCCAACTGAAGTGCAAGCTAAAGTGCGAAATTATGTTGCGCAAAAACGGCGATCAAGCACAAGTGATCAATCATTACCTGATGTTAAAAGTATAACAGTACCAATATCAACATTTCCACCAACAGCAATGGTTTATAATATATCAAAAGCAAATGTAGAAAAACATAGCGATGATGAGAGTGACGATGATAAACCACCAGTTGACATGGTTTCCGCTGCAATTATGGCAAAAGTATTGGAGGATCGTGAACGCGAACGAATATTTGCTAAACATTGCGACACATGTGTTTGCCATAAAACCATTTTAATGATTGACTCTGAAACACAAACAATAACAAGTTATTTTACCGATAATGTCAATCAAAAGATGTACGTTGCACAAAAAAATGATGACATAAAACGTTCTACATTCAATAAAACAGGCGTTTGCACAAAAATAAATCAAAATTTACCAGCACATATAAAAATTGAGAGGCAATCAAAAGTTGGTGTCATCAATAAAGTCAAGCAAAATAAACCAAGTAAACGAATAGAAACACAAACTGATATTAAAGTTAATCCACGATGTTCAGATGATATTAACGATAAATATGATGCATCTCCAGTTGAAATAATAAACGATCGAATATGGAAAAATAATTGGGCACAATCAAAATTTGATAATTTACAAACAAACAATGGGAATGATAATAAACGTAAGGACGAAATTCATTTAGAAGTAATAAATGAACGTATTTGGAAAAAGGATACTGGAAATATCAACAATATTAATCAAGTAACGCTTATTGAAGTAACAAATGCTGTTAATGCTAATCATCAAACATCTGATACAGCGGCAAGTCCAAGCTTCAGTAGTGACAGTGTATTGATCTCAAGCTCAGAGCCGTCAAGTAGCTCGAGCGATCTAGTCCAATCAATAAATGAAAAACGACGTTTATTTAATAATAATTCAATGGGCAAAGAACGATTGACTGGTCCAAGAAATTGTCTTGTTCGAGTTAGTCGTGAAGGATCTAAAAATATTTTACTGGATAATGCTGGTCATTATCAAACAGTTTTATATACCAGTCCTGGAAGTGGAAGCGGTAGCACTAAACAAACTAACACTGCACTAGTTCATAATCTCACGAAATCAGCACGCTCAGACAGATCGTTATCCACCAGTAGTGATGAGGCTTTTCCGATTTTACAAACTGACGCCACACAATTGCAACGAGTTGCTGAGTGGGTTCAGTCATCGGCTAGTGCGTCAGGGAAAACATCAACTGATCCGAGAGTCGTCGCGACTGTTGTCTCGCCACCACCGCCCCCACCACCATCTAAAGTTGGTCTACTTAATACCAAAAATATAAAACCAACATGTACACTTATTGAAATGCCAACAAGCGATGATGGTGATTTTACGAGTAGAAATATAACATCAAAAATACAAAATCCATTTGAAGTTGTCGGTAGTGGACGCCAAGCAAATTTATCATCATCAATCGCTCATCCTAGTAGCATTGAAGAAAATATAAATATAAAATCTGATATTGAAGTCAAAGATCTTATATCATTTGATTCAAATAATGAGGATGAAAATGAAGATAGAATGAATGAAGGTGAGCCATTGATGGTTAATGAAACTGACGATAATTATGAGGTCAAAATTACTAAAGAAATGGAAGAAACTTATTTAAAGCTTGCTGCAAGTCTCGACCCAGTTTCGTTGCGTTTATCAACTGGTATCAATGCCGATTTGACAATTGAAAAGTATCGGAAGGATCATAAACGATTTCAAGCGCATAAAATTAATGAAAAGTCAGGTACGACAACATAACCTCAAAGAAGAATGCGCATCATCAACACTTCTTCCTATTCTTATTATGATTCCTCTACTGCTTCATGGATAAACGATGAAAATGAACTATATTTAATTACACGTTCGAGTCCCACCGTTCATCGTATTTAATAAAGCGACAA
>JAQQBS010000004.1:1786904-1798140 GCA_030347275.1 Microctonus aethiopoides
AAAAAAAAAAAAAAACAAATTAAAGGAAAAAAATGGCTTAAATATAAATTTGTTATATAGCAATAATATCTATTAATTAATGGGACGTTTAAATATTAATGCGAAAAAAAATTTACCACTGCTTTTACGATATTTATTCGGCCTACAGACCGAGATTTATTTCAATTAAAAAAAAATGTTGATCATTGAAGTGGCACATTAATATAACTGAATGAAATAATTAAACGAAATGTTATTCACCAGTTATTGCAATAATCGAGAGCATAAGCTTTATAATTATTAAATTTAAATAATCATCAATTTAATTTCATTTTCGACTTCTTATTCTTGAAGATAATTTTTTTCAGTCATTTTCCGATTTTTATTTACGATTTTAAATATTTCAACGACATTTTATATTGTTTAATAATGTTAAATATGTCATTGGACATTGAAATTTATTTGACAATGATTTTATATATTATATGGCACAGTATTGAGCTATTTTATTTTAAACTTACTGCATCTCCTTTACTGGTTCCACGTCCTGGCCATAAAAAGTTATACTTATTTCCATAAAATAATATCAAAATTTATCATAAAATCTTAACGTCTTTCAGTTTGATCTTTCCGGCATAATCAAAATCTATTGTGTATTGCCGGATATTCGCATCAAATTTTATTGCTGTTGCTATAACGAAAAAATAAATTAATTAAATGAAAAAATAAAAAAAATAATAAAAAAACGAAAATAAACGTGAAGAAAAAAAAATCTATACAGGAAGACATTATATAGGAAAATTCAGTGTATGATAATGACATTTTGTGTGTATGTATGTATGAATTATATACTCGTATATAAACTTAATGACAATACCCATGGTCGAATAAAAAAAAAAATATATTATTGTACGAAATTAAACAGAAGTAAAAGAAGAAAACAAATAAGTAATAGCTTGATTGTCGCGTAATGATGAAGAGAAATCACATCAGAGACAGTATTATTCTTAATAATGGATCATCGCTTGAATGCGTAACTATTTCGATGCCAAAGGCCCTGTCGTATCGGCCTCTAATATAGTTATAAACATTAAATTATATACGGCTAGAAATCTGTTCTTTTATTTAATTTTCCTTTTTCTTTTCAATTTTTAATTTTTTTTCCACTGGAGAAATCTTCATTGCGTGACGGATATGCTCGAGAGTATCTATATTAGTCGAATATGTAACGCCTCGACGATTGTTCGTCAAAAAAGTAAGAAAATAAAAAAAACTCCCCAAACATCTGTATATATATTAAATAAAACCTAATAAAAAATAAATATATATTTAAGCATGCTTCACAATTATAATGAAAAACCCAAAAAAAAAAATACACGTGTTTATTATTTACCTGTAAATTATAATAATTTAATTTTTGTTTTTAATCTTTTTATTTTTGTTAAAGGTCAAAGATGATGTACGCGATAATGCAAGTAACATTCTTGATGGTAGGAAGAAATATTGCCAAGCCCATCAGTTTGCACCCTCTCTTAATATCGTTCTAACTTTTTTTTTTTTTTTTCCAGTTTTCCCAATCAAGCTAATGTTCGAGTAATTGAAATACGTTATCAGCTTTACGTCCATGGATATATTAATAACGTATGCATTGTCAGTATTGAACATTATTGAATCCAATCGACTTCCTCGTTGGAGTTGGAAGCTTTTCCTCAACGCATATAAACAACACAATACGACCTAGATTATATATTAACTGCGATTCTTTCTGCAGACTAAAGTGAACGCGTACTGCTTGTTCATCCAACCTCGTACACAAGTGCTGACCACCACCCATCATCATCATCATCATCATCATCATCATCATAGGAATGGTGGCGTGGAGAGTTGTGGAAAAATGAAATGAGGAAGTGTACACTTAGTATGAAGAAATTCAAGCAAACTGATGCATAATATACTTGAGCGACGTTATTAAATTCAATGAAGAAATATAGACCAGGAAGAAATTGTTTACATAAATAAATTTATTGATAATTGAATATTATCATCGCAATGGAAAAGGAATTATTGAATACCAGATGTACAATATTTAATTCAATGTCTAAAATTTAATTGAAATGTAGAAGAATTTGATATATCGGAAGAAATAGGAAGAGAAAATAAGAAAATGATAATTAATTTTTGGATAAATGGAGTTGAATGAATAATTAAATTAATTGAATTAAATTATTTGATGGTAAAGATTAGATAAATTTTCTTTAATACACGTGGAGAATTTGGATTTCATTTTTTTTTCTGCTGAATTGTGGCACGCGCCAACGTGGGGGTGTCGCGCTATACATCGCGTACTTAAAAACTATACTACCCCTGCGTATAAGCCACAACTAAAAACGTCTATCTAAGAAGGTGTGTTACTGTTAAGTCGACTTCTCCAAAAGTAAAGTCAGTATTCACGCCGCTGGCTGGCTGGTCGGTCAGTCAGAACGGGCCGAGTCGCGCGCCCGCGCTCATAATCTGCGTGTGTTTCGCTCAGTGCCCGCGAATGATTTCGAGCCAGTGGAAGTCCAGCGAGTCTCGCTCAAGACGGAGTCGCAACGAATAACTACCAGGTAATAGAATATTAATAAAATATAAACAAAATGAAAACTTAATATTCATCCATTATTCTAAAATGAAATTAAACAATAAATAATATTAAATTATAATATTTATCAATTTTACAATTTTTTTTGATCGATACTAAATATTTTTATTTCAATATAAATAGAAATAAACTTTATACAATTTATTTTCTTTTATAGTTTACGTCTCAAGCGTGACGATTGAACATTGTAAATTTATCCACACATATTTATTTATTACAACCGCAGAAAAATAAGATATATATACATATTTATATTTTATTTTTTTACTGTATAACATATTAACTAACATACTTGTATGCAAGAAGAAAATAAATTGTCGAGGTCACGTTTAAACGACATTAATCGTGGCATCTGACAACAGAGTATAAATACACATAAACTCGCGATAAATTTTACAGCCCGGGGTGGTGGTGGTGGTGTTGGTTGTTGTTGTTGTTGTTGTACAAAGAAGCAAGAGAGAGTACTTTAACCCATCTCAAAAAAACATGATGCGACGGAGGGTAAGCGGCGTTAATGATTCCAACACTATCAGACAATTGAAACGATCGAGAATAGAAGCTGATCGTCTGGGCTTTCGTCTTCTCGATCATGGCCAACAGCAATATTATCTTGATGTACCTGACCCACCACGAGCACCTGAACCCTATAAAATATCAGCAGCATCATCATCAATGTCACGTGCTCACCGACGTTCATCGTTTGTCATCTTGGCGGAGAGTGGACCAATCACATCAAAATCAGTTGGTGGTTCGCCGGTACACGAGCGTAATGTACGCAGTCCAATGTCACCAACTCGAGTGATACATGGTAGATCATCACCATTTAGACCTAGAGGATTTAAAGGACCACTGCCACATGCTCAATCACGGCCACCGAGTCCACCACCACGAATTCCACGACGATTCGTTCAAGCCAGTAATATATCAATTCAATAAATTTTTAATGAAATATATTAATATAATTGTTGTTTATTATATTATTTTTGAATATTCATTTAATTAAATTGTTTTTCATATTTTAGAATCATTGTCACAAGGCAATAGTCCAAGGAAACAAAGTTTAATTCCACAACCACGCGGTGGATTAGTTACAAATCGTGTTAAAGAAATGAAAAATAATGATCGTGATAAATGGGAACGTCGTTCAGGACGTCGTGTCGTCACTACGAGAATACCACGCTCCAGTTCACTCAAAGCTTTGCCTGCTAAACGTGCAGTTGAGTCAACACCACGTGGAACGACAAAACCATTGGTTAAATCAACGATTGCCAATTCTAATAAAACAAAAGTAACGGCGATTGTAACTGATAAAAAAGCAAATCGATCGCCAACAAAAATACCTATTCGTCATACACCGAGTGGGCGATTTATTCAAGTTGCAAATGTGGAGTTAGAGAAGAAAGAGGCTGATTTATCAGCACAAAAATTGCCAATTAATTTAACGCCACTCCCGGCTATTCCTGTTACCGATAAATCATCATCATCATCATCATCATCAACAGCAATAGCTACTGGGGCAATAGTAGAAATAAATTCTGGACCTACATCAACTGTAAATAATATTATTAATAATAATAATAGTAAACAATTAGAATTAACTAAAGATGATGCTGGTCTTGTGGATCTACTTAAACAATCATCAACTGGCAGTGGTGCTCCTAGTGTTGTCAATGCCACAACGACAACTGCTGTTCAACCTTTACGCATTGATGCAACAAAAATTTTGCCTTCACAAGAAGTTAATAAAATTCACACTATCAAGGAGGAAGATAGAATATCATCGCGAAGTAATACGCCTGATATGAATTCTAATGCTGGGAGAATTCAAAAGATTGTAAAGAATCCTGGTCAAAAACGAGAAAATAATTCAGAGACTGTTAAACCAATTGCAAATGCGGAAACAATTGGCGAGTCAATGAATGTTGAAGCTGTGATAGAAACTGTTAGGAATGATGTAAACAATATAAAAGATACTAAAGAGAATAAGATTAAAAAGGATAATAAGAAAGATGTAATGGAAATGTTGGAGAAAGATGAAAAAAAATTGAAAGTTGATGAAAAATCTGATAAATCTCGTTTAGATCCTCCAGGTGTTATTGGTACTACATCAATGAGCAATTTATTGGTGGAAAAACAGGATATCAGTGAGTCAAATGCTTTAAGTGAAAGTCCGGTAATACAATCACAAGATAAATTACGAAATCACGACAGTGAAACATCATTAAAATCTTCAAATGGTTTATCAACGGGCTCAGTGGAGAGTATTAAATCAACTGATACAGGTGTGAGTTTAAATACAGTGCGCGGTGTGTCGTCAGCGCGTGAAAAAAGAGGAACTCATGTTGTAAAAAGAACACAAGAAATTGAAACACTGAGTGGAAATGTGATAAATTTGGAAAATCAACAAAATGGAGAACCAGCGTAAGTATGAAAAAATGGAAGCGAAAAAAAAAAATAAATTTAATCACATTTTATTTAATGGGGGATGAAAATAATAGTATGATGATACCTACTGACATCATAATAGTCAGTTTACATATGTGTCTGTTGAATAGATGAATAGAATTGTCCAACAGACCGACGAGAGTTTCTTGACCTCGACGCGTGCAAGTCTCTTGCTCGTTTGCATCTTTTGCATACAGCGTCGGAAAGTCGAGTGCTTATCGATCGTTATGTCCGGCAGAGATTTACATGGACACTCACGTTCATTTTCTAACAATTATTTCTTCTTTTCATTTGATTTACCTACAAATTAATTTAATATAAATTCAAACGTCAACGCACGAATGTTTTTATTCATTTATATTAGAGATAAATGAAAATAAAGAGAATAAAAAAAATTAAATAATCAATAATTATTTGAGTGAGTTCCGTGGGTTGTGAGGTATAGCAATTTCAGCAATTGGTCATTTTTTCCATGCTGTTGGAGGTCTTATCGCTCAGGGTGAAAATGAACGTCGTGACGTCGCGTGCGGCCAAGGTCTTTTAGCATTAATAGAGAGAACGAAGGTGATAGAGAAAGAGAAAGATGGGTGGGTAGAAGCAAGAAGGAAAACCAAGCCCACTTTTTCGTTGACTCATTCGTCAATTGGACGTTCCTTTGTTGGATAAATATTGTTCAAGATATAGAGCTACAGACAATTCTCAAGGAAATGCAACAAAGGAAGAATATTTAGTATAGTGCTTTGTAATTGAATTGTAGTATTTGAAAATAGAATATAAAATAGCAGGAAAAATAAAAACAAAAGATTAATAAATAAATAAAGAATGATGATATGTACAGAATGAAGAAAAAGAATAAAATACTTTGATACTTGAGACATGGGGGCGTCAGGTATATGGGTACGTATATGTAAAACTCAGGGTAGATATCGATTTGTAGTGAAATCTTTGCGTGACCAGGTAACTTTGGTCTCTTTCCCCCCTTTTTCATCGTCCTCTATTTAAGACTGACCAACCGCGGACTTAGGGTGCGCCGCAATCTTTGAGTAAGTCAACGTTAAAGACGCGGGTGACAACGTAGTAGTAGACCACATTGCTCAGCTGAAGCTGGAATTCTTTACTGCAGAAAAAAAAAATATATACAAACATTTATATAAAATATAATGTATAAAAATGGGGGTGAAACGATTTAAAAGAATAGAAGAAATTCTTTCACCATTGGATTTTTCAATTGATGTACCGGTGGTGATTGCTGTTGGTAGGGTTGTTGAGTCGACGCAACCAATAACAAGTGTGGATCCATCAACAACGAATAAACAGCCAAATTCAAGAACTGAACGATTTACCAGGTGGAAGAGTTCATTTGTAAAGCGATTTCGTGATCGGTGGTCAACGAAAAATTCAAATCGAGGCATGAAATTATTTAGTTGGCAAAAGAAGATTAAAAAAAATGTGCATTCTGTACAACCAAGTCAAAAGCAACAACAGCAACAGCAGGAGCAACAACAACAATCAATTGCAGATCAATCAACAACAGCAACGCCAGTACCAAATGTTTGTTCACGATTCAAGACAGCATGCTGCAGGTTTGTTGTGTTTATTATATAATTCTTCCCTGCTTTCCTGTTATTACAAAGTGCTTTCAGAAGTATCCGATGGAAATCGAAAATTGCACCAGCGGAAACCACCAGCTGTTGTCATGCTGAAAGAAGTTGTGGTCTTTTATGTAAATCACGTCGCAATTGGTGCAGATGGCCAAGCTGTTGTTGCTCCTGTCAACGTGAACCTGAACGTAGCAGGAGCATACGTGCCAAACACAGCCTGACAAGCGTTGCGCCTCCACCACTTTCCGAGGTTCAAATATTCGTATCCTGCAAAAATCAATAATATATATAAATAAATTTATTTAATTATAACCTATTTTTAAATTACTGATTTTTCAGGAACAAAAACCAAAAATTCCGGATGTCCTTATCGAGCATAATTCTGTGATGCGCGGCGCCATTCCTTGTCTTCCCGTTCCACTGGCCTGGTTCTGCCTCATTTGGAATGTTCTCATTCCCGGTAGTGGTGAGTAAATCAACGTCCAATCATTCATTGATATCAATCAATAATACCGACTATTAATCCGATGATGATTATGATGATTAATTTATTTAAAATTATAAATAGGTACTTTGTGGAGTGGTTTGTTTAATCTATGTATTGGTCAGCCACGTTTCTCTGCCACGGCCAGCGGTAAATCGCGATTTGGTGCATTAATCGTTAATATCATTGTTGGAGCCAGTCAATTTTTCACTGTTCTGTTTTGCCTTGTTGGGTGGGGTTGGAGTGTATGGTGGGGTGTCACGATGATACGTTTAGCCAGTGAGTAATTTGTTTCCTTTTACTTTTAGTTATATTAATTAAGTAAATAAAATTAAATTAAATCATCAATTTGTTTGATTTTATTTATTTTTTTTTTTAGAAAAGTGGAAACGTTTTAAGACTGCGGAAGCAACAAATAGCGATCCTGAAGCGAGAGGAAGTGAGGGTATTTTACCTGCGCCTGGAGTGCCTACTCATGCACTTCGTGGAATGGAAAGAGCACGTTGATCATTTTTGTATCTTGATAAAGAAGAATGATCGTTAAAAATTCTTGTTTTTCGATAACTCTGCTTTCAATGAAAGCATTTGTATAAATATATATGTAGACATATTTACATATATATACAAGTTATAATTACACGGCAATGCGTCGTGAAAATGAGGAGATCAATATTTCCTCTACTTTTTTCTTGCGTTTTTCCTTCTTTTTATTTTTTAATGAATGCACGCTTGAAATTTTGTATTCCAATGAATGGAATGGAATCCTTTATGAAAAGAGTTTAGCTGTGAAAACTGTGTTCTCAGTTGAGCCATTTTTTTTAAGGATATTTAATACTAAATAATCAATTATTAGATCTTGAAAGAACATGAGAAAATGAAATAAATAAAAAAAATTCATTTACATTCAATGACTTTAGTGAAAAGCTGTATGATAATGTGTAATATGATATAAAAGACTTTTTTGTAAGCTCCCAAATAATTTTTGGACCACGATGAAGATAAATATTTGTCAGCACTCGATGTGCAAAATTGTCTAATAATAAAATTATAAGTAGGCTAATGTACGTTTTGAAACTTGTCCTCAATGTGGGATGAAGGAATAAAGCTACGTTATTTGTATATTTTTTCCCATTTATGATGCAAAAACGGAATAAATTTTTTGATCCTACAAAAGCCTCATTTATTCAACACATCAAACACATTCATAAAATTTTAATTTAATTTAATATATGATGGTTTCTCAATAGTTATTACTCTTGATGAAGATGATATAGTTATAAATTAATAAATAAATCGGGAATTTCACTTACTTTAAAGCCTTCAATGTAGATTGAAAATTGTTTTGTTTATTTAATTAAACGTGTTATTGATTCTGCAAGCGGTGAAAAAAATTGTTGAGTGTAATAAATAAACCCCATTATGAATTGATTTTTTTTTCTACAAGTTTTGTAATAAAATAAAATTAAAATAATTTTTATGGAAATTAAAAATTTAGATGCAAATTTGTATAATTGATGTAATTATGGAAACTTTGACCGTTAAATTACTTGGAATATATCGTTACAAATGTAAAAACAACTGTAACAATGAGGTGAATTACAATAAAGAATATTAGTTAATTATTTGATATGCGTGTCATGATAAATATTTTAATTAATTTAAATTTATCGTAAAAATATCTATTTATATTTGTTTAAATTCCAAGTGTTCAAACTGAAATTGTTTGAAGGATAAAAAAAAATATTTACCATATTCATAATAACTAATTATACTTTAAAATTATTAAAACTCAATGATAATTAGATAAATATTTAATATTGTGTCAATTTTTGTTTTATTAATTAAGTAAAATTAATTTTAATAATCATTATCATCTTGTTGACATCATTTATAACAGAATGACTTATCACCAGGACAAATCTCTGTTACTATTATTGCCGCACTTGTCATACATCTAAATTGGACTACTGCAAAATTCATTGTTGAATGTCAACCATATATGTTCATCAGTCTCATAATAATTAATTATTAAATATCTTTCAGGAAGATCCTCCAGTGTATGCATGATGATTTCCAAGCCAGATGATTTCCAACTGTACATCAATATATAATATAATTACAATTAAATAAAATTTCAATAAATTCATGTGTAATACCAACTTTGTTTTTTTTTTTTCTTTCAAAGCAAAATCAATTAATTAATTAATGCACGCTTGAAATTTTGTACTACAAGTGAATGATATAATATAAATAATGTATCGTGTACTCGAGTAAAATTTTGTAAACAAAATTATAATCAAATTAAATAAGTATAAATTGTACTTTCATTAATTATTCATTAATTATTTTATATTATAGTGATCAAAAAATTTTTGTTTGATATTTCTTTTAAAGATAAAAAAAAAGGAATATTTCAAATAACATGGAAGTAATGACTTTGTTGATATTACACTCAATCAAGTGTAATTCACTTGAGAGAAATATTTATATAAAGATGATTAAGAGTGTGGGTGTCAATTAATGGAATATATTGAGTATGTATTACATGTTTAATGATGTGAATTCATATGTCAAATACGCACAAGTATATATTGTTAATATAATATGAATGTTACAGTGTGTATGTGGTAAGATTGCATGTATTATTATTAATTTTTTCCCTTTGTTCCACGCTATATATTTTAGAACTTAATTGCTTAATAAATACACTAATCGCTAGCAACTAAAGCATTTTTTTTTTTGACCTTTTTCTATTTATTTTTTTTTATCAATAATTGTTTTTTCTTTTGTTCACATATGTTTTACTCTCCATCATGTTGTTTTTATCTGTTTGTCGCGAAGTAGTAAAAAGTGTTATTTGTTTATCAATTTGTTTGTGTCTGCTGTGTGTTATTTCATTCATTTAATTAATTATTTATTTATTTATTTATTTATATATAAATGGTAAAATAAAAATATTTAGCGAGTGAGGGACAGCGTGTTTGATAATTTATATATGTTATTAAATCAATTATGTCAGCAAATATGTTTTTAAATTAAAATACTGTGAGAGAACAGAAAAAAAAAAGTGAAGGAAAATATTTATATAAGACTGAAAAACAATTAGAAAAAAATTATTGAACATCACAAATAAATTTAACAATGCCAATAAACTAAACTATTAACAAAATAAATATTTCTTTTTTTTTCGCTGATAACACATAACATTTACATTCACAACGAAATAATGGATTCAATAATTAAACGATGGGTGTAACTGATAATTTGATCATGCTCATTTAAATCTCTTTGTATTTCATAATTAATTCCCTAATCGAGTAGGCAAATACATTCTTGGCAAATCCGAAAAAACTGATTCCAAAATTAGGAACAGATCATATTGTGCTGACTATGTATACAAGAGTGCAATATTTTGCTCTGTTATTTTTCTTCTTCTTCTTCTTCAAAACAAATAATCATTTTTCGCTCGTTCTTTTTCCTTTTTACTCATCATTTTTTCTTTCATAATTAATTATTAATTTTAGCCTCTCGCTCTTCATCTTTCGCTCACTCGCTCAAGTATTTTATTCATTTATTAATTTAAATTTATTTACTTATTTCCTTTCTCTCAAAATTTCTTTTATTTTCGTCTTTAATTCTCATATTATCGTGTCTTATTTATTTATTTATTTAATTTTAATTCTTTTTTTTTTTCTTTTCACTTAAATTCTCATCTAGACAGTGGTACACTTGGTAGGGTGCTCAGGGCTGCTAGGCACAGATAATTGACTCGCAAATAACTCTTTAAACAACATTAGAGCGTACGACATACAGTACAATGCAACAGTAAATATATATGCATTAAATAAATGCGTATTAAAATAATATTTTAACGCATTTAAAAAATTCATATATAAATACATACACACATTATTTATGTTTAAGTTTAATAATAATTATTAATGCAATATTTCTCGCGAAATACAGTAGATGTGTTAGTGAAGTAGTGAGAGTTGATTGTGAGCGTTTATAATGTGTATTTCGTCATTCATGTATTTATATATATTTTTTTTTATCTTTCTTGTATCTCGTTTTTTTTTTTTTTTT
>JAQQBS010000004.1:1809342-1841579 GCA_030347275.1 Microctonus aethiopoides
AAAAAAAAAAAAAATAAAAAATTATATTTATATATAAAATAAATAAAAAATTCTACACAATGCGGTTTATTTTCCTTCCACATGCAACAATTATCTTTACGTGTATACATAAACAACATTGATCAAGACAACAAGAATAGAGATATTAAAATAACAAGATTAATATTTATTATATTATATATAAAAAGAAAAAGAAACAGAAAAAAAAAAAGTGATAATTAACATGAAAGGATGAGTGTAATAATTTGTCCTCAATGCTTATACATATATATATATATATATATATATATATATATATATACGTAATATATATACTCTCATGTCAAGCACGTATTCCATTAGGCAGGGACAAATTATTGGTTGAAGAAAAATTGCAAAGTTGGTGGTTGCAGCGCATAGAAAAAAATAAAACCGATCCAGAGAAAGAGCAAGAATAATATACAACACATAAATATTCATATGTACAAGTATATACACATTTTAAATAGAGAATATATATGTATGATAAAAAGCTTTTAGCGATTGGAACAATATCGAAATGAATAGAAAATAAATGGATTTAGCTAAAAGTTTAATCGCAATTTTTTCATCGATAAATGGGTGGAGATTTTTCAAGTATATAAGTATATTATTTGGCATTGCGTTTATTCGTTGGATTCATTTTCAGGGCGGGTGGTTTAAACATTATGTATATATATGTACATATATTGTATGAGACAGCTGTTATGTGTCGCGCCAATTCGGAAACTAGACATTTCTGCCACGAGTTAGAGGGACAGTTCCGCCCCGAGGTGTTCTAATTCGATGGTTGTCAAGCGAGACAAAAACGTTACCAGCCAAGAGAGAAATATATACGTATACATATACATATATGTATATATAAGAGTATATAGAGAGAACGCGGCTAATGGCGATAAAAAAAAATGTGTTGGCTGTACATACGTCACACACTGAGAGGACGGAATATAGTGAGATAGAAAAGTAGTGCCGGTTGGAAATAGATGTAGTGTGGCAGATAGACGAAGAGCCGGAAGAGATAAAATGAAAGGGGTTAGTGGGAGGAGGGTGAAAAGCACAGCTACGACGAGAATAGCAGAGCATCAGTTGCAGCATCGGTGAAATATTGATGGTTAAAAAGTAATGAAAATAAAGAAAAAAGGATTTGATTTTTCAATCGGTCAAATCCACCCAAAATACTCACGGATAAATATTTTTTTTTTTAAATGTACAGGAATCTTTATATTTATTTATTTATTTATTTATTTATTTATTTAGAACAGGATGAGATTGAGAGTTAATTAGAGAAATAAAATTGCAGGAGAGGCGAAGAATGAAATAAAGTAAATAAATAAATATATAAAATGCAATAAAAAAAATAAAAAAAAAAAAAAACTTACCGAGGGCAGGTGTTGTGTAATCCCAACTTTCTGCATCATTCTTGTAGACATTCAACTTGGTTGGCTGAAACACATTTGCGATAGTGAGAATATCATAATGACGATGAAGTAAATAAATATATGTTTATAGTAGATACTTAACGATAAATGTCTGTAGAGTAATGTGTTATGTTGTTATATGAAAGTGTCGTTGAGACATTTCGGCGCGCGCCACAAAGTTTGTGTGCGAATTAAGATAGCGAAGAATTGTATGACAAATTGTCAAGTGCGCGACAGAGAAATTTTATGCGTAGGTGTGACATTCATTTATATTATTAAACACATTTAATAATTTATATACATATACATATATAAATACATATATATTATACATATCTATGAATGTATATGAACATAAATATAATTCATCAGCATAAATATTGAAAGGACTAATTAAGTTTTTAAATTTAAAAAAAAAAAAAAAAAAAATTAATTCTTTTTTTTTTTTTTACTTTATTCGCATTAAAGTATTCTATATTTTATGTGCAGTAACTGATGCTGAAAGTATCCCTGTCACATCAACGTCATGTTATCCAAAATATACTCATACACCGCTTGAGCTTTAAAATTTCTTCGTGTCTATATTCGTCCAAACTCATTCAAAATGCCACTGTTAGATTTGTGCCTATGAATATAATTTGAAAATCCCTCGGGGGCATAAATAATATCGTTGCTCTATATGTGAACTTAAAAATAATATAAATGCATCATTAAAATCAGCCATTTCTATAAACATTGATGTATCATCACATCACGTCGATTAGTTTCATGATGAAATTTAACTAACATTTAACTAAATATTTTGATCATTATATTTACTAGACAATATATCAACGTTTATCGGATGAACGGTGAGCGCAACTGTGGAATATTCACGGTTCTTATCGTTGATGGAATGTGCGTATGTTTGTCCCGACATATTTAAATAACAAAATGTATAAGCGGTCGTGAGGGAGGAGCGTTTTTAAGAGCAACCCTGCAATGAGAAAATAAGCAAGTAAAAAATAAAAAAAAATAATAAAAAAAAAAAAAAGATAAAAGAGAGAATTGAGGAGGAATCATCCGACTATTTTTGGCAACCACTCACGTGCCTGTTAAACCGCCAAACCGCTAAATCGCCTAGCCGTATAACCCAGCGTGAGGCATTAAACGAGAGTATTAATTCAAGCGGCTGGCGGACGTTGAAAGACAGAGTCTCTAGGAAAATTCATTGGGCTTATTCTTCCGTTATACCATACTCATTTTTCCTTCCTCACTCTCTTGCTTATATTTCTATCTCACTTTATTTTCTTCTATTTTCTCACTTCCACGCTCACCAAGTTTTGTTGCACTCACACGCTCGATCGATAATTCCCGACCTGCGTACACGACTTTCTATCATCCTTTCTTCAATATTTTTCCGCTGTTACTTATGTTTATATATTTATATTACGATTTTTTATTTATTTTTACTTGGTAAGTTTTCCTTTTTATTCGGTTATTTTTTCTTCTTGTTAGTTATTTTCTTTCATCCATGTATATATTTTTCTTTTGGTTTGAATAAACCAAACTTATCCATCTACGTAAAATGCCTTTCCCTTCACACAGCGTTCTGCTTACCTTGGCAAAGTCAATCTTCAGTGTGCAACAGCCAGAATAAATGTCAGCACCGTGGAGGGTGTCTTTTGCTCGCGTCGCCGATTCCACCGAGTCAAATGTAAACGTCACAAAAGTATATCGTCAAGGATTCGTATAGGTACATAAGTATTTGTCTTAAAATTATTTTTATGCTACATTAAACATAAGAAAATATAAAAAATAAAAGAAAAAAAGAAAATTTCATTCGACAAAAAAAAAATGAAATAAAAAAGAATAATTTTTTTTTATCTAGATTACAAAAAGGATATTCGACCATTGCTTGTACGCCATTTTTCTTGAAGATAACGATACGTTGTACCTGCCCACTGGATGCACTGATCGCGTGCAATACTTCCTGCAACAGATGAGCAAAAATAAAAAATGAACATAAAAATTGACGAGTGAGATTACTAATTAATACAACCATTAATTTTTATCAAGCTCCCGTTGGTTTTCTATCTTTATGCCTTGTACTAAAATTGTGTATTTCAAGAAGTAAAAATAAAAATAAAAAATAAATTTTGCCTCGTCTCTATTAATTTCTCTAGTTTTCCCTCCCTTATTCATATATATTTTAATTATTCCTTCTAACTTTGTCTCGTTCATTTTCTCCATTCCTTCCATTCTCATTCTGGCTCAGCAAGTTTAGAGGCTTGACCTCGCTCAACCATCCGCAATCTAGACAGAGTACTATGTCGTGTGTCTGTATCTATTTTATTGTTTTATATTTATTTTTATTTTCAATTTTTTTTTCTATTTGTTTAATGTCTTTTGGTTTGGTTGAGGAATGAGCCAACACGTCTTGCCTCAAAGTCAATGAGGAATTTGATGGAGGAATGTGTGCGTGTGTGTGTGTGTGTGTACGAGTTCATATCCACGTGGAGCATTATATGATCGTGTCGTTTGATATATTGGTGCGTATAGTGACTTGTCACAACACAAATGTCTACGAAATTTCAAACGTTTCTGGTGTATGATGTAATATATATGTATTTAACATACACAAGTGCATTTATATATACACATTGGATTATTAAAATGATGTGGGAAAATTTGTTGGCAGCCTAAACGATCAAATTGATAGAAATGTTTATAATAAATAGTCATTAATTTTTTTTTCTTCCCCCATCTTATTCATTCAGTAATATTTTAGTAATAAATAACTCGCAACTTACGACTGTGATTGGATAGACTGGATTGATTATTGTAAACAGCAAAACGTGATTTGGTTTGTTATTGTCCTCTCTGAAATAAAAAGAAAAAAATAAATAAATAAATAAATAAAAATTCATAAGTAAATTAAGTAATTAATTTGTTCATTCAATTTGTCTATGTATATATTTAAATGTTTACAAATATATTTTACCTTTTACGTCGTGGTTCATCCCCATAACCACCATACTCATGATTCTGAAAAGCACAGAAATAAATTACATTTATGGGCAACTTAATCGTACATATAAATCATATTGCAATGAAACAGTAGCATGAAAACCAAGACAAGATGAAGTAGTATAATAAAAATAACTAAATGTCATTTTATTTTTACTTATTAATTTATTTTATCTCCATTTTTCTTTTTGTAATTATCTCATATTCCACCGGAGCACGAATGATATATTAATTCTCATAAACAATTTAGATGTTCAACATTTGCCCGGGCTAATACGATTGACTTTATTTTTTTATTTCTCTCATTGTAAATATTCGTTTGGTGTCGTGTCCCATCTAACTTGTCTCTGTCGTCGTTTTTATTGTCGTTTCTTTACTCAGCACGGGCTTACCACAAATTCCCGATCCAAATTTACAAATCCGGCCAGAGTCTACTCCGATTTACTTACACACATACCAGCAAACGATATTCATAGAATTTATCCAATTCATTTTAACATTATAATATCATTCTATTTTCTTATTCCATTTAATTTTTCCATTCTCTTTTCTCTATATTCAATATCAAAGGAACATAAAACTTTGACAATTGTCATCGACGATGGTGACCAATTGAGGAAATAGCAACAGGACCTATAACAATACATGTTAAAAATAAAAAATAAATAAATAAAAATATATGTACTACTATCAATATTGAACAAAGAACTGCTGGGGTGGAGTGTCAAGAGGGCAACCAGCAACAGGATAAGTTTCGAATGGTAGAAGAGAAGGTGAAGACGACGAAGTAAAGCTATATAATACTCTATACTCGCCATTGGCAAATTGCCAAGCACGCGCCAATAAAGAGATTAGTAACAAAAACAATGTTTATGTTTTATTGCTACAAATGCAAGAGCTTTTCACGACTCACCAGCGCATTATTCGCAATGTTAAAATGTCCGTTGAAAGCATATCTTGTATAAATATACATGCATATATAAACTAATAACAATTGTAAATATAAAATATTCAACAAAGCCTATCCCTTTGAGTTCAATTATATTTAATCCCTGATGACATGACCTAGGGTTAGTCGATTGTGTATGCGTGCTGCTTCTCTTTACACGCTTTGTAATAATAAACTTGCTGATCAGTGTCAGTAATAAAAAATAAATTCTCTATTCTATTCTTGGATAAAAGTTTTTGTATTGGTCGTGTGTGACATTCAGAAGACAATTGAAAGCACAATGACACTATGAATCCACATACGTAATCAGATCAGGCTTGTCTTACATTATTATTATCATCATCATCACACGACACCAATGTGTATTGTGTATCATACACATAGAGATAACAAATAACTTTCATGTTATATTCACGAATAAAAGATTATTGTTTGCTTTTATTGTTGTAAACTTTTGCTCAAACATTTAATATAAAAGACAATCATAACTACTTAGACATCAGTCTCGGTTATTATTCGCATTGTTTATCATATTCAATTATCAATTGTAAATATAAAACTATTGTTTTATTTGTAAATTGTGACGAGTTAATTGAATAGATAGAGAATAAAACATGAGCCAGATTATATATATTTACTTTTTCTCTTTTTTATTTCCACTTTGTGTTTTATCTACTCGCATATTTGTCACACGAGTCGTACGACAATTTATCAAAGGATTATAAAAAAGCAGGAAAGATAAAAAAAAAAAAGAAAAAAAGGAGATTGAATGAAATGAAAGAAAAAAATATTAATTATCGATTCCAATAACACACGAGCGCGTGCGCCATTAGTAAACATGTGCGCATGAGCTTCTTCAATAATAGAAAGGTAATGAAAATATATTTTCGTTCATTATGACACTTTAATAAGTGTTATATGTATAAACAAATAATTATTGAAACATGGAAAGTAGAGAAAAATAATTATATATTTCATTTTCTTTTTTTTTTTTTTGGCAGAAACATAAAACACAAGAGAGAAAAAATAAATAATATAATCCCGTTAATTCAAAGTCTACTAAATAAATTTAACGTATTGCAATTAATTATAATAATACATTACTAAATATTAATTCATGTATTATAAATAAATTATTTAAAAAAAATTTTTTTTTATCAGGCATTAAATACGATGATAAAAAAAATTGCGTGGAATTACTGATAACATTTGACGGCTATGTAATATACATTGGTGTGCATACATCAGCCGCGACGGCATATCTGTGGTATCAAATTGAAAAAAAAAAATTAAATTAAAATTAAACTGTAATATAAGAGAAAAGAAAGTTAACTAAAGTTTTTAATGACGATTATTAAATAAAATTGATGCACGACATGGAATATCAATTCATCACAGCCAAACAAATATTTTTTTCTCCCCTTACATATTAATTCCTATTCTATTTTTTTTATTTCATTGATAATATTTAAGAAATTAAATAGCTTATTAAATTGATCATTGATAATAAATTTAATCGTGTAACAATTGATTCATACAAATATTTAATAATAAATTGGAGTATAGATTATTATTGAGCAACCGGCTTACATGAAATAATCAATATACGTCCATGACAAGAGCGGTTGGAGCCGCTGCCACGCAGTGGAATAACAGGTTGTCGACTTGATGACGAAGAAGAAGAAGAAGAAGAATAAGAAGATGTTACAACTTTAAGGAAGATCAAAGAAGACAACTAATACCATTATCATAATTATCATCATTCGTCACAACCAACGATAAATTTATAGGTTAAATGATCAAACAATAAACAATATAAAAAAATTTGTTTCTTTCTAAAATTGGAAATAAAAAAAAAATTACTAATGAAATCTAAATCTTTTTTTCGCGCTCATGAAATATCATTTGTTTATTCATGATTATGTACTTGAATTTTCAATGAATAAACAAATTTATTTATGAATAAATTTTCCTACACAGTGTATTTGTATTTTTAATATTGTATAAGAAACAAATGGTACCAAATAAGAATGGCGACGACTCATAAAGCGCGCGATGCACAGACGACATTGTACATATATACATAAATTAATTGTTACAATAACTCCATTGTAATATTGAAGGCTGAAACAAAATATTTAATTTATACATAAACATATAAATGTGTAATGAAATTAAATATAATAAAAAAAAAAAACACAAAAGTGCTGAATACTACAGATAAAATAATTCATAAATAATACTTAAATAACCTATACTAAATATGAATTGAATTAAAATTAATAAAACACAAAGGAAAATGGAGGTGTATAAGTTTTTTATAAATTAAATAGCAAAAATAGTTATTAAATTGAAATGAATAAATGAAGAGAGATAATAATATTAATTTTAAAAAATAATTTTACAGTGTGATTAATGCCCCTCACCCTGTGGCCGGACTCTTCAAGTCGTTGTCTCTTTGAATGTGGTCCGTCCCCATTGAACGCCATCCTGTTTGGAATACCTGCCCAAGTAGTATGAGGTATAACACAGTTAATCGTACTTCTCTTTCCTCTTCTTTAGCTAGTATGTGTTGTGTATTACCCAAAAGTCCTCTGACAGATCTTGGTGCGGCCACCACCAACTTTATTTAGGGGAAAAAAGTAGAACAATTATGTATGTGCCGGTGGGAGAAACACGACAATGACGGTGGCGACGACGATGATGACGACAACGATTCACGACACAATGAGGAGAAGTGAGAAGGAGTTATAGAAGGAGAAGAAGGAGAGGAGGGAACGAGAAAAAAATCGCGACACAACGAACGCGATGTGCCACGAACGAACAAACCGATATCGTGTGTATGTTGTTCGTCCGACGACAAACGCGCGAACGGTTTGAGGGAGACTGGAATCAGGAACGATGAGGGATACGATGAACTGAACTGTACGTTAGATATGTTGTATGTGTGTTGCGAGAGTATTGCAATGTATTTATGGAGATGTGTGTTTGTGTATGTGTGTTGTAATATCGATATCAAGTGTTTGATAAAAAAAAAAACGCCCCGAATCGGAGCGGACTGAAACGAACTGGACTGTGACTGCGAATGTATATTAATGTGTATACACACATACGTTCACACATTATATGAGAAAATAGAATCCATACATGTATGCTTGAATTGTGGTGCCATCTTGTGTGAATATTTTATCTAAGATGACGCGTCGCCGCCATTTTGTTGTCTTGCACATGCGCAAAAAAATGGCGCGCGTGAATATGACTTTAAGTTTTATGAAAATTTGAAAAATAAATAAAAAATGTAATTTTTTTTTTTAATCAATAATCTACTGGTATATCATATTTTTTATTATTCATCTCCATTTTGGCATCTTTTAAAATTAATTGCCTTTTGCAGATTATTTTAATTCTTTTTATCTACATTGAATATTTATTAACTGCGTGTACAATTTTTTTTTTCTCAACGCAATTTATTTTGTCCATTTATATACTTCACATCGGTATAATATTTGATTTTTTATTTTTTTTTATTTTAACAGTCATTACAAGTGTAGCTACACACTTTCTCTCACAAACACACACACACATACACTATACACGTGCACACACTCTTTTTAATTTTATTTATTTCATCGAAGTACATATGCCATTCGGTATATATTCCATTTTTATATATACATACGTATATATTTATTTATATATTTTGTTATTTATTATCTATATAATATCATTTTTTGTTTGTTTGGTTCAGTATTTTTTTTTTTTTTTTTCATTCTCATCTCCATTCTCATTATCAGATACTAATATGATATTTTTTTATTCATAATTAATACATAAAGAATTGTAAGGTGATGCAAAAAGAGAGGGAATCCCAGATGTAAATGATCCTATATCATAGATAATAATTTTGCAATTAATGCCACTACATTATCAATTGTTATAAACACTGCATATAATAAATAACAAAATATTACACAATTATGACAATGAGATTGTTCCAATATTAATATGGTATACATAAATATTAAATAATTGCATTTGTTCAATGGTAAAAAGGATGATAGAATGAGACAATTATTGAAGCCCCATTAATGTTAATATCATTTTCTTGGTGGCACATATATAAATAATGCATGAAGTATGTATCTATTTTATTGCGATTAATCTGTAATTTTTTATTTTTCTTTCATTGTTTTGCTTTAATAAAATTGCGTTTTCTTTTTTATTATTGTATTATTATAAGTTAAATCTATTATTTGCCAAAGTAATGAGCGATATCAATCACATCATCAGTATTTATTAATTATTCAGTTGGCAATCAAGCAAGAGGCACCAACAAACACCAAAAATAATGAGAAACAATAAAGAATTTGATAAAAAAAAAATAATTCATAATTAAAATTGCATGTATTATTGATGTTTAAAACCACTGGAAGACTGTATGACATATGCAAATTGGTTGAAAAGATTAATATAATATAGGATACAGGCATCAATTATTATACAATAGAACTCGATAATAAATGTCGCGTATTAACAATTATCGTCAATTCATTATTTTCACGTTGTGACTACAAAGCATTCTTATGCACAACTTTTATTTCAATGAAACTGCATTTAATTTCCTTTGATTAACGCTATTATTCCCCCTCTAACTCTATTTTAATTCCGTTCACTGACCGGTGATTAAATTCAATTCATTCACTAATTCCTGCTATATTTCTTTTCTTTTTTTTATTTTTATTGTTTTGGTTTTTCTGTTGTGTATTCCTTTAATACAATATATATTCGTAATACAAGCAACGTCTCTATCAAACGTTTTAATTTTCTTCTTTCATTTTATTTTCTTTTTATTATACAATTCTATATGCGCTGAAAGAAAATATTTTAAACATTTTTTCTAAACAGTGAGTACAACACTGAACACAAACAGTTCGACAATTAGATTAATTTCACACTAACCTCTCGAACATAGGTAATACAAACGAAATAAAATAATGAATAAAATAAAAAGTTTGAGATAAATAATACCTCAATGCGTGTGGAACTAAGTGCATATGTGCAGATGTGCAAGTGCAACTGGAGCCAAAACAACGAAATACTAATTCAAGTATATCGTGTATAACACTCCAAAATTATCAGTTCCATAATAATATTCCTTGTAGATACAATCATCAGGGTGCATGATAAATTATCGTCATCATTATTTTTAATTCATCTATTGAGAAATCCATTTATCAGCGTGGCTTTGTCTGAAATATTCCAATTAATCAATAATCAATTAAATTTTTTAATTTCATTGATTAATCAGCACGTGGACTGACCTCTTCGTTTGTTTGATGACTTTGAATTATGCCAGTAGCTGGTGGTAATGATTGTTGTATACCAGGTGAAGAAACAGAATTTACTGGCTGCTGCTGACAACTACTTGGTGTTTTATTCATCTTCAAAGTTTCTTGTATTTGTTGTTGATTAGGATCGGGTCTTCTTATATAAGCTGCTGCATCTTTTTTTGGTGGTACAATCGGTTTATTTGGCGGTACTGGCGGTGGGATACCACGTGGAACAAGTGGTTTTTTCATTGTTGATGTTATTTGTCCACCAGTTGTTGATGTTGAATGATATATTGGTTTTATTCCAGCTGCTATTGGCGATGCAGCTATTGATGCTGGTGATGCTCCTCCAACTGCGCCAGATACTGATGATGCATTGACCGGTGCTGATACTGGTGTTATCATTCGTTTATCCATTGTCTGAGAAAAATTAATATATAACAACCACACACGTAGTGTTTTATTAGTAGTGATTGAATAAATTTTTGCGTTAACACAATTTCATTTCCATTGATAAAAATCATTTTTTTTTTTTGCTTTCATGTTGTAGTTGTTTGTATTTTTCTTTTTTACCAATCAAGCCCAAGAGTTGTGTAACCATTTGTGTCACCAAACCAAACAGAAGCCATAATTTGTTTGGTGAAATAGCAGCGAATAATTATATACGTGATGCAAAAATAAAGTCAACAAGTGTCGTGGCGTTGTGACATTATGGTCATTTGTATTTGTATTTTCATTATTTAATTTTTGTAATCATTTCACGTTGAATGATTGTATTAATTAATTTTTCTGTTCGTTGTGTGAATGAAATAAATAATGAAGCACTTATCCATCATATAAATTGGAGCTGGTGGTAATGAATAAAATAATTTGCGCGAAACAGATTATTTATACATAGGTATGTATTTTTTTTTTTCTTTTTTTAGGAAGGCAAGCAGGGAAGTGTGTGTAAATAAAGCACGGAAGTGAGTTGCATACCAAATATTTTTTTTTTTTAATTAAGGAATTAATATCAATATACATACTAAATAATAGTCTTATGTACATAAAGTATAGAATGGTAAATAAGTATTAAATTGTCCGTTAACTCGTCAAAATAATTATTGGTGTAAATGATTACTGAATATATAACATGATCAAAAAGTATAATGATAAATGGTAAAAATTATCTTTGGAATAATGAGAATTTAATTTTTGTTGAGTTGAATTATAAAAAAAAAATCATAAATCTCAACTTTATAACATTTTCAATTCTATTCTCATTTAATTTTTCAAAATTATTCTTAATGTCTGTATTTCTTTCTCACCAATACATATATTTATATTTTATTAATTTAAGTAGGTGCGAGTAGAATTGAAAAATCATACCTGAACTGAGTGATGTGTGTTACAATGTTTGAAAAAATAATGGAAATGATGACAAAGAAAAGAAAGAGAAAAAAATATAGGGAGAAAAATATAATATAACAAAAGAATTTTAAGAAAATAATGTAAATGATAATACAATAAGTACTCGATGAATAATGTATGGAGAACAATAAACCAAGCGCCAATAGTAAACGGACATAAGACTAGAGAGTTCTAAAAATAAGAACGCGTTTTAATTACACGCGTAAAATTAATATTTTTTTTCTTATTTTCGCAACTAATAATAGTATGATAATTATTAAAATCGTTGTATCTTTGTTTTTTTTTTTTATGTTAAAATGTATTATTTAACGCGTTGCCACAATGTATTTCAAGCCACACAATATTTATTTTTCGTATTGAAGAAAAACTATAATCAACTAACTTGTAAAATAAATATTCAAACTTTATCTACAATTTTGTCTAATAATACCAATTGAATAAAATAAAGAATTTTTGTTCATACGTATGTATATTGTATTCTTTTTCTAGCAACAACATAGTTACGTTTGGAAGTGAAAAAAAAAAAAAATCCCGAAAATCATTTCAATTTCAGAAAAAATATACTATTTCTTTTCACAATGAATTATAAACAAATATATACCATATTGCACTAATAACATTAATGGATATTAAATATACGACAGTGTTAAAAAATCATCTATACTAATATTTATAATGTTTTAGCAATTGTTTGAACCGTAACTATGCTGATTGAACTAAATAATTTTTTGTTTGTTATATCATGTCATTTGCGTAAGTTGAAATAAATCTATCAGCTTGTAACATGTCATTAGCTTTCAACGTGTAAATAATTAAATAATAATAATTACTATTATTGTCAAACATACAATCAGTCATGCAGACATCGTCCATAAAAAAAAAGAAAAAAAGAATGAAAATAAAAATATTCATCATTCATTTTTTCTAATATTAAACAATTGTTTTTAATTATAAAACAAAGAAATTCAGTGTGGGCTTCATGTGGGCTTCGCGTGCGTTTGAAAAAGAATATTATTAAATTAATGTAGATCGTGAAGGAAATTGTTGTTGGATTACCTGTGGCTCAGTAGCCGTAGATTCTCCACCACTCGGTGGCGCAATATTAGTATTGATGCTCGGTGTACTTGAAACAATAGCTGATGTACACACTGAAGGCGTTGTAGTTGCATTGGTGTTCGCTAATGTAACAGTAGCAGTTGTTGTAGTAACAGTTGCAATTGGTGTTGCGGCGACAGCAGAGCCATAAGTAACTCCTCGCATTGCTTGACGAGGCGTTACGGATCTTGCTATGCCCGTTGCTGCACAAAAAAAAAAAAAAAAAAAAAGAGAAATGAATTATCTTTCTTTCTCATCACATTCATAATGTTCAACAGACTACGGTGAAATTAATTAATTTGTTCGTTGCATTCAGGTAGAATATTCAATAGAAAATATCGAAAATCATTTTCTCATTGTTCAATATTGAAATAATAAATAAGTTATAAATTATTATGATAATACATACTTGGACCGCTTACAGGTACGCTTGATACAGTTGCCGTTGGTTGTACAACTTTACTACTGACCATTGGTGTGCCAGTACCAAGGACAGCTGGTCCCTTAACTGATAAATAAAATAAAGGGGATAATTTATATTTGGAGCAAACTCAATTGATTTAAGAAAAGGGATTTATTATATTAAATCGTGAATAAAGAAAGAGAATAATTAAGCTTACGAGATTGTGTGACATTGCCAGCGGGTCTAAGTGTTGGTATAGCTGCCAAATTAGCTGGTTTTGCTGGTGGCGGTGGTGGTGTAACACCCAAAGGCGCACGAACACCACCACGCATCGTTGCTCCACCCTTCCACGATTCCATTTCCGCTTTCATTGCCTCTAAATCCGCCTCCAATTCCTTTCCGCGTTTTTCAGCTTTGGCAAGTGCCTGACGATATTGCTGCCGTTCCATATCAAATTGTGCCTGTTGTTTTTCCAATTCAGCTTCCATTTGTAATGATTTTTTACTCTCCTCCTCAAGCCCTTCAGCCATTGAGTCAATTCGTACTTTTTCTTCGCTTAATATTTGCGCCAAATCCTCAGAACGTTTTCTCTCTTCGATGTATTTCATTATTATTTTTTTACGTTCAGCTAATAATAGTAGAACAATTTGTTTTTGACGAGATTTCTCCATTTCTAATGCAACATTTTCTTTTTTTAATTCGGCTTCTAAACGTTTTTTCTCCTGTCTCTCTAATTCCAATTCTTTTTTTAATCTTGTTCGCTCTTTTTCTAAACCATATGTGATGTCATCGCCTTGTGCAGTATCGTGCTCGTGCTTACGTTTTTCTTCCTCCAATTCTTTAATAACCTTCAATTACCAAGTGACGTAAAATTGAATTGAGCAAATAGAAAAGAAGAGATAAAATTAATAAAACAGATTAATCAATGAAACATTAATATAAAATAATTAACGTTTAATACCGTTCTATGTCGAATTTCTGCTTCTTTCAAAACCTTCGCCATTCTACACTGCATTCGCCTTTGTTGAGTTACCAATGCCTCTAAGCTCGCCACTTGACGATCAGTCTGATTGTTTTCCATTCGTATTACACCACCAACAATTGCTACATCTCGTGCTAAAGCTGCATGTGGATCTGCTGTACCACTTCGATAACGAGAACTCAATAAATGTTTCATTTTTTCCGACTAGGAAAGAAAAAAAAATACAAAATAAAAAATGAAACATTAAAATTACATTTGAATTTATTTCCAAACATTAATAACATAAAAAAAGAAATTACTTTCAATGCAGCAATTACAATATCACGTGCTTGCAATTCACCCTCCAAATATCCAAGTAATTTTAATAAATCCGTTTTGCTCAATTCCATTTTTGGATTCCGCTACAAAAGTAAACAATAAAAAAATAATTAAATAAACAACACATAATTATATATTAAATATTATAATAAACAATTTCCAAATTTATTTTCAATATTTATAAACATAAATAATATTAAACCTTTAATGTATTAGATGAACTTTTATCAAGTGGTTCAAAATTATTAGATTTTTGTTGCTGCAATTGTTGTTGTGCCTGATGTCCTTGAGTCATTGATGGAATGGACGATGGCGACATTAGTGGCGATGGCGATGATGATTGTGACGGTGATGGAGATGCTGAGGGCGCTGGGGAAGATGACGATGATGGACAAATATCAACACCTCCAGGACTTCCAATAATATTTGGACTTTGCGATGCCATATTGTCGTCAATATGCAAACCAAAACCTTCACTGTATCTTCTTCTTTTCCTGGCACACGGCGAAGGCGAAAAATCACGTCGATTACTAAATGACGACACTTTATGTTCAGTCGTTGACTCGGACAATTTTTCTCGTGGAATATTCAAGCTTTCGCCGCTCATCGGAAGCTCTTGCCTCCGAATTGCGGCACATCTTTATTATAAAACCGACTAAATTTCACTGAGTATACACTCATGGGTCATCGGCTGACTCAAACCGATCAATTCAAGGGACACACAGAACGCCAACGGCGTTTTGTGACCACTCGCAATAAAACAAATTGTTAGTAACACGCCTTCTTCAAGTACATCATACAATATATGCAGCACTTTGTTTGCTTTTCTATTTTGCATGCGAAATTAATAAGATAAATGAAGAATTAATGTACAATGTAATAATTGGATTTGCTAAGTGAATTATTTACTTGATAAATTGCACGAAATATATTATATCCCCGGCCGATTTTTGAGCAGCAGTGACACAACTAATACTATTACTACTACTATCACTTTGAACGAACACAGACTAGAATCCAACCAGCACTCAGCAGCAGCAGCAGTATTCTCTGTCAGTTATCTCCATGATCATAATCTTTCTCTCTTTTTTTTTTACAATAGTATAATTTGAGAGAATCAATCTGAAGTAAGGAGAGTACTGGAGTAGTAAAGACTGATTCGAGATATATCGAGCAAGCGCATTGGTTTCCCTTTTCTTTTTTTTTTTTCTTTACACTAGAAAATAAAAATAACTTTTTTCACCACGTCTCTAGATATATTTATTTCTTTTTTTAATTATTTAATGCATTATATTGTCACTAGGAGTCACTGCTTACACACGGTGACTCGCACATCATACAAAAAAGCATTCTAACCTAACAATTTGACGGACAATTTTGGTGATATAAAAGCGAGTGATTTTACATCAATTATCAAATCTTGTAATTGTACGTTGAATAAATAATTAAGTCAAAATGCCAGAGAGCACGAAGGTTGAGAATAAAACAGCAAAAGATATTAAAGTTATTAAGGAGGATGAAAAAAATGAATTGGTAAGTTATTGAAATTTTTTGTCAAAGTGATGATAATAATTTTCATTGTTTCATATATTTGAAAAAAATAATTTTAGACGTATTAAAATATCTGAATTTATATAGAATAATGATTTATTATTTTATTATAATTAATATTATTGTTATTACTATTTTTTAGTCTGAAGAGGACAAGCTTCTTCAAGAAGAATTGGATCATTTAGTAGAGCGTTTACAAGATCCTGATCGACGTCTGCATTACCCGGCATTGGAGCAATTGAGTGGACAAATACGTGCTTCAACCACTTCAATGACGAGTGTGCCAAAGCCCTTGAAATTCATGCGTCCTCATTATTCAACAATGAAAACAATTTATGAAAAATTAGACGATCCTAAATCACGAGAATTATGTTCAGATATTATTTCAGTATTGGCAATGACGATGGGTGAAGGACGCGAATGTCTAAAGTATCGATTGAGCGGTTCATTAATGGAACTCGGTGAATGGGGCCATGAATATGTCAGACATTTGTCTGGTGAATTGGCTGCTGAATGGGATGAAGTTAGTGGAGGTGATGATGCGGATGCAAATACAGAAAAATTAGAAGAACTTGTTCATCAAATTATACCATACAATATGGCGCATAATGCTGAAACTGAGGCATGTGATTTGTTGATGGAAATTGAAAAGCTTAATTTTCTCGATCGTTATGTCGATCAGAGTGCTCATCAACGTGTTTGTCTATATCTTACAAGTTGTGTAACATTCGTTCCTGATCCAGAAAATCGAACATTGTTACGTACAGCTTATCAGCTTTATGCAAAATTCAAACAGTATCCACAAGCACTCCGTGCTGCAATGCAACTTAATGATTTAACTCTTGTTGCATGCACATTTCTCAGTTGTTTAGACGCGTCAATACAAAAACAATTGGCATTTATGCTTGGGCGTCAACAAATATTCCTGGAACTTCCTGAGTACATGATAGAGTATGATGATTTAATTGAAATTATGTCAAATTCACATTTAAATAATCATTTCTTGAGTTTGGCACGTGAATTGGATATTATGGAGCCAAAAACACCTGAAGACGTTTATAAATCACATTTAGAAAATTCACGACCGCCATTTGGTGGCGGACAAGTTGATTCAGCGCGTCAAAATTTGGCTGCAAGTTTTGTTAATGGATTTGTCAATGCTGCATTTGGTCACGACAAATTATTAATTGAAGATGGAAATAAATGGTTGTATAAAAATAAAGAGCATGGAATGTTGAGCGCTACAGCATCATTGGGTCTTGTGCTCTTATGGGACGTTGATGGTGGTTTAACTCCCATTGACAAATATCTTTATTCATCCGAGGATTATATCAAATCCGGTGCACTATTGGCTTGCGGAATTGTCAGTTGTGGCGTGAGAAATGAATGTGATCCAGCATTAGCTTTACTTTCTGATTATGTTCTTCATAGCAGTAACACCATGCGTATTGGCGCAATTGTCGGACTTGGATTGGCATACGCTGGTTCCAATCGTGAGGCAGTACTTAGTTTACTTGCGCCCGTTCTCACTGATCCAAAATCCAATTGGGAAATTATCGGTATTGCCGGTTTAGCACTGGGAATGGTCGCAGTTGGTTCATGCAATGCCTATGTCACCACTGCAATTATGCACTGTTTAATGGAGAAGTCTGAGACTGAATTGAAGGACACATACGCAAGATTTTTACCACTTGGACTTGCACTTTGTTTCTTGGGCAAACAGGAGGCGGCCGAAACAATTATTGTTGCGCTTGAAGTTATTCCTGAGCCTTTCAGGTCCATGTCAACGACACTTGTAGAAGTTTGCGCTTATGCAGGAACTGGAAATGTTTTGAAAATTCAACATTTATTACACATTTGTTCAGAGCATTATGAGCCAACAAATGAAAAGGATGAAAAATCCGATCGCAATCATAAAGAAAAGGACAAGAAGGAAGATAAAGATAAGAAAGATGATAAAGAAAAGGAAAAAGAAAAAGAAAAGGACAAAGAGAGTAAAGATAAAGATAAAAGAGATAAGGATTTGAGTTCTAGACAGGCAATTGCAGTATTGGGTATTGCTCTTATTTCGATGGGCGAAGAAATTGGTGCTGAAATGGCATACAGAACTTTTGGACATTTATTACGCTATTGCGAGCCGGTTATTCGACGTTCAGTGCCACTTGCTCTTGGTCTTATATCCGTTTCTAATCCTAAACCTAATATTATTGATACATTGTCGAAATTCTCGCACGATAGCGATCCCGAGGTTGCACACAATGCTATTTTTGCAATGGGATTAGTTGGGGCTGGTACGAACAATGCACGATTAGCTGCGATGTTGCGACAACTTGCGCAGTATCACGCTAAAGATCCGAATAATTTGTTTATGGTGAGAATTGCTCAGGGTTTAACTCATCTTGGCAAAGGAACACTTACTCTTTCACCATATCACAGCGATCGACAATTACTCAGTCCCGTTGCACTCGCTGGGCTTTTAGCTACACTCGTCAGTTTCCTGGATGTTAAAAATAGTAAGCGTTATTTTTTAGTTAATATTTTTTTTCAATTTATTAATGATTTATTAAATTTCCACTTTTTATTTTTCATTCGCAGTCATTCTTGGACGATCACACTATCTGCTTTACAGTCTTGCGGCTGCAATGCAGCCGAGAATGCTCGTTACATTTGACGAGGAATTAAATCCATTGCCAGTCCCGGTACGCGTTGGTGTTGCAGTTGATGTTGTCGGACAAGCGGGAAAACCGAAAACAATTACCGGATTTCAAACACACACGACACCAGTTTTATTGGCATTTGGTGAACGTGCTGAATTAGCAACTGAGGAATATATAAGTCTCACACCAATAATGGAGGGCTTTGTAATTCTCCGGAAAAATCCAAACTTTGTTCCTTAGAGTCAGTGAATTTTTTTTTCCACGTTCTTAATTAAATATCATGCTTTAGGTTTTATTTTTTTTTTTCTCTAACGATTAAAGATTTATTTTGTCACTATGTAAACGACTGCCAGAATGGAGGTAATAAACATGTAAGGAAAATGAAAATGAACAGGAAATACAGTATATACAGAGATGAGAAATAATCTTTGAATTTTTTCTAACGTTTATTACATTGAGATAAAAAAAAAAATACATTACAATAAAATAATACCATGTCTTGATTGTATGAATTTCATATTGTTTATAATAATCCCTTGGTTTAATTTACATAAAAAAAAGTTATGTAGGTAAGTTCATATTATAAATATATATATATATATATATTTTTTGTGTGTATATATGTAGCAAAAATGCATTGTATTTGTTAGTCTACAAAAATATCTGGCAGTTTTTTTTTTCAATCAGTCTGTATGTTTCAAATAACATTTTACAATATATAAATACGAATTTATTATTGGCACGATTGGAGGTCCTGCAAAACAAAACAAAAAATCATATAAAAATCCTATACGGAAATTAATTTCTGTAATTTTTTCACTGGGATCGTGTTACAATTTTCACGCGTTGTCGCGAATAAAAAAAAAAACATCTTATAATAATTATCGCACAAACAAATAATAATTCAACGACAATTCCTAATGATTGTTAATATGAATGCGGCAATAGATTGTGGCGATAAGAAAAAAATACGTAAAAAAAAAAAAGCTTTTTGTAAATAATTAACAATAATTAGTCTCCATATTTCGATGGACGGTGACCGGCACCAAGACACGATGCGGCGATTCTAAATGCGTTGTCGGTGATGATGCAGTTGGATGATGAACAAATTCTGGTTCAATATTATTGCTCATAAGTAAAAGTGGCTCGGCAAATGATTGTTGCTCTGTATCATCGTGTGGTGTCATTGTACTGTATCCATGATCGCTATCACCACCGGGTGGTCGACGATAATTCGTGGCAACACGATAAGGTGAAATTGGTGGAACACTTTCGCTCAACAGTGAATCCATATGATGCTTTGTACGATCGAGTTCAATTGGATCGCCGTCAATTGCACCGCCCCCAATGCCAATATCAAAATGTGTCATACGATGAGCACCTGGCGATCCATGAAGATGTAAACATTGATGTTCAACACCAGATTGTACGCTGTGGAGTCGATAGCAAAATAATGTTATACCAAATATAAGAACAATTGCAAGAATTCCACCAGCCACTGGTCCCACTGATGGCCATTCACGTCCACTATTATCTCCTATTGTTTGAGTATTATAGAGCCCATCAGAGTATGGTAAAGTTGATCCTAAAATGCCTTTGAAACACAAATAAACATCTGAACAAAATGGATTTGACAGAAGGGATTCACCATCGCCATCAATTGAACACCACTGACAACCAACAATTCCCAAACATTCAGACTCTGTTACGTATGATTTACAATTTGTCAATGGACATTGATTGAGAATTAAATGCGATGGATGTGTAATACGATTCCAACGTGCAGTAGGCACTATTCCTTGTTCATAAGGCGGTATACAAGACTCTAAATCACTGATGTTTGTTGTATCAGCGTCTGTTGAATATAATGAACATTCGCATGGACACTCGCACTCTGTTTGTTCCATTCTCTTACAATTTAAACATAAACGATCCATTGTACTGCATGGACAAAATGCTGATAATGCACAAGTTTCATTAATAACACCGAAAAATAAATTTGTACCAGGTACTGCTGCTATTTGATATTTAACACAATGTTCACCATGAATAATATTCGTAAGAACTTCTTCAAGAGACGTATTAAATTGATAATATCTCTGAATAGTTCCGTCTAAATAATTGGCGCATATTTTTTTTTTCACGAAAAATTCATGATTAAGTATATCATTGGCCACTAAGAGTTCTTTGTGCGTTAAATGTTGTTGCTGCTCAAGTTTACCACCGGGCTCAGAGAGCGATGGATGTGAAACTAAGTATCCTCGATCATCCATTAAGAAGCACCTTATCATTGAATCATTGCAAAAAGGCAACATATCGCGCAATAAACGTGTAACATAACCCATTGTAATGTCCATTGTTGCAACAGCAACAACGGGATCAGTATGAGCGTGCAATGCTGCACTTCGGCTTTCATACAGAGTTTGACTTAGGCTTAGAATATAACCAGCACCACCTGCATCTAAATACGGTCCGGTTAAAACAATTTTTCCCGGGTGTTCATTCGCTTTTCCATACCAGGCGCGACGTCTTGGATCAAGACTTGAATCCAATGCCATACCAGGAAATAATGCAATTACATCACTTTCGATTGCTGCAACATATCGTCGTAATATAAATGTTTTTGATGGACTATTTAAGTGACGTTCCTTAAAATAATCCAATATTTGTGCAATCATCGCGGCATCTGGACGCACAAATATATCAAGACCCGGATTGATTACCAGCTTTGTTGTGTCTTTAATATATTTCATATAACTCCGAAGATTCATTAATGATGCTGGATCTTCTCGACATGATTTCGAGCTCCAAGGCGGTAAATATAATGTTCCAGTTGATAAGCTTATGATACTGCGACGATCAATACAGAGTTCGGCATTGTCAACAACATCTTGTGACTCTAAATCGAGTCGATGATGTAAAATATGAGTGGGAAAAGCAGGTGGCGATTTTACAATTGTTCGTTTAATCTTTTTCTCACCAGACACAACGCAAATTATAAATCCAATACGATTTAAATGTTTCCATCTTATTATTAAATTTTTTTTCATTTTATTCACTAATTTCATCATTCCCTCTGACCGTTTTATCATTTCATTTACTGCTGCTTTATCTATATTTTCTATGTCATGTAAATAAACTTTGATTGGTGGCTCCACGAGAGTTTCCAATCGTGGAAAATTTTTATGCATCCAAACAACACCTTTTTTGTCGAATAAAATAGCGTGATTATTTCGACCAGCATTAAAATGCGCTATTACATCAACAAACTCACCGAGTTTGATATTTAATGCAATTAAAGCTGTATCAGTTTCATGAGCAACTGAAACGGACAAGGTTTTTGTAAATGGATCCAAAAATATATCCGACATCCAATAAACTTTTTTGTGCTCATTTTCACATTTAATATTAGCAAATAATCTTGCTATATCATAACCCAAAGGATTATTTGTTGGCAATGTTGCAATACTTTCATTAATAAATGTTTCCTCAACATTAACAACAGGTTTGAGATCAGAAAGAATTAATGCTGTCCGTAAATGTACTGTTAATTTGTTTGATGAAATTAATTTTACAATATTTTCAACATTGGACACATCTTTTAGAGTATTTGTCACGTGAACAATCACAACATCATCGTCAATTAAATCATTTGTCAATGCTTTAAAATTTATAGCAATTGATTGATTGGTATCTGTTCTTATCGTTGCGTCAATTCGCCGAATCAATTCATATTTGTTTGGATCAGTAGCTGGAACAAGTGAATCTTTACAGTAAACTGTAGTTTCATCAGACAAACCAATGAATGTAATAAGATCTGTATCTGATAGCATTTCAACAATTGTTTTAGCAGTTGCACGAGCTAAAATGATATCTTCATCGGACATAAATGTCCCATGTTCCATTAAAATGATAACATTTCTGCGTTTATCACAGTGATTTAATAATATTGATACAATATTTCGAATAGGTCCAGCTTGTCCGCAAATTTTTCCCGGTCGTTGGATTGGCAACACGCGTAGTTGCTTTGATCGATTGTCCTCCGAATCGAATGAAAGTGCTGTAGGAAAATAAAATAAATGAGCATATATTGAAAAATAATAAAATTATAATAACTAACCATTTTCGATTGCTAAACAGAGATTAGCAATTTTTTCTGATGACTTTGGTAAATTTTGTGGGTGATGTAATTTAAATTGACTGTGTATTACTGAATTTGGATTGAATATTGGATATAAATTGTGTTCAGTTCGATCGAAAATACGAAAAACTGTAAATATTTTCCATGTTAAATTATCCACAAGTGATTCAAATTCACTTTCAAATTCTGCTGGTACTTCAATAAACTCCAATTGATCCAACATCTCTTGAAATTTAGTTAAACCCAATTCATCATTGCCAATTGTACGTATAGTCCTAGATAAACGTGCAACAATATCCTTGAGACACATGCCATCAAGTGGCGTAGGTTTAACCTGCTTTCGTAATGTTCTTCCAAGCTGACATTCAATTTCATTTCCTTCATTTTTTTCCAAACTAAAATTTCCATTCACCTCATGACAATTCAACAATAATACGCTAAATATTAATAGACTGATGCACAGATTGTGAAAAATCGGCATCGCGTCCAATATTATAATGAATAAATAGCGTCTTTATAGACTGATGTCCTTGAATTTTTCATTCCCATTCAAAATTTATTTAATCAATTCATTTTAATTCTCCACATTAATAAATACATTAATCAACATTTCAACATTATATTTCCATTATTTATAACTCTGTTTATCAAATACAAGTCAGATAAACAATATCGCTAAATGCTTTGTTGATTATAACCTCTCTTTATTGTTGCACATTCACAGTTCACACACACACACACACACTTGATGATATTATTTTGGAGTTTTGGACTGTGGCGCCAACTATTTTAGTGAAAATATAGGATTATTTGGGTAAAATAGCCACCAGTAGCAGCACATATGTATTCTAGAACATGATTCACAATTCACATCATCATCATCATCTCCTCTCTTCTCTCATGTACATATATATTATATATAAATGACATGTGTAGATGTGTGGTGGCTTGTGAAGAATTGGCCAGTGTGTGCGTGTGCAGTGGTAAAATGGATGGCATAAAACGTCAATACATTTTATACTGTCAAAAAAAAAAATGAAATACCATTTGTTCTTAATTTATTAAGAAAAAGCTAATGAGCAATGCTTTAAAACAATTGTGTTTCGAATGATTGTAGTATATAGATTATTTTTTATAAATATGTATGTATGTATGTGATTTAAATGTTACCTTGAAAAATTGATACATGCAATTGAAATGGCTGAATTTGTACGTGGAGGTCCTAGCGTGTCTAGTTGTGTCAAGGTCAGTTGCATTTTTATTTTCATTTTAGTAAACAATAAAAATTTAGCTTTTACTTTAAACAGAATTTTCGTATTTATTTGTGATAATTGATTGTGTATTTATTGTAGATTGAGCATCCGAGTAAGGGTGGATCACCCAGCACTGGCAGTGAGGATGGTGGACCAAATGAGTTATTAAATGCTGAAAGTGAATTTGATCCTTTTTTAGAAAATATACCGGATGATTCACACGATACAGAAGAGCCAGACAGTGCTAATGCAACTTTACTAACAGCACCACCAGAAAATCAGTAAAATTATTATTATTACCAAATTAAATATATTTATTCATATATTTTTATGATATTTTTTATATTGTGAATTTTTTTTTTTTTTTTGGTTATGTAATATATATTTTTCTATTAGGTGGTATCATGGAAGACTTGATAGATTTACAGCGGAAGAGAGACTTTGGGATGCCAGTAAAATGGGCAGTTATTTGGTTCGTGAAAGTGATAGAAAGCCAGGAAGTTATGTATTATCTTACTTAGGAAGAACTGGAATAAATCATTTTAGAATAACTGCCGTTTGCGGTGATTATTATATTGGCGGTCGTCAATTTAATAGTTTATCTGATTTGGTGGCTTATTACACTCATTGCTCAGATTTATTAAAAAGAGAACGACTTGTACATCCAATACCACCACCAGAGCCTGTTAATGATAAGAAACGAATTGTTGCCATATTACCATATACTAAAATGCCAGATACTGATGAATTAAGCTTTCAAAAAGGTGATATTTTCTTTGTCCACAATGATATGGGCGATGGTTGGCTTTGGGTAACAGCTCATAGAACTGGTGAACAAGGATTAATTTTTCGTGAGCTGGTTGAGGATTTAGATGATTCAATTGATCCAAATACAGTATTTTCTTGGTTTCATCCTAATGTTACAAAAAGCGAAGCAGTTGATATGTTAGTAAAAGCTGGACCAGGAAGCTTTCTAGTAAGAATTCATTATTCTATCAATAATTTATGAATAATAATTTTTTTTATTTATTATTAAAATTCATTCATACTTGGATATAATTTTATTTATGCAGGTCAGGCCGTCAGATAATAGCCCAGGTGATTACTCATTATTCTTTCACATCAATAATCAAATACAACGATTTAGAATTGAGAAAAAAGGTGTGAGATATTTGATGGGCGGCCGAACATTTGAGTGTCTTGATGCTGTTATAAATCGTTATAGAAAAGAACAAATAGTTGAGGGTCATACATTAGTACAGGCGATGGTAACTGAACCTGACGGTAGTGTACGCGTTAATCGTGAGGTGCAGCATGCAGAAAAAATTTATGCAACATTGCGAGAATGCCGAGAACAATCAGGAGCTAAGAAAAATAAAGGAATTAAAATGCAAGGATATTTGGAGAAAAAATCGGAGAAAAATAAAAAATGGAAGGCATTGTATTTTGTATTATTGGTTGATGCATCTGATACACATCTTTATTTATATGATAATCCAAAACGGACTAAGCCGAAAGGCCTTATTGATTTGAGTTGCGCCTATCTCTATCAGGTGAACAAAATCCTAATAGTCAATTGTATAATAATTATTAAAATTAATATTACATGTCTATAATTTTTTTATTTATTCATTTCAGGTACACGAGAGTGTGTTTGAGAGGCCTCACTGTTTTCAATTAGTAGAACGTGCTTTACCTTGTTTAGCAACAATAACGTATTTAGCATCGCCTAATTCTGAAAATGCTCAAGAATGGATAAATGCATTGAAACCATTGTGTGTATCACAATTGACACGCGCACCAAAAGTTGCGCGATTGCGCGAGTTACGATCATTACATCTTCATATTTTAGACGCACATAGGTTACCATATAAATTGGTACCAAATCCATTTATAATAGTTGCACTAAATAATGTTAAAGTAGCACGAACAAAAGTTAAAACTGGATTACATCCTATTTGGGATGAAGAATTTATACTTGAAGATGTGCCACCTGATGTCATGTCATTTTCATTGACATTATATAATAAAGGAAAACGTAGTAAAGATACAGAAGTGGCTGAGGTCTCAGTTGAATTGGCGAATTTATCAAATGGTGAAGAAATGGATGAATGGTATCCATTGTCTGGTGTAACACCTATTGGAGAATGGGGTGTATTACGTTTACGTATACGATATAGGCATGATTTAGCAATGCCACCAGAGGAATATAGTCCACTTCAACAATTATTGTTGGATCCAGAATTGCATGTTGTGCGTGCATTAGCTGATGTTTGCCACTTGGATAGAGTGCCATTGGCAAATAGTCTTCTCAGAATATTCAGACACGAACGAAAAGAAGCTGATTTATTGCGTTCATTGAATCAAGCTGAGGTTATTATTAAAATTTCTTTTTTTTTTTTTATTATTATTAATTGAACTGTATTCATAGTTTTATAAATGTCTTTGTTTAATTAATTGTTTTTATTTTTTATTTTTTTTTTAAGGTTGATAAAGAAGACGAAACTCCGACATTATTTCGTGCCGCGAGTCTCACAACAACACTTATGGATCTTTACATGAAATCAGTTTGTACATCATTTTTAAAAGCTGCATTACGCGATACGATTATAAAATTAATTGAATCTAAACAAAGCTGTGAGTTGAATCCCACTAAGATGGATTCACCTGAAGATGCATGCAGCAATGCAGAATTTTTATTACAAGTAAATAATTATTTATTGAAAATTAATTTGTAAGATTTATTATTTTTGTTATTTATTAATTTTAATATATATTTGATAATTTTCATTAGGTTTTAGACGAAGTGACACTTAGTATTTTTACAAGTCCCGACGCTTGTCCTAAGACACTGAGATATATTTGCGGATGTCTACAAAGAGCAGTTGTTGCTAAATGGCCTCATGAAAGACTTGTAAGAACTCGTGTTGTCAGCGGTTTTATATTTTTACGTTTATTGTGCCCAGCCATTTTAAATCCACGGTCATTTAATTTAATTGCTGAACCACCTCCACTTGCAGCAGCAAGGTAATTATCATATTTATATACTAATTGTTTTTCCCATATTAATAATTTATAATTCACATATTAAATTGCATATTTTTTCAAACAGATCTTTAGTTATGGTAGCAAAGTGTCTACAAAATTTGGCTAATTTAGTTGAATTTGGTGGCAAAGAACCATACATGGAAGTTGTTAATCCTTTTATTTTAAAAAATAAAGAAAGGATGGTTGTGTTCCTCGACCAATTATCCGTAAGTTTACATAAAATTATCTTTACATTAATATTAAATATAAATAGTATAAAAATTATTATCTTTATATTCGGCTTTATTTTTTTCTTTAGAATGTCAATGAAAAACCAGAATCCGAATGTTCAGATCCAAGAAATAAAAGCCAACAAGTATCTGATACTGCTCGTGATTTAGCGACTCTCCATCACATTTGCGTTTCGCATTTACGAGAACTTCAAGTACTCTCTAAAAGTCAAGTATGTTAAAATATATAAAAATTATTTGACAATTTAAATAAATTTAATGTTTTAATAACTGTTGATACCTTTTTTATTTTCAGTCGACAATAAAACAACTCGTAACTGTTACGGAGATGTTGAGTAAACATAAACAAAAGTATATGGAAATGATACGGTAGTGCTATTAACATTAAAATATATCAACAACAATTATGCCAAACATGAAAAACATTTTATAAACAACCATAATATGTAATGTGTAGAATGTATTTAATGATAAAAAAAAATCGATTTTCGTAATTTAATCAATTAATTAAACAGACTGACAATGGAATACAATGCATATAAATATTAAATTATATATAAATATATATTCAATAAATATATGTTTATATATTTTTTAATTTATATAAATATGTATTCAATTTACACACATGCCTACGATTTCATAAATGATTTAGAGTATAATTTGTACTGTACACATTTAGTATATGTATTTCCATATTGTATACAATATTATATACAATAATAATTATTATATAAATAGACATACATCGTGTTAGAACGGCCGTTATTAATGACATATAAAAATTATATAAACAAATATGACAATTTTTCATTGCTCTTTTATAATGATCAAAATAAAATGAATGAAAATCAAATTGAATTATTGTGGTTATTATTTTTTTTCATTTTTCGGTTGAATAAAACTAATACAAATTTGTGTATAGAAACAATTTTTTATTCAATAGACTCACCTTATGGCTATAATTATACATCATATTTGCATCGTTGCATAATTGTCAATATGTCATTATATGACATACAAAATAATTTCAAGTTTATGTTCGATATAATAAACAACGAAAACCGGTGATTGTTTAATAGTAAAATAAAGAAAATCAAAAGGAAATTAATTATTATTTTTACTTGATTCGTTGACGTACGTGAAAATCTATAGAGAAATATTATTTGATGTTTCATGGATAATTTACATGTAAAAAAAAAAATATTATTATGAGTATCTACACAGAAGACCGATAATTTATCAAATTATAATAAATCACAAAATCGCTGATAAAAATTAATTTTTTTGTTTTTTTTAAAATGACAATTAGTAAAATTCTATTTTTACATACTGTGATGTCCTGATAAAAAAGTTTAATATGTACGTTATACACGATTAGTAAAAATAGTATATTATAAGCTTTAGATACTGTAAATAAACTAATAAAATTTATTTATTGGCAAGGTTAAATCTATGGTTCACACTCGGCACACGTGACTCAAAAATTCATCCTTGAGCTGAGACAAGAAATAGTTATGCTTATCGTAAAAATAATATTATTTATAATCAATAATCACAATGCCAATGAAATTTTGTTTCTGTTATATATCAAATGATAAATTCATTTAGATTTAACAGGTGTCAATAAACAAAACAAAAAATTGTGCGCAATGTATATTGATGCGCACAAAATTATAAATTTACAATTCGCATTACTATTGTATGAATGTTTAAAAACATGCGGATTAAAATTAGTTTTTTATAATTGTGTTACACGATATTTGGTGTATCAAGTCAATTATATAGTATTGTTACACAGAGCACTGATATAAGATTTTTTTCTTTTCGATTTGAAGGATAAATTTAACAATATTTAAAAAAAAAAAAAAATAAAAAAAGAATTGTGCTATTAATTGTTGATTGAGTCATTTCAAGTAGAACAATATAATGTGCAAATTTTCACGAGATATTTCAAAAAGGCTTTTTAAAATCTGAACTTGCACATTCTGATATTTAAAATCGCAAGTCAGTCATTTGTTTTCCTTCATTTCTTATACTTTGTTCATTTGTGCGTTAAAGCAAACAGCATCGTGGTCTCCTGCGTCCTGAATTTCCAGCTCGCATACGTTTTCTCTTTTCTTTTCCACGATGCTCCTTATCTTTACGTATTTCCCTAACCTATAAAATGTAAAATAAATTAATAAATTATATCAAATAAATTAATTATCAACAATACAAATAATTTTTTCAATTTACCAAGGTATAGAATGCGTCATCTACACCCATTCTTGTTTTCGCAGAAGTTTCTACAAATGGAACACCATATTGTCTCGCAACTTCTCTTGCTTGTGTCATATTTACAGCCCATGATTGTTGAAGATCACATTTATTGCCAACCAATACCATGGGCACTTCTTCAGCATCTTTTACCCTTTTAATTTGTTCACGATAAGTGCCTATATCCTTCATAAAATAAATAAGTCCAAATTATTTCAATACTATCCAATAAATTCATCCAATTATCATTAAATATTATATATATTAATTTCATTTAATTCTTCCCATTACATACTTCAAAACTCTTAGCGGAATTCACAGCAAATACTAATAGAAAACCTTCACCCGTTCTCATATACTGATCTCTCATTGCACTATATTCCTCTTGACCAGCAGTATCCAAAATATCCAATAAACAAGTTTCGCCATCAATAACAACCTGTAAATTAAAAATAAATAAATAACTACCATGAACCATCCATGTATTTTTTATATGTTTACATATTAATAATAGTAATACTAGTATTCAATCTTTATGCCACATATTCGCACCACTTTATTTGCTTGGAAATAAAATAGATGATTGAGTGTAATTAATGACAGTTAAGATTACATGTATGACTCATAACTACATTCCAAAGATAATTTGTGACTTGAAAGATCTTAATGATGTTTTTTTTTTTTTTTTGTTCATTTAATTAAGTAATAATTAGATGTAATTATTCACCTGTTTTCTGTATGAATCTTCAATTGTTGGATCATACTCATCAACAAAGTGATTTTGAATTAGTTGAATAGTGAGCGCTGATTTACCAACACCTCCAGCACCAACTACTACTAATTTATACTCTGTCATGGTTATTTGTCTTTTTTTTTTTTTATTCTTTAATTTGTTTTCTGCTTTTATTTTTATTATCGTGTCTTTAATCACTTGATAAGAAACAAATTTATTTTTGGTATCTAAAAATAAATAACAAAATTGTGAATTAGACATTGTTTATTTATATCCTGGGAATAAATAATAAATTAAATTAAATTAAATAATTGGCAATTGAATAAAATATAATTTCATGATGAATATTGTACGTGTGATAATTTTAATGAAAATATATTGTTTATTTAATAAATATGAGCAATTATTGAAATAAATAAGTTTGAAAAAGAAATTTTTTATCTCATAAATAAAAACTTACTGAAATTTACAGCAGCATTGCTGCTACTTATTTTATGTGCACTGAGTCATTGAAGACGACTAAAATGAGTAAAATCATGCCAAACCATCTGATCCAGACGACACACACAGGCTTACCACAATGTAAACTCTTTATGTATATATGTGTATTATCAGTCTAAAAGGGAGTTGTCGAGTGTATAGTCCACGAAGCACATACATAGGCTTCGTGTCGAGTAAGTAATAAGTAAGTAATATTTTCAAATATGTATAGCTAACTGGGCTATACCATAACTCTACTTTTCGACTGAAGACGCCTCATTTGGGAGACGGCGGTTTTTTGAACTAATCCACTAGAGTTATAAAGTCGATAAATGCGCCAGCTAGTGGATATATAGTGACATTTGATTTCCACTGCAGTGGCCCATTGTGTTGCCACAGGTGGTGGGTACCAAATAGTTAACCTACTAACAGTAAAAATATAGTAGAATAAAATTTTGAAGATATAAATATAATTGATGCTTCAACTATATATATATAAGGGTGGCGCAAAAAAACCGATTTTTTTTTTTTTGAGTCTCAGGTGAAAAAATGTTAGTTTTTGATATTTTCAGAGCTCCCTCCAAAGGACAGTTCGAAAAAAAATTTTTAAGAGGTCGCTCCAAATTTTTTTAAATTACAAAAATCGTCAAAAATCGAATTTTTTTTTATTTTTATTTTTTTTCTCGTTACGCTATAATTTTATAGACTGAAAAAAAATAAGTTTCTGAAAGTTACAGTTCAAAATTTAAATTTTGAAAAGTCGCTCATAATTTTTTTTTTTTTTTATTAGTGTATTACTTTAGATTATTTCGAGCGACTTTTCAATATTCAAATTAAAATTTTGGAATATTTATGACAAAACTAATCTTAATTATACGAAATATTAAGAACTCAGAAAAAACAATCAAATGTAATGATACGTTTTACTTGTAAAATTGTTAAATTTAAAAAAA
>JAQQBS010000004.1:1869888-1891369 GCA_030347275.1 Microctonus aethiopoides
CGGAATGACAACCCTACTAAGTAATAATCTTTTGGAAATTTTGATTTCAGATGATTACAAAAGGAGTAGTCAGGGGGGGCAGCCACCTACTTTTTTTTCGAAAGGACTTCTTTAAGACACCAAAATGACGTTAATAATTTTTTTTTTTATTCAACAAAAATTTTTTTGTATTTTTTAATATGTAAATAATAACATATAATTTTCATAAAAAGATTGAATTTCATTTTCCGCAAAAAAAAAATTCTTCAAAAACCTTCAAATTTTTGGCTCGGACACGAGACTACCCCCTTAATTGGTAACGGGAAATTCGAGTGTGAAATTATCGTTTAATTGGGTACAAATATAAATTTTCCTGTATAGGTATATGTATATGGATATTTTATTTATGTATATATGAAATGTGAATTGTTATATGTAGCAATTTATTATTTCCCTGTGTGTATATGTATGACTGTATTCGATTATATATTTGATGTGTAGACACGCCCTCGTTATTGGCATTGGCTATAAATTGCATTATTCGTTTTTCGTCATGGGGCCTTTTGTAACTGTCGTTATTGTACCCATGAAATTTATTTCTATTCAACGCAATTATATCATGTTGATGACAAATTGTAATTTTATTTTCTGTATATAAAATGAAAGAAAATTAATTGTAATTTGATTTTTTTTTTAATATTAAAGTCATTGATGGGAATAAAAAAAAAATGTTGAATAGTGAGAAATTGAAATAGTCATGAGGGATATAGAGAAATTTTTATAAAAATATTTTAAGATAATAAATTTTGATTTTTAAATATATTAATTAATTGTAGAAATTTTTTTATCATCAGAGTGAAGTTTTATTTATTTCAGTGATATTAACACACAGCATAAAATTACATTACCGACAGAGAGTTGAGAGTATTAAAAACGATGAGCTTGCATTTATTGGCTGTTTGTGGCAGCACTTACCCTCTGCTATTTCAACATTTTCTAGGGTTGTTGCACGGTAAAATATCGGTAGGTTCCATACTTGGACACGTGTCGCATCGCCAAAAACATATTCTCTTACCGATAATATTCCTAATCGATAAATAATTTATTCACCCAACAAAACCCTAAACATAATAAAAAAAAAAAATATATAACAATATAACATTCTCTTAAAAAAACTAACCAATATTTATCCAAGTATAGAAATAATTAACCGAATAAATAATAAAATAAATATTAATTATTATTTCATTAAAATCAAATTCAATTTTACTTCAAGAAATTATTTAAATTTTTAATTGGATAAATTTCAATTATATCGTATGTGTTAATTAATTTCTTCTTTTTTTTTATATATTTTTTAAATGGTATATATTTATATATATATATAATTTATATATACATATGATACCGCATGTATATTCAACCGCTTTCTGATTTACCACACCACGATATCGTTTCCGTGACAGTGCACTGTTATAATTACGAAGTAGCAATCAATTAGTAGACCAATCATGCGTTGATTAAGGGGTCGATTGAAACGTAATGGGAGGGCTGCAGGTGGTCAGTGATAATTAACGTTCGCGGAAACCAAATGCGTACTGCATAAAATCAAATGCAGGCCAGTCCGGTACAGGAAGCGAAATACACGATGCTTCCATACATTACCTATTTCACATCATTCCCCTTCTGTTCTATATAATAATCATTCAAACTCTGGCTTTTACCCATCTCTCATTCGTTCCCTCTTTGAATAATATTTACGACGATATATTACATTTGTTTACATCAAAATGTATTTTTTATCTACTGTCAAATTAATTTAACTTTATTCCATATTTTTGTGCGTTATTTTGACATGAAAATTTTTTGTGACAGTTTTTTTTTTATTTATTTTTTTATTTTTTTTTATAGTGAGTTATTACTCTTTTAGAATAGCGCTTTGTGTACAGTTCACTGTTCCACTCGATGTGAATTGATTGCGAAATTGAAATAAAAAAAGAAGATGAATAAATAAACAAAAAAATCAAAATGAAAAAAATTGTTGAGTGCATGAAAAAAAAAAAAAAAAATAATAATTGAATAAAAAGAGGTAAAATGACTGTGTGTATACGTCACTCTGTGACCCGTGTGAGATGTAATGACTCTGCTGATGCGAGAATTATAAAGTTTTAACGTTGTGTATGCGTGTATCTGTAGTACATGTGCAAATGTGAATAGTCAATTTTTAACGGCTGTTTTATTTTTTATGACCCGGGCTTGAGGCTTTGAAATGCAAATTATACGCGTTTGGTATATTATATGAGTATATATATATGTATATATGTGAAGCTAGTACACAATATATATGAAAAAGTATATGCAATTAACGATAAAAACAATCATGGTGTATTTGTTCGATATACTCATTTTCAGCTATATACTCGTTTTCTCTCATCGATTGGTGTATATATACACATATAAACATGGATAAATATATAGATATATATTCATTCAATATTCCCTCGATTTTGTACGTGATTTTTTTTTTCTATTTTTCATTTATTCGTTCACGATATAGCGATGACAATTAAACTCGATGAGATTAAGCCAGTCGAGTTGGGAAATTTGCCCTGACAATAGTTTTTTTTATTTATTTATTTATTTATGTATTTATTTATTTTTTTCTTTTTCCCAATATTGTATTCTATTGCCCTGCAGATGTACGTTATTACAAATTGAGTTTGATGGAAATGAAAAAAAAAAATGATGAAGAATTAATGGTAGAGAAAAATAAATGTAATAATAATAATTTTTTTTTTTTTTTAGTGTTATTATTCTTTTGGTTATTTTTGATAATGTTTTCAATTGTGTGTTGATTCATTTATTTATTTATGTATGTATGTACGTATATGTATATAATACAAAGCTTGGTGGTTATTTTAATGAGAATCCGGCTCGTTTGAGGCGCCATCTTCCGTCGCTCATTCTCTCTTGAAATTCTCTAATGAACGCAGAGTAAACATCACTTCTGCTTATATGTATTCGCTAACTCAATGTGTCTTTGGACTTAATTAATAATGCTAAACTGTCTTTGCGGGTTGTTTGGTTACTGTAGTTGGGTTGGTGATGATAGTTGTTATATTAAATATAAATTAATAAATAAATATTATATTAGACGTAATGATAAAAAAAATAAATAAAAAATATATTATGGTTACTTTATTAATTTATTGTATTGATTATTAATATTATCCGTATTTTTCCTTTGATTTTTTAGATTAAGGATATACGACATGTTATCGGCTGTTCATCCAATGAGGGAGGATCAGGAATTGGCATTAAGATAAGATCGATTCTAGACGTACATGAGCGCAGTTTTCTTTGCTCTTCTTTCATCATGTTTTTTTTTTTTTTTCTTTTTTTGCGTAATCGGAAAGCAATAAAGGTTAGACAAGGTGAATATATTGTGTAAATATATATAGATGTATTTATGGGTATTGCGAGCAGGACATTGGAACTGACGAATTAAACCGGTGAAACCCCACCTGCTTCCCTAAACAAATTTAATAAACGTAGCGATTTCCGCTCCAATTTCAACCCTTAAAAAAATTCTCCAATTGCTTTAGCTTTTTTATACAATCAATAATTCCTCTCAACGCGACGATAAATTTATATTATAAAATTACTTTCTATTTCATTTCTACATTTATAAATCTACTTTATTGTTTTATTCATTAGATTTAATTTTATATTATACTGAGAAGAGTTATAATAATTATTGTAATATATTTTTTTATTCTTTGCGATTATATAATTTTATTTAATATTTAAATTTAATTCCATATCGTCATACCGAGTCGAAATTTAACCATTATTTAAGACGTTCAACGTGGTTTTAACCATTCTTTTGGAAGTTTAACCACTTATTTTCAAGACTTTGGTATTCCATAACTCGTCCAACACATCACAGACAAAATATAACAGTAAGATAGCGCCTCTAACCCATCTTACTGAATTTTTTTTAGTTCGATAGAGATGCATAAATTTGTTTTTACATCTCCACAACCCTTCCAACTCCTGAACGATCCGATGTAGTAGCTGCTTCTTAACGTGCATTAGAACAGACCCTGAATAACTATTCTAACCTCTCAATCTGTGAGGAGTTAGAGATCTTATGGAGTAGTTAAATTTCGACTCGGGATAATTTTTTACGTGTATTTTTCGGTGTTATATACTATAAAAGGATCAAAACGATTAAAGTTATTCATGAGGAAAGATCAAAAAAACTAAAAGAATTCAATTGAATTCACATGTGTTTATATAAATGGCACATGCATATCAAATTGCGTTTCCGACTTTGGACAAACGATATCACTGTCGTGGCATATAGAAAAAACCCCCGCGTGCGCATTTACCCTCTTCATTTTTTGCCGTCGCGAGTAGGTTCTTTCACGTTATATTGGTCTTAGAAGTTAAGGGAATACGTATTATGGACTCGAATTTCCAGGCTCGTTCGCATGGTTAACTTGAACAAATAGAAATTACCATTTTATTGGGCGAGTTCTAACGTCCTCTTATGCCATATAGACCCTACTATATTCTATCTCTCAGTATATATTCTCTTTTCCTCTGTCTCTTCCTATTTTCCTCGATGTCTCTAGTATCAATTCTCACTCTGGTTCTATTTCCCCCATTTGGCATTGCGCACACTTCACCACGCGACCCTCAATGCCCACGATTGGAATACCTAATCGTTCTTGCGAGACTGATTCAGAATCAATTGCTGAGGACCCACTCACTGCCATTGAACGATCGTTATAGCCATTGGCCAAAGTTCACAAACCGATGATGATTCTTCAATATTTTATTAGCAAACGAATTAAATTGATTTTTTTTACAGTTAAATAAAATATTCTAGTTTACAGCTGGAGCTTGATCTTTTTATTAATAGGTTTCATTTCAGTTTATTCTTCTAATTTTTTTGTATTTTATTTAATTATTTTTTTTTTTTTTTAATCTCGATTGAAAATGTTGAACTCGTTAAATTAAATGTCGTACTATACGATTAATTATTGGCTGGCAAGCTAATATTCATTCTCTCGGTATATTCAACCCGACAGTTTCGCGACAGTAATTAAGCTGAAAGAAAGCCGAATAATCAAATGTTGGAGCTCTTCCGAGCGAAATTAATTGAGCCTTAATTAAAATCGCCCTTTGAAATGCTAATTCGTTAACAAACATTCTCCCACTCGTTCATGAACTATCTATCCATCAGGTTATTTTATCTCGTTTTTATATATAACATTCTCTTTCGCTTCAATCTTCTCTCTATCTACGGATATTCAATTTTTTTTTTATTTTAGTTTGATAAGTAGATTCATGATTTATTCCAGTAGATGGCCATTTATATTCATAATTATTATTCTCTGTATTTTTTTACCATGCTTCTGCATATCAGTATGATTATTATAATTTTTAATTTACTTCATTTCATTTAAAAAATGGGTAATTGTAATAATTTTAAATTCCAATAGTTAAATATGTACATCAAATTTTATTTTATCACGAGCAATTATATACAAATAGATGTTTGGTAGCGACGACATTTTTAGGGTTTACGAAGGAATGAAGGATATACAGAAAAAAGAGGGAGGAGGGACAACGACAATTTTCATTTACAGCGTGACAAAAAAATTATTATTCTCTTCATTTAATTTTTAAAGTTTCATTATTTTCTTTTTTGTCTTTGACAATTTCATTATACTGCAGTGATAGTTGTCAATATTCCATCACCAGTTTTTGAGGTAGGGACAAGTGACAAACAAAATAATATATCGCACATACAATAAAAATCGACGTCTACAATTTCCGTAACATATACTCATTATGCAGATTTTATTTATTTAATTTTTGTTTTCCTTTCTGAATTATTTTTTTTTGTGTTTGAAAACTTCTCTACGTATAATTATGCACATTATTTCGTCGCACTTACATGATTATTAATACTGCATTCATTATTAATATGTCAATGTAATTTTTATCGTTTGTATACGTTTGTTTGTTTTGTCCAATAACAATTTATTTATATTTTTTTTTATAAGTGTTTTTATTTTTGTCCAAGTGTGTATTTGTGTTTTTCTTGCGTTTATGTATCTAGATTATAAATAAATTTCTACACAGAGGAGAACCTCCCATTATACACATTTTCTTCAATCAAATCAACTTCTTTTTCCTTTGCAATATCCCTCGTTTCATCCATGCTCTACATATAAATTTATATTTTTTGTATATCTATTTCATTTATATAGCTTATATTAATTCTAATTATAGTATAGCGATTGATTTTATTTAGTTTCTTGGTTAATTTCTCTCTTATAATCGCGATTGTCTCTTATTTTAGTCTACAATCACTTTACTTTTATTTAATTGTTTTGTTTTTTATTATTTTTTTCATATTTTACTATTTTCTTAAAAAAAGTAATATAAGAAAGAAATTCGTCGCCTTGTTATTGCACATTGCAAATATTTGAACTCGTAGATGTGTGTTTTTTTAGCGACGGTAGATGGTAATTTTTTATATATCTTGATATATAATCCAAGAACATTATGTTAATCACTCATAATTAATTGTTTTTTTCATTATTTAATGCAGCAATGTATCGCCGAAACTGATAATCGGCATTGTCCTTACTTCAAACCATTTGTAAATCTTTATTAAGACTCTCAACATGTTTCTTCGCTCTCATTCTCAATGCTTGAATGCTAAACGTTCTTTGATCATGATCCGGTGGACTTGGTGATGGTTGTGCGTGACCAGTTGTATTAATACCGGGGATTGCCCCGTTTAATGTGCCTAAGGACAGAAGAAACGAACTAAAATTATTGTATTATCGAGTTGCATTTAATTGATAATTAATTAAACAATTTGTATCGTCTCTACCTGGAATTCCGCTTCCAACGGATGTGAGATTTGGCGGCGATGGAAGTCGTCTTGGTGGTGTTAGATAGCTTGGATAACCTGTGTGTGGTGCTGATATAAATCCAGGAAGTGCTGTAAGGAGACCCGGTGGAGTTAGCCAAGGATCACCAGGCAAACCTAGTCCCGAACCACCAACATTTCTGAACATAGAATACATTTTTCTTAGTAAATATAAATATATCATTGAATTAAATATCTAATTCAGTTATTTTAAATTGTAATTATTTATGCACCTGATGCCTGGTGGATGGTGATATTCAGTGATTCCAAGTCTAGCAGCTTCCATTTTTTCTTGTCTACGCCACTTGGCTCTTCTATTCTGAAACCATACCTACAACACAATAATAAAAATCAATTAATATCAGGCCTAATAATTAGATACGGCTAAAGAGGAGTTTCTTTTTTTTTTTTCATCAGGTTTATTTAAATAACTGCAAATGGATGTAAAAGATTAAATGATACATGGGTAGGTACAAAATTGCGGATAGTAATCGATTGTTGAATACATATGTGCGGTAGCACATTATAAAAACTCATGACACAATGCATAATCTTATAATATATCTCGTAGTCATGCGCGGTATCTCCTTTCTATCTCTGCTAATTGGTAGGTTTCAAATCGGACAACTACTGTTATACCTGCTTTCATCTGAAAAGCGGATCGCTGAGTGATTCCGTATACGCTACCAGAAAACGTTCCATTAGAGACACCTCATCATTATAGAGACTCATATGTATAGGACTCTTCACCGTTTAGAATTTTTTTTCTATTCTTTTTTATATTGGATATTATTCTTGAGTGGTAGAATATTGACGGAACAATTGAAAAATCTTTTAGAGTTCTTTAGTAAATAAAAATTCAAGTGAATATTATATAAATGGCAATAAATATAGGTGAGATAACGGTACATGAGTTATTTTTTTTCTTGCAATGTTTTATATATAGAAAGTTGGGCGGGAGCTGAATAAAAAAATAGTGAAAAAAAATTTTTTTTACTGTACTGTGGATGGACAAGAAAAGCAGGAGCTCGAGGGCAAAATGTCTGGGCGGGGCGGCGACTAGTTCACCCCTAAACTATAGCTTGTAAGAAAGGCAAGAAAAGAGAAATTCCTTGCCCCTCGCGAGTCCGGACCACCCTTCTCTTTAGTCGGTATCACGAGGGTAACAAGCTCGAGGGCGAAATCGAAAGTGAGTGAGTGAGGGTCTTGGACGTGGTGCGCACCACCATACACACAAACAACTAGAAGGGGAGGTTGCAGTCACTGCGGCCATGTTGATTTCTTTATTGTAACATGGCTGCTGCTGCTGCTGCTGTTGCTGTTGTTGGCAGTCGGCCGCGACGTCAAATTCAATGCGCGTCGTCGTATATATTCGCGCAGTCTTTTTCAGAAAGTCAACTTTCAATCATATTTTTTTTATTCCTAACATATACAGTCACGTATGAATATATATATATACACATACATACATACATACATACATACATACGTAATACTGGTTGGTTTTATATTCCATTATAAGTTTTGAATAAAATGTCAACTGATTTTTTAGCTACCAATTTATCAAAAACTAATTTTATATTTTGTATGAAAAAACTTTGAGTTAAATAAAATTCGAATCTATATAAATTTTCGAAATCTACAGTAGCTTGAAGTAATTTATTTGTTCGTTATTTAGATTGATGGGGCGCTTGGAAATTGTGGAAAAATATATTTTAATAGAAAAATGGAAGAAATATTTATAAATCTATTAGGAGAAGCTTCAAATTTTATCGATTTTATTATATCACCATCGTCGCGATAGATAAATAAGGAAGCGAAGACGTAAATGGTTCGGGTATGGGGTTTGAAAAATAATGAAGAATAAAAAAGAAAATAGGCAATGAACATTTCTGTAGACGACATTCTCGAGCTCATCAGGACGATATTTCGTTTATGACAAGAGGCAATTTTCTTTCAGCGCTTAGTGGATGATAAAAGACTACGGACAAGATATTGCCACGCTGAAATGATGGAAAAATAAGCGAATTTTACTTTATCCTCTTATATATATATATATATATATATATATATTTGTTGGGCGCACGAAGTACCGACGTATCACGATGGAGAGAAAAAGCCAGAGTAAACGATAGAAAAAGATTAAGTTTAATATAAAAGAAGGAGATAAAGGTTATATTTTTTGTCATATAATTCACTGACGCTTTCGCTAGGGCGCGCGTTCGCCCACGTGGATTCGGTAACGTCTGCGTAGTATATATATATAATAAAGTGATGAAGAAATTGTCGTTCGTCTCCTCGCGGAAATATAAAGAACGGTACTAACGCAGCTTAATCGTTTTATGTCGTAAATCTATTAGAGTAGGAACACTTCCCTCTCGTTGGTGCTTGCCGTCGCCAATGATATTGCGAAATAAACTCATTTAGGTGGCTTTAACTTCACGAGAATTGGTATAAAATGAAAGTAAATTTCTTGAAATTGAAAACGTCTTTGTATTTAACTATAACGCAAAATATTATATTCATTTTTTATATTCTTCACTTATTATTTTTCTTTTGATCTTTTTCTTTTTTTTTAACTCTCGGAAGTAGTTGAATTATTTTAAAAAGCATCATTGACTGTTACAATAGAGCTTGAACCCTTAGAACTCTATACAGTTTATGTAATAGTAAATACTAAGAGATATCTAAGAGAAAAAAAAACGGCCATAAGGCACTTGAGAATATATGATGCACCTCAAGAGCTAGCTGATGTGCTTGCGCACAATCATCATTGATATCGCGCGACAAATCAGTTTGCATTACCAGTTCTCTCTTTGTATTCTCATCCCCTATATTATATATACATTATATAGCCTCTTTTCTTTCACGTTGTTTACGGGACACTGAGCACATTATGTTTGTCGCTCGTGTGGCCTCGTTCCATTTGGATTAGTGACGGTAAAAGGTATTCGTATATGACGATCGCACGCAGCGACGAGCACATTGTCATGACCGCGGGTGTATTAGCAGATTTATTTTCATTGTTATCCATCTAACATACATGTACACTCTTCTGTTTGTCATCATTGAATTTTGTCGCCTCGAAAAAAGAGTTGTAAGGGCATGTCAAGATAAATATCTCACGCTTCAATATATTATCTATTTAAAATGTCTCTCTTGTATACTATGTTGCTTATGTTTTTTTTTTGCTCTTCATTTTATAATCCTTTTGCTTTTGGTTATTTTAATCTTAATATCAAAATCCCACCCACATATTTGTATGGCCTTAAATTATTTTAATTCAAATGGCATTTGATTGTTGGTGTATTATAGGGGAAGAGTGGCATGAAAGAGCCAGTTTTGGAAAAAGGGATAAATAATAAAAAAGGAAATAAATAATTAATAAAATTTGTATAATAAGTAATTGTTCATTCATTTATGTACGTGATGTCATAAAACATTTTTCAAAATTATCGGTATTTTTGGGCTTCTAACCATTTATAAAAATAATGAAATTCGGCTCTTTCATAACACATATTGAAAAAGCCACCTAATGTTTTGAAAGAGCCAAGTTCTTATTACAGGACTGAAATTTTAGATTAACAAAAATATTATTTACTAATAATGTTAAGATATAATTTTATATTTTATATAATTATAAAACCTTTTATATAACGCAAACTCTGGATAAAATATTCACTTAAATCTAAGAAATTGTCATGAAATTAGCCGTTTGAGATCAATCATTTCAATCTGACTAGGTTCGATCTTTTTAAGAACTCATATAATTTTATTTGATGTATCTGAGTCTGTATCATTATTTATTTTAGATTTCTTAGTAAGAGCTTTTTTGAGGGACCATATAAAGCTAGCTTTTTCATCACACTGCAGCCCGGCTCTTTCAAAACATATTATCCCAAGAAACATAACCCCGAAAATTAGTATGAAATTAAAGATTTGCCTGCAAAATATATATGGTATTAGAAGTTCTAATATATCTATAAAATTATTGTATAATCATATTACTATTAGTTTCGTCCATATAGACGTCAAAAAAACAAATAAAATGAACTCAAAAACTTACTTTTTGACGACGAAATCTTCAATATGTCGTATCGACGCCGTTTATTTTTGATAAACTGTCAAATGTTTGTGGGCAACATTTGGCTAGTGTTACTATCTTAAAATAATAACACATCCAAGATTCGTTCGAAAATTAACACGTAAATAATGATGGCTTTTTCAAAACTTGGCTCTTTCATGCCACTCTTCCCCTACACCACGAAAAGTGTGTTCAATAGATGGTGTTAAATTAGAGTGTGTAAAAGTAAAAGATCAGTTAGAATTTCACTTCAAATCACCCCTCTGTTATTTTGAAAAAGAAGAGATGACAACGAGGAGCAATTGTTCAAATGAATTGATAGACACATAATGTTTTATTTTTAAATTTCTTATCGTTTTTCTCTTTGATTATGTAAACGGGGTTGAGTTTTATTGAAGATGTGATAAATTCAAGTCAATTTTCACCGCAGTCAATCAATGTTATCACTTTTTGAAAGTGCCAATAAGACTGTGAAATAAGCCAAATGAGAAATTTCATAGTTTTTGATGATAGAAGGGAGTGAAGAAAAAACATTCATTGATATGTTGGCACATTTAGTATGTGTATGTACATATATGTTGTATACACATATACAACGGTGAGGGAGATATATTTGGAGAGGGTTGGAGTCTATTATTCACTGGTGCTTTTTATACACCCCATGTCAAACTGTCGACTAAATTCAATCTTCGACAGTTGTTCTCATCCAATTTTATTTTATTTCCAATCATTTTTTCATCATCCATAATTAACAGCAACTTATTATTATTATTATTATTAAATATATTTACATAGATATTTATAAATGTAATATGGCAGTTGGAGAAAAATTTAGTATTGGAATAATTAAATAATTATTATATTTTATTAATAGATAATGAGGATTGGAAAAAATTGAAATTAAAAGCGAAATCTTTTTACACTGTCTTCATGTCTTTGTGCTAATAGCGAGGGGTGATTTTATCTATTTTATAGTATATAAGATATTTTATATTGATGCGTATGCCCCCTTGAATTTTGTAGAACAGATTTTTTTTTAACTGATGGTCCACACGCGTAGAATTGAATACCAATAAATTATATCTGTAACTCTATGTGAATTTTATCTGTAACTCTTGGGGGAAATTTGTTGAAATATCAGGTGAGCACCACTGAATACCCAGGCTCCACCAATAAAGCCACCCCTGTCGTCGCGTGTAATCACCCTTAAACACTCCAACGCCCCCGGGTCCTATATGCCTGTACATATGTATATATAAATGAATATACGTAACCCTGTCTTGTATCCGCGAATACAATACTAATGTGTTACTAAATAACATCCCAAACATATAGAGGATACGATTTTGCGCTTTTACAATGAGAATTTGGGTGAATTTAAAGGGGAAATAGAAATGAAGAAAAGAATAAAAAAAAAAAAAAATGCGCGTAGCACTGGAAAATAATAAAAGCTCTCGAGTGTAATGTTATATGTAGGGTTGGGATCATCTTGTCTGAATGTTTGCAGACGGATATATTTTTCTTTTACAACAGTACTTTTCTTCATACATTTTTATGTATATATGTAAAATATATTTTTTTTTTCTTACTTGAACTTTTCTTACAGTGATTATAATAATTTAAAGTCAATGCCTTGAAAAATATTTATCTATAATGTGTAATTATATAGCTGTAATTATCAACCTTTCAAGTGATATTGAAGTGATAAATTTAAAAAAAATTTTAATTGTTATATTGAATTAGAAATATCACTAGAAATTATTCATAATTGCTATGAATAATAAATATAATTTTTTTTTTCATTTCAAAGGTTTTATTTAATCCTTTTATTTTAGCTAAACTTTAGCTTCCTAAACAGTGTTGGACATACATTATTGTTGTTGACTAAATAGTATGAATAATAATAATAACAATAATAATAATAATAATGAAAACAAAATTTACGCGATTTAATCCGACAAATTAGCCGTATGGTCTTATATATAAGTTCATGGTATTTTGACACCGTACCACTGTGCATTGTCCTCCACCATTTTGTCATTGGCCCTCATGCTCTCTCAATACATCTTTTGTTTAGTTCATTCGCGCATTAGTCTATGTATATGTGCGTTTTAGTTATGAAAATTTTTATATTATACACACAGAAATTCTGTAGATTTTTGTCGTAGGTGATCATGATTTACTTTATATTTATTCATGATTTTTATTATGGCTGGAAGACGACAATATGGTCTGATTGACCGAGGGGGTGGCTTTGGTATTATTTTCCTGTTTTAATTTTTATCTTGCCATAAATTCTCAGTATTAAATGACCAAAATGAAAAATTATATAATTTTTTAAATATGAAGAAGAGATCAATTATTTATGCTGTAATATAATGTAGAGACAATAGAGTAAAAATGCGAAATAATACATTGTGTATATGCTTTGTCAGCGTGAAATTTGAGGATGTAACGTTGCTATAATAACTCGTAATAAATCCCAACGGAGTCATATTAGCGTCAGGAGCACGCGTGGCAGGCACAAAGGGCGTCCCGCCCTCGGCAAACACTGTGACTTTTGATGATTATTAACTTGGCAGGGTATATAATATATATACATAGCAAAATATAGAGATCAGAGAAAGAGAGTGCTGTACTAGCAGTTGGAAATATTATGTATACATGTATAGGCTGTAGACAGTAATCTGTTGGCCCTCAAGGCATTTATTCTCTCTTGCTCACATTTATCTTTGTCTCTATCGCTCTTTCTCTCTGGTCTCTCACCCGTCAACTTTACCCGACAGTCGCATGGGAACCAAATTAATAGTTGTGACCGTAGGATAGCTTTCGATTTTGGCGTTTGCCATATTCTTGTGTCCCGCAACTATATACATAACGATCTGCATTTGACAACGTTCTCCTCAGATTTATGCGGATACGTGGAAGACAAAGAGACGAGGGAGAGACGTAGAGATATATATTGTGACTTTGGCAATTTGATTGCAGCTCCTTACTGTAATTATTCTAAGGGGATTGTGAAAGGAAGATTCAAAGAAAGTAAATCTATTTGCTTAGGAATTTATTGACAACAATAAATAAAATCAATTTTTTTCTTATCTTTCACTATCTGCAAATTAAAAAAAAAAAATAAATAAATCTATATATATATATATATACTAGCTGACCCGGAAAACGTTGTTTTGCCATTTATAAATTATTTCTAGTAAATATTTTGGTAGTTAATTTATTACTGTATATATATACGTATATAAATAATTATAAAAAAAATATAAAAATATTTGGAAATTAAAAAAAAAAAAAAAAAAGGAATTATTATAATATTAATATCGCTATTAATAAATGGGGGTCGATAGTAAAAGGGTGAAAATTAAGGGTTATATGTATTTTTAATGCCAAATCATAACAAAATAAAAATAAAAACTTTTGTCCAAAAAATAAAAAATAAAATTTTTTGGACAATCCTTATCACTTAGGGGTATAAAAAATAGTTTACAACCTATTCTCAGACCTACTTAATATACACAAAAAATTTCATATAAAAATCGCAGTCAAGCCATTTCGGAGGATTTTGGTTACAAAAACTGTGACACGAGAATTTTACATAGGGGATCAAAGTCCTCCAGTACCGGAAAGTTGTAGGTTCTATAATTCTATAATATATGGAGCAAAGAGTTTCATTGCCATTAGTGCATAACAATCATCTAAACAAATGCGTCGTGTGGCGTCGACATGTCGCGAACGGTTTACTGCCAGTACAAAGATTTCTGTTGCGCGCGAGTGCAGACGGTACTGGAGGACTCTCCCCTACATATATATATATATAAACAGATAATATAAGTGTCAATAATTAATTGCGATTACGTGTGCCAGAATCGAAAAATTGACATGAATATATATAATATTTATATCAAGTCTTTATAAAATAGAAGCAATGTCTTTAGGGGTTGGAAGTTTCTTATATAGAATATCCATATATATATATACTAATATATCTACATTTATAAATAAATCTATAGAGGTAGATGTGGTTGGTTGTAGTGTGTGTTATGAACTAGAGACCCAGTAGAAAAACTTTGGACGTTTGTGAAACGGATATATTTTCACAAAGTGACATTCATCCTATAGTGACAGGGAGGGACTTGAATCCGCGGTACACCTTTGTAAAAGATCCCAATTCTTATATATACTCTCTTTCTCCTCACTAACACATGTGCATATATGTATATTATATCAGATCACACTTGGACTTGCAGTTTGCTTGCATAATTCCATTCGATATCTCTGTATATATCCATGAAAAATATCTATATAAATGTATATTATATACATGGAGAATATTATTAAGGTATATACAACAGTGTAGTAGTTTCAGTGGGTCATGTTGCATTGGCGTTTGTTTAGCGGTGTGAAATTTGATCTTACCCGAGGACATAAGAGAGACATTAGTATACCCGCGTAAGAGGGGTGGAGTAATATATAGAAAATGAAAAATAAAAAAAAATAATAATAAAAAAATAAAAATGTGCTCGGGGTCGTCGTCAAAATGGAACTGAATACGTTTGTACCTGGATAATACCGACAATGGGCTCGACGTAATTCGATTACAAGGACCGCCAAGCTAATTGTTAATTGCCCCTGTTGGCCTTCGAATCCGCGACGCCGACAAAGGCGATATTACGGGTATACCATCATATGGATATGTATACATATTTATTTGCTTTTTTTTTTTTTTTTACATTTATTATATTATTATGTACATATAATATACGTCATGTCATACAGATTAGAAATATTAAAGCGAGAGTAGTTGGATTAATTTCCGCATTCAGCGATGCTCATTCTTATATACTGTGAGAAGTAATTTTATTATTTTATTTTTTATTTTGGTAATTTTTTTAATGGTTGTTATTTGGGATTTTGTTTTTTATATATTGACGTGTTTCAATGGTGATGAGCAATGAAAGTAAATGAATGAGAAAATGGGATGAAAAATAAATGAAGGAAGTGTATAAGATAAGATAAATACAAAAAAAAAAAAATAAGAGGAAAAGGTTAGGATAAAAAAGACGTAAGAACATTTGTTCTGAGACAAGTGGCAACAGTTTTAGAGTGTATTTCATCTCTTGTCTATATATATATAAGTATATAAGGCGCAATTTATATAATGAATGGAAACAAACCAACTGACAACGACAATGTCGGACACGTGTATGTGTACCACGGTCTAACCCCACACTGTTTAACAGCTAATCTACCAAATGAAGTGTTTTTGTGTTTGAGCACAACACTCTGTCTCAATGGAGAATAAAACCGCCCTTGGTTAAAGGGTTGCCGACATGATTGATGCTTGAGGGCCCGAACGCATCAAGCGCGCGATAGAAAAAAATAAAGAAAAAATTCTGTTGAGGTGAGGGAGGTGAAAAAAGATTGCTGTGTGGCTGACCCTTTTTAGTCAAGCACTAAAACGGAGTATTTAATTGAGCCACAGTCATTTACTACGATGGACAGCTAATTTTCTCTTTGCTGTCTTTGTTGTAAATATTTTTTTTTCATCTCATTTCAATATGTGAACAAATAACTATATAAAGCGAATAATTATGATATTATTACGATATTTATTATATTTTTAAATGTAATTAATTGATGATTGATTTTAAATTTGCTAATTCGAGCCACATATACCGTTCACTTTCTCAGGTTAAATTCCCTCTATCAATTAAATTTCTAACAAGTTTCTTCACAGTTAATTCAGACAAAATTAAGCATACTAATCTTATCTAACTGTGTTTTAATTTTTATCGTAATTTAATTCATAATATTTAAATGTTAAAATTTCCTCCATATAGAAAATGATATAAAATAAAATAAAATAAATAATCAGTCGTTTTAATAATTTTATTTTATTATTATATCTAATGACTGGAGAATATTCAAAGCCGTTATCTTTCAGTTATATACAATATAACGTATATTATTAGTTTAGTTAATGGTTATATGAGTTTATATATGGTATATTATGCTTTATATGTGTGGTTTATTACGATGATGGAGTGAAAGAAGAGGGGGATGAATTTGTACGAAAGGACCAAACACACTGGTCTCGCGTAATGGAGTTTCCAAATATTCGAGGAGCCCTCGCTCAATTTCGAACAATTTGCATTTAGGGTGAAGCGCAATTAATAGGTGCGGGGGCGAGTGTTGTCCTCCGCCATTCCACGCCTATTAACACTATATTCCACGTAGTTTAGCATATCGAGGGAGGTAGTAGTGGTGGTGATGGTGGTAGAGAGATAGAGGAATAAGAGAGGAGAAATGGGGAGAGAGGGCAATATTGAATTACGGGACAGTGATTATAATACTCGTTAGACGGCGCTGCAAAAGTTAAGTCTCTCTTGTATACGCTCGTGTGCCTCTATATAGACTAAACCCTCTCACTATGTATGTATAATTTTGTCACTATATGTACATAGATTGATAAATATTTATCTATGAATAATAGGAGACTGTGGAATAGATTTTGTAGAGTCCCTTAAGGAAAATAATTGTTGAGTTTGGGAAGATTTAATATAGGTAGCTCTGTGTAAAAATTCACTGTTGCACTATAAATACATTCCTACATGTATGATTAGACGAATTTTCATTAGATAAAAATATAATGTTGAGTGAAAAAAAATATAAATGTTATTTTTTATTTAAGGGAGTCTCGTGTCCGATTTTCAAAAAATTGATATTTTTTTGTGCATATTTTCAAAGTTTAATAGGTTGAAAACGTACGCGCTAGGAATAGATGATTAATGTAAGTATAAATTTTCAATGAAAATTTTCTTTCTAAACTTTGAACGCGTTTTTCTCGAAATTACTTTTTCTCCATTGGCCTGGATGATTAAAAAAAAACTATTCAACGGATCGGTCTGAAATTTTAACACAGGGATCTACACAGCAATGGCTCTGTCCGGTACCAGAATTAAATTTTTTTATCAATTATTTTTTTTTTATTTGTTTTTAAAATTAATTTTAAAGCAAAAAAAAAAGTCGATTTTAAAAAAAATTTTTTAACAAGGCCGCCATTTTTTTATTTTTCATCCAAATTTTTTGAATCTAGTACGGGACGGAATGACAACCCTACTAAGTAATAATCTTTTGGAAATTTTGATTTCAGATGATTACAAAAGGAGTAGTCAGAGGGGCCAGCCACCTACTTTTTTTTCAAGAGGCCTTCTTCAAGACACCAAAATGATGTTAATAATTTTTTTTTTATTCAACAAAAATTTTTTTGTATTTTTTAATATGTAAATAATAACATATAATTTTCATAAAAAGATTGAATTTCATTTTCCGCAAAAAAAAAAATTCTTCAAAAACCTTCAAATTTTAGGCTCGGACACAAGACCTAATACCCCCTCAATGATTATAAATGATTTGTTATTTTCTCTTTATTTTTAGTAGATATAATTTACGATACTCAACTACTTTTTTTTTTCTTCTTGGACGATTTATTCCTTCTTCGAACTCTCTCATTCATCGTCCGTCGCGTCCTCTCGCAAATATATCTCTACTTTTCCACTTTTATTTATTTTTTTTTATCCTCACCCTTCGACGTAAAGCAGGTGTCGGTCGTCTCACGGTCTTTCGCTATTTTTCCGCGGTAACTTACAGTCTTCCCTGTATATGTATATGTATGTATTATTATTGCTCCCTTATATTTGATCCTCATCTCATTCTCTCGCACGCAATAGTTTTCTTCCCCATTATCCTTTTCAGACACACAGAGTAATATATATATATTTTTTCACTTGGTTGTGGTGACGCGACTGCGGGGGAAATTTAGTAATATAATAGTGATAGTAAACCTTTTTGCGCCTCTCTTACACCCTAACTATTATCTTATTTTACGCCTGAAAACACTGTGCATCCACCGCAACGTGATCGACATTGTGGAAAAACATTTGCCCGAATTTGGAAATACAAAAGCACATTTATAATTGAATATTTTTTTTTTTTTTTAGTATAAAATTGATTTCCTAAATAGCTAAATGACAAAATCACATAATTTTTCTTGTCTTTTCTATGAACTATTTTGTATTCTTATTATAATTAAAATACAAAAATTTAATTAAAAAAGCCATGAGATTATTTTAATTAATAACAAAGAAAAATTTTATGCTCAATTTGAATTACGATATTGCATGCATAATTGTTTCCTCTTTATATTTTTTTCTTTTTGCGATTGTAAGTTGGAACACATGCTTTACCTTTTGCGTGGGGCTAATATCCATGTAAGAAAGCAATAAAGGAACAATTAGCTGCCATCAGCATCCATATAATTCATAACATATATTTCACCCTCGCAGCAAAAAAAAAAAAATTATCTCATGACATTTATAAAATGCTTCATACATATGTGTTCTATATCCGACAATTCACTGTATAAAAACGTTAATTTGATTTATGTATACTCCATTCCACTTGCGTTACATATTATATATATCTATCAAACATTATCCAGCGACATATAATATATAACTTCATCATGTCCAAGTGTGTATATTCTCACCGATTTTCGAAACTAAACGGATTTATGATGTTGTTCATAGTGTCATAACTGTATATATCCCATATCTATACGTGTATATTCATTGGTATCATTATTATTCCTGTTTTATATACCCATAATACAGGAGTGAGGCTTATGGTTTACGCATGAACAACCAACGCCTGAAGTTCACCATCGACGTGAAGCTAAAGGGATTACGATTATTCCCAAGGCGATTTCTATAACTTGCCTCTTCTTGTCTTGTTATTTTTTTATTCTTGCAGTCTACTAAACCACATTAATATACACATATATATTATTCCGTTGATTTTTCTCTTTAAATAAAATATAATATTAATTAATAATAAAAAATATTAAATTAATATACAGAGCGCGGTGTAGAAAAGTGGTTGATTATATTATAATCAAGTTAATATTTTATCTTTTTATTTATTCATTTTTTACAACACTTGTTTTATACATATATAAAATATTATAGTGATATTATATTATTTATGGGAGAAATTATATCTTATTTATTATATTTATTATATACAAGGAATAATAAAGTACTTTGGAATAATTGAACACGTGAGTAGTCATGGTTACACTCGCGATTTTTTTTTTTTTTTGGAAAGCACCCACTTCCGGATGTGCGTGACCAATTTGACACTATGCATACGCGTTGGGTTTATGTATAATATCATGTATTGTTTATGTATATAAAATGTTTGTAAAATGTACATAAAATATATGTAACATATATGCCGCGTGATCGTTCACCTGTGACACCCCCGAGTAACACGCGACGTCGAAATGATTGCGATTTACTGACAATAAGATCGAATTAAATGAAATTAAACACTCGTGTGAATAGTCTCTTCATATGCATGTATAAATATATATGTATGTGTGTATATTTTTGTATAGTTATCCAAGAGGGCTGTGAGGGTGTTGCGTTTATTTTCCAATTTTATTCAAGTATTTTTATATAATTGTGAATTTTTTTTTTAAGAATTTATATTGGAATAGAAATTGTTTTTGCATTAATTTTAATGCTATTGATATATTTTTTTTTTATTATTATACTGAACAAGTTGAAAAGGGATATATTAATATTAGTTGCGAGAGAATTTGTTTGCAATATATATGTACAAATTAAATATATTTTAATTGATAGTTGTGAGCTTTTGACAGTGTGGAACAATGTGAGAATAAAAAGGATAAAAAAATAATGGAATATCTGTAGAATAAAAATGAATGTATGGGTATAAATAAATATACTTATATGTACATTTTTTTATAAAGAGAATAGTGAAACAATCAAAACTCATTCGGGTTTAAATTAGCTGGGTTACCGCGAAAAATCAATCTTCTTGTTTGTTTCATTCGCCCTCTCTTCACTCCATTCCTCGTTCCACTATTCATTTTATAACTTCTCTTTTGAGGGCTTTTTGAATCTCGTCAGATCTGTCATTGCCAATTTCGCGTTCACCAAAAATAGGATAGCGTCGCTAAAAATAGTATATATATACATGTAGAAATATATCTACACCGGAAAAGAAAAAAAAAAATGGAAAAAAAAAATTGGAGACCGAACGCGAATCCACTTTTAATTTGAACGACCTGCTGGCGATTCCATTTCAACAAATTTCCATCGAACACAGATATATACATCAGTGAAATATCGAGAAAAAAAAAATTAAATAAAGAAAAAAACTCATCTGCGTTGATAAATATAAACTAAAAGAAATAATTTACAAAATAGCTTTTTCTTTCATTTCCTCAATTTTATAATTTTCGTCAGGAATATATCAAAAAAATATATATACAATTATATATACACACTAGGGTGGCGCAAAAAAACCGACTTTTTTATTTTTTTGAGTCTCGAGTAAAAAAATGTTAGTTTTTGATGTTTTGA
>JAQQBS010000004.1:1891469-1914635 GCA_030347275.1 Microctonus aethiopoides
TTTGTTTTTTTATCTATTAATTAATAATCTATTTAAATATTATTCATTAATATTTTTTATTTTATTTATTTATTTTTTCGAGGGTCAATAAAAATTTGTTCTCTAAATATTTATTTGTTTTTTTTATCTATTAATTAATAATCTATTTAAATATTATTCATTAATATTTTTTATTTTATTTATTTATTTTTTCGAGAGGTTAATAAAAATTTGTTCTCTAATAATCTGGAATTTATTTGTTTTTTATCTATTAATTAATAATCTATTCAAATATATTATTCATAATTATTTTTTACCTAATTTATTTATTTATTTATTTTTTTTCATGACTTGAAAAATAATTAATTATGTCTTTGGCTAAAGTAAAAGATTTTTCATTCGAGAATGGCAATAATATACCAACGTTTACATTTGGTCCGTTTGCTTTTATCCCAATGGACAGAGAGAATGACACTGCCATCAGTTATGCTCTTCAGGGAATACTTTGAGAGCAATAGTGTGCTCTCTGTATATCACAACCTACTTCCAACTACTACACCATCTCGCCATCATCATACCAATGTGGCCCATATGCCAACAAGTCTCTATACTTTCTCCCCATTGAAACAGAAAAAAAAAAAATGCCAAACCTTCAATGACCCATAAACCCAACGAATTATTTATCCTTTCCTATCACATAAATATTTTTTTTATTTCCTTTTCTTCATTCTATTCATATTTGACAGATAAAAAAAATTTTGCCATCAAGTTCAACAGTGCTTTATATGAATTTAATTTACAGCAAACACATCGGTAGTATAATAATGTTACTGCTGAATAAAATACGTAAATGCGTACGAATATGTGAGAGAAATGTCATCATGTATACGATAAAATTGCCAATTCACTATCGTGTTATAATCAAAAGAGGGCCCTTCAGTCTAGAAACGACTCAGTTATGGCAGCCTTTTGCCATCTAGTGCAATACCAATGCCAGCAGCAGTAGTATCAGCACCAGCAGTTAACTTAAATGCCCTGTTAGCAGACATTAACTGCCACACTATGAGAGTTCTATTTCGCGTTGGACGATTGCAATTTTAATCGCCACTTAATTACGATTAAATTTAAATCGACTGTGTGCTGCAAATTGCAATAAACTTTTTTGGTGGATGTACGTATACATTAGTAGTGGTGCTAAACTGATATACACTTCAACCGCAACATTCACCAAAGAGTGTATTTATATACATACGTTAAATGGTACGCAATTAACTTTTTAATGTTTTTGCTTTATTCACTATTCTTTCTTTTCTTTTTTTTTTATTTTTTTTTTAGATGTTTAATTCAACTCATTAACTGTTGTTGTCTCGTGGCCAATTCATGCTTATATAATTGCATTTATTATTGTAGAATTATCGTGAAATTTCGATGAGAGTTGAAACTAAAATAACAACGAGAATTAAAGATGAAATAGGAAAAAGCGTCAATGAAATTTAATTTTAATTGAACTTTATCATGAATGATTTCCGATGGGATATTGAAAATTCATGTCATCGTGGTCTTTTTCTCGACACCAAAGTCTGCTTGGAATTTTTATATATATTTGTGGAAGATATTTGATATTTATTCTATAAATTTTGCATACAATCTTTTTTTTTTCGCTGCTATAGACAATCTAATATTCCAGATATTGGAAATTCTCCAGTCTATTTTTATTTTATCGACAGATCTCGGGTCATTGTACTGTTGTGACGAGCAGAGAGATAGTAACGTAATTAAATTTCCTACGAGTAGAAAATTTATATATATATATATACAAATGTATTTAGAAATCAAGTGGCCAGAGTTTTTAATTAATGTGACAAACAAAAAAAAACGACAATGTTAGAGGAGAATTATAATGATCACTACTTCACGTTTCGATATACAATTAACGAAAAATATATTTCACTTTGTAAATCGACGAGAACTTTTCAATTGACAGGTGGAAAATTCTCGAATTTATATCAAAGTTAATAATATTTTTTTTATAAATGTAAATATGGAAATGAATTTTGGTAAATATTTTTGAATATATATGTGAAAGAGCCATTGAGTCTCTAAATATATAAAGTTGTTGCATTCACCGTTTGGTTATAACTATAAATAAAAAATCAATTCATGTCTTTCATTTGTTTGAAATTTAAATATCTATTTTTTGAATGGAGATTCTATATTTTGTCACAGAATACTTAAAATGTTTATGCTATTATTAAATATTAGTGATGTGTATTCGTGTTACAATTCACTTGATGAATTGAAATTCAAAATAGTGATCTCGTTATTATATTAAAAGATTTCCAAATAAATTATACAAGTGGAATAATTAATTCAACATCTACCAAAAAATTTCAAAATAAATTGAAAAATAATTATCTATTTAAAAAATATTACTTCAAATATTCTCCAGCCACAAGATACAATATCCAAATAAAATTTAAACAAAAATAATTACAAAAGTTATTGCACAGTAGTCATAACAATAAAAAAATTATCAAAAATAATAAACTATAAATACGAAATCAATATATTAAAAAATTTTCAACTACTCATAAATTAATGCAAACAATTAATATAAAAATATACTAATCAATGTGAAAGAAAAATATATATAATTCTCCCCAATATACCCCCCAAAGTAAAAAAATAATTAAATAAATGCATACAATAAAATAAATTGAATTTACGCCCTTAACTTTTTAACACTTCAATCGAATAAAAATAATATCAAAAATTTTGTTCTCCATTTTATTTTATTTTATTTCTCCATTCTCAAATATTTTCTCCTACTTCCATCTCTCTATATATATTTTTCCATTCCCTTAAACCTCTCAAACCCTTTCCGAATAAACGAGATAAAATATATTCACAGTATTACACCGCCATACCAACTCGACAAATCTTTGATAGCCGACGCTCGATAGCGCTTTCCCATTGCGTACAGCGCCGGCGCTTTTGGTCTCGCTATTGGATTGGTGCTTGCAAGCCCTCAGAGTGCAAGTGCTCACGGCACGTTCCCTTGGAAACGCTTTGTCGTCCGCTCTAATATCATCCTACTCTACTTCCACCGATGGAAGCGGCCTCTTTCAATTACACTCCCTCGACTATATACTCATTCCTTTACTTTCTCGCGTTTCCTCTTCAATCCTCACCCTTATATAATATATAAATGTATAGTTTTTTTTTCTCCCTTGGCGCATGCGACTTCTTCACAAATAATGTCTCAAGCAACGTACATATATACAAATCGTACATATAAATTATTGGCATTTTTTTCTCTCAAGAAACAGCAAATTCATTTTGCAGTACGAAATATTTTTTTTTTTTTTAATCACTCAATGAAAAGACAAAAATTATTGCGATATGCTTGTTATATATGTGTATATACCCTCGACATTGAGAGCACAAATAAGAGAAGTAATAAAAAATAATAATGACAGATATTTACGTATATATTTATATAAAAAAAAAAAAAAATAGAGGGAATAAATATGAATATGAAAAAGCTTTCTTTATGCAATATGGATGTATGATATATAAAAGAGTGAAATGTTGTGTCAACTCGTTTTTCATTATGTCAGTTGGTGAAAAAAAAAAAAAAATATTTAGATATATATTTTTTCTATATTATTCATGATAGTATAGGTTGTATATATATGAATATAAATGTGTGTGTCTGTGTGTGTGTGGATGAATCTACTTTATATGCGGTTGGCGCTCGACTTGACTGACGCTTTGAGTTTTGCGAATAAAAATTTCATGAATTTCTATTAACCACAACACACACACACACACAGACTAAATTTTTTTCTCTGTCGTTCGCATATGCACTAACACACTTGAGATGTGAAAAATTGTTTGGTGAGTGTGTGCTGTCACTTTTATTTATTTTTTTTTATCTCTTTAAATAATAGCACAAATATATTTTGGAGTTAAATTATTTAAATGACGCGAGAGAACAATAATTAATGATAAATATTGAAATATGTTAAGTTTATTTTATTTTGTATTATTCATTCAAACGAATAATTTTTATATAAATTTTCTTTTATATGTATTTTTTCCAGCTTTGTGGTATTTAATGACTTCATTAAAAGTGTAACCGCAGTCTGCGAAAGTAGCGTAAAATCAATTTTTTAAGTAGCTCCTCCCCGAGCATTGGGTTATAATAATATTAGGGGAAAGAAAAGAAAAAAAAAAAGAAATTAAAATTAATACTATAATTACTGAAGTTGTTTTTAAAATCGATATGGAAAATTCGTGCTCTGATCGCTGTGTTATTTTCAATATTGAAAAGAAATAAAATAATAATGGAATAAACGAAGAGAAAATATTTATAAATTTCCCAATAAAAAATCTTCACATTTATTAAATTAAATATTAAATTCATTCAATGTCTTGAATTGTTAAATTTTTTTATCTTCAAATAAATGTGAAAAACAATTGTATTAAAATTATTATACAACAGTTTGAGAGTGAATAAAATATTTAATGTCCATGAAAGAGTTTATGGTCAACTGTATGATAACTTTGTTCTATTAATGAAGGAAATAAAGGTATAACCACATTGAATCTAACACGTGCGGTTTTGTGGTCGACTCAATACCATGACCAAGAGACATATCAAAGATAAAATTATATAGTAGTACAACTCGAAATAGCCTCTAACAATTTATCTACCTATTTCACCAAACATTCGAACCCCATGATACACACAGTGGAAGCAGCTAAAGACTTAACAACTCCAAGTTTCCACTTTAATCCACAAAAGCCAATGGTAGGCCGTGACAATTGAATCTAAGACATGAAACACTCTGAGTATACACTACAGTTCAGCTACATTATATCCTTTAAGTGAAGATCATGAAGAAGATGCTCACCCACAAAACGATATTAAAATAAAATTAATAATTGATTCATGTAAAATATAAAAAATATTTTTTCTCCACTTTCTCTTCTGGCTCTTTAATTATTTAATTATTTTATATATTTATTAATTAATTGTTTGTGAATTTATATTGAAACTCACCTGGACTCGACTCTCGGTAAGGCCAATCCTCATTGCAATTTCTTCTCTGAGGAATATATCAGGATAATGTGTTTTACCAAAACATCTTTCCAATTCATTTAATTGAGCTGGAGTAAATCTCGTTCGATGGCGTTTTTGTTTTGTTGGTTTGTCATCACCCTGATGCCCAATTCCTACTGCACTCCCTGTGTTATTATTATATGCGGATTCATTTAGAGTTGGACGTGATTTAATAATGCAAATAAGAGAAAAATGATAAAAAAAAAAATACATTAAGGGAGAAAAAAAAAAAGAAGAGTGAAAATGGAAATGAGAAAGTACCTGCGCCAGGCATGCCCATAATTAATTCCTGATGAAGCGTGAGTCCTCCACCAACGGATAAACCTCCACCCAGATTTGTTCCCAGGACACTGTCCAATTTTTCGTGTTTCAGCTCTTGCGCATGCAGGTCCTTTGCTCCTAAACAATATTAAAATTAAAACCAAAAAAAAAAAAAAGCAATTACACTTCATTCCCCATTATTTTAATTTTCTTATTAAGTATATATATTATTTCCATTTATTTTCATTTTCAATTTTATTCCCACACTAATATTCATTTAAAAAACATTCTCACATTTATAAATCTTTTGTTTCAACGCGATTAATTTTTTTTTTTTTTAAATTTTCTTAAAAAATTCCATCTTTTCTTTGACTTTTAATTTCTTTTCTAATTTTTTATTTTTTTATCTTTTTTTTTCATCGAGATGAACGGCAATGTCGGCAGTTCATACAACCCCGTCGGACGCGCATTGTATAGTTTAAATTTGTATAGGAGCAGAAGCTGACCGCGCGCCGACCGGTGGCGCGAGAGGGACGAGCACAGGTCACTTAGCACTCAGGTGTGAGAATCGTCACTGGCCTCCGCGCTTCTAGGTGAGTAAATATCACCACGACGAATACGATGACGATATTATATACCACGACGCTATGAGAACGCGCCGACGAAGACGTTGACGATAAATATACTGACGATTTATTTTAAGTATCTATGCTATTCTCAAATGCTTTCATGTATAAACATAAATAATATATAAAACAATAATGAAAATAAAATAATTACTGACTAAATAAATATGCAGTTTAACATTACATTTTGTTCATTGTCTAACGTATTTTAATAATTATTCAATCAAATATATTTAATATGTAAATAATATAAATTGAAAATGAACGAAATAAAAGAAAAATCTGCGATTTATTTCTTTGTTTTATTTTTACTACGAATTTTTACGCGCACGGGAACTTTGTTCAATGAATGTTTATTGGGTATAATAATAATACAATAATTGGAAAATCGTTTTTAGTTATGAATGAAAGTGGCCATTTACGACTGACTATACGACCGATAGCACTTCACCTTTATTTCCTTTTTCTTCATTTTTATTTTTATTTTATTTCTCCACCGACCGCGCATATGATGGTTTTATTTCGAATTTATTGGGATAACACACGATTGCGAGTGTGTATCCTTGTGTGGCCTTTATGATATATTAGATAGACTATACAGCAGACACGAGGCATCGCACTAAAGAATATTTATGTATATACACATTTATAAAAATATATGAAAATGTTATTCGGTATTTTTTCTTTGATCTACCGTCGCACATAAATAAATAATAAAAAAAAATATCTTCAGCGTGCTCCTGCACATTCAACACCCAAATAATCTTCACCCGCACACATTTCAACATAATGAAATACATTAAAAAATAAAAAAAAATTAATTACTTATTTTTTAAATATTCAATCATGAATAGTAAAAAAATTATTTCTCATCCTATGCAATTTGTTATATCAATTTTTCTTAAACTATAAGGCACCCGCGCGGGTAATAAGCCCTGTCTGGTAATGATACAAATGATTAATTTTTTGTTTGTTTATAATAAAAATTATAATTTATCATTTACATTTTATAAAAAATGTATTCAAATAACGATTAATATTAAAACTTAATGATTAATTTGTACATTTTTCATATTATTGAAAATATCCCTTAGGTAGGCCTTATATTACCCGCACTTATATTGAATAACAAATAATCAAATTGACAATTTTCATAATGCAACAATTAACAAAATAAATACAAAAATAAAAAAACAAAATTAAATTAATTTTTGTATTCCTAAAATTATATCAAATTTAAATATTACTTGACTAATAATATATACATATATCTTCTTTTTTATTCCCAAATAAAATTGAAAAATGATATTAAAGTTTATGGTAATGATAAAATAAAATAAAAATTAAACATTATTATAAATACTTACCGGTGATGCCATGAATGGATGCTCCAGCAGAAATATTGTTGAGCATCCCTCCCCAGGAGCAATACTCCTGCACACCCCGCGGCAATCTTCGTTCAATCGTAACACTTTTATTAACAACAGATAACTTAAAAATCCACCAATATCGAGCTTTCGATATATATAAAAAATAATATACCAAAATACTCGACAGTGAAATTAACGCACGTATGATGAACACCGCGAATACAAGAACCGCGCATACAGAAGGCAAACGGCAAACTGCCTGGCTGCCATATCCAATATTCTCCCCACCAATATTCTCTTTCCACACTCACTATATTCTGTATATTGTACTCACTATCGCACCTTTACATACCAGTTATCAGCAAGCGTTATCTTTGTCATTTACTTCCTCACTTACTCTACTTATCTTTAGAATACGTCGACTCACTCGCGCCTCTAAAGCACACAAACAGACAGACACAGACAATATATATTTCCTCCACCAATTTATATACACATGCACACCACTCCTACCCAAAATCCTCCTGGTGGATAGTGGGCGTGATATTAAATCGCGCCTATCCTTCCACTTCGACGCTCTTTCCCAGTAGCGTAGTTACACAAAATCTACACCCTCATCAAATCATTTATCTACAGTCATTATCTGTTTTATCAATGACTGTCTATGTACTAAAGATAAACAAAAAATAATAAGGGAAAAATCGAGGGGGTGATTTATTAAAAAAATTCTCGGAATATTTTCTTAGATTATTAATCGAAAATTTTCAAATTGAAATTAATTAAACAAAACTGTTTACTAATTTTTTTTTTTGTTTCATTTATATATAATATACATATTTATTGAATTGTTTTCAATTAATTATCAATTAGTATTTAGTTATTTAATTTAATACGAGATAATAATGAAAAAAAAAAAAAATCGAAAATAATTTTTTTCATCAAAATTATAAATAATATTCTTACACATATATTTATGACAACTCAACAACGCTGCAACGTGTGTGTGAGTGTACGAAGTAATTTTTCTTTTTATTCACCAGAATAAATGTACGTAAAATGAAGAAGAAAAAAAATAAATAAATAAATTAAAATAAAAAATAAACCATACAGAAAGTGTATTCACGGTGGGCGCACAGACACATCCACTACACTCTCGCCTGTGAATATATATATATATTCATGTATTATCTAGATACATATGTGTTGGGTTAGTAGGCGGTAACTATCGCGAATCATGATCCAATGAGAGTGTAGCCCGCCCTCTGAACCCCACACTGGGTTCGCCGCGAGGAGATTTATTGAAATTTTATTTTTATGGAAGGCGAAAGAGCGCACAGAGAGAGAGTCGCCGACGGCACACAGAAAACGACGTCTATGTAACGCCACAATATCATATATATAAAGCGAGAGATGAAAAGAGATACAAGTAAAAATAAAATAAAATAAAATCAAAAAAAAAAAAAAAAAAAAAAGATAGATAGTGAATGTTGTATGTATATATAGTGCGCCTGTTCCATCAGAGGGTAGCAGCAGGGGGATGAATGGCCCAGCCAAAGGAGAAATTGCTCTTTCACTACCCCCGTCTTTGTTTTCTCTCATTTTCCTCTTCGTTTTTTATTTTTTTTTTTTATTTTTATAAATATATTTATTTCTTTTTACTCTCTTTTTTATTTGTATCCTTCTCACTTTATTTATTGTATTTGTGTACCTTGCTTTATATTTGTTCGCGCTTCCCCTGGCAGTCCCTTTGTTTTTAACACAGAAATTATCTATCGATATAGCGAGTTTCAATATTTATTCATTTTTTTTATTTTATTTTTTTCTTTATTTGTGTTTAAAGTTTATTAAATAGATTGTAAATATCACTGGGAAATATTTGATGAGATTGAAAATCAAACCATTGATTGCGGGGGGATTGTTTATTTAATTAAAAAATTTTTTTTTCGAAGCAATGGAAAAAAATTGATTGTTTATTTAATCGAATAAATATTCAGTTATTTTGTTTTTAATTATTTTTTTTCAGTATAATAAAATATTTATTCATTCCAGAACAGGAAATATTACAGATATTTTTTTCATATTTGATCCTATGGAATTTGATATCTCATTGAAAGTTCAGAGCCACTCGGATAAAATTGAAAATAAATTCATGATATTGATATCCATCAAACAAAAATATTCGTAAATTTAAGTTATTTCACTTTCGCAGTTATTTCTACGAAAATTTATAATATATTATTATAATTTATATTACAACACAACATAAAATATAACACTAATAACTTCTTCATGAATAACAATTCATAAACAATTTAACAATATAATTAATATTAATATACAATATTAAATTATTGTGATTAGTACAAAGTAAATATATTAAGTTGAAATTCGCACAAAATAAATATTAAATTATTATAACATCGTCAATTTTTTATTTAACTGTGCATTGACAATATAACTTTCTCCGCCTATATATATAATCAGCAAAGGATACTTTAGAGAAAACATATACACGATAGGTAAATGCGTCTCTGTGCGTGATCGATTTTAAACCAACCGATTCGTCGCTGTCGACAAACGCACGACAAGAGCTAACACCAAATTGACAATGTGTCCAATGCAGCTATCTACATGATGCTGTACATACATACATATAATACACATACACCTATAAACACCAGCTAAAAACTAACCTATATACATAAAAATACCTGCAAAAGTAAAATAAAAAAATCAAATACACAAAAATATATAACTTTTTTATACACATGAGTGAATGGTATATCAATCATTAAATAAAAAATCCATTTGCAATATTAACCAAATAGCTCAGTACTTTTATCAACAAATCATAAAATTATTTATATTGCTAATAATTTATTTTTATAATAATAATCAAGTGTTGTAAAGTGAATATTCCAACTAGAAAATAATTCACATCAAGAATTTATTTGTTTACAACTGTGTATTTATTATTAATTATTATTTTTATATATCATAATGAATATATATTTATGTTATATAGTGCATTGAAATGGATCAATATTGAAAATAACTCGTTGTGTATGTATGATAATACATACATGAACATTTTATAAAGGCATACCATTTTCAATAGTTGTATACACTCACAACTGAGTCTTCACAAACACAGAACGACTAAACACAGGTAGGAATTTCTGATATTACATACCTCAATGTGGAATGTTCTCTCTTACCGGTAACAACCCTGGGGGAGTGCACGTACTTCTCTGAAATACATATATATATATATATATATATATATATATATATGTATATACATTATTGTAAATATCTACATTTATATGTATACAAAATAACATATTCAATCATCCCCTGTTCTTATAACCACTTCAGGGATATAAATATATACATATATATGTACATATTATGGCCAAGAGTACATATATATATAATATACATCAGCTACCCAATATGCCAAATTTATTTTTCATTTCTCCTCCATTAACTTTCGCTTATTTTTCAAATTGTCAATATGAAAAAAAAAAAAATAGATAATAGAATAAATAAATATGAATTTTATTATATTTTCATCAGTGAAAATTAATAATAATAATTTTTATTTAATTTAAACTATTAAATTAAATTAAATTAAGAAAAAATATTTTTTTTAAATTTAATAATTTGAACAAATAATAAAAATAAAAATAAAAATAATACAACACTGACGAAATAAATTTTTAAATTGTTTTGAGAATTGAGAAAAATTTTTTTTTTTTAATGAAAACAGAAAATTGAAATAATTTTTTTTTAATTTTTTGATAATGAGATATCTTGTATTGATGTATATTTTTTTTTTTTTTTATTAAAATTGTTTTTTGTATTATAATCTTTCTGTTTGCTAAGTACTCATCAACAAAAGTGGTCTGAATGTTGAGATAGGTCGTTCCACAAGGATTTAGTGTCTTCGTTAAGCTTCCCGAGTTTCATTCAATTTTCTTCAATTTGTGCTTACTATACATGTCCACACTATACATGTACAAACTCTAACCAATACATATTTATTTCACTGCACATCGTCTCTGTATATTATACTCTCACACAAATCTAGAGTTACAATATTGACACATACACCACCATATTAATACCCTGTACAAAAGTTAAAATTTTCGTTCAACATTAATAAAATTACTCCTCATTATTATACAACTATATTGTCACTTTTAAACTTTAATAAACAATATAATTAATCAACTATGTGCACCACTTTATATTTTACTTTGATAAAATATCCAACGAAAATTCCATATAAAAATCAAAAATTAAATTCTATTGATGTTCATCATATATTACACTGGAATTCTTCTTAAAAATATATTTTAACATACAAAAGAACCCACAGAAATATTCAACGATGCGTTGAATATATCAATATTAAATATTATTCGCATGATAAATTTCTCAATGTTCTACAATTTTCCATTATATACCTACCCAATAAAATCACAATAATATAAAATCAAAAGCCCTATACATTCTTCTATATAAACCACAAGTAATATTACAAATCAATAATTTACTCTAAATATAATTTATAACAATTTATCCCAAATGAAATTCGGGATTAAATCAAAGCAAACACTAATATATGTATACAATTTAGAATAGAATGTATACATACTTATAAACTGATATTCAACACTGCTGGAAAATTAATAATGAGTGAAGGATTATTGAAATTCAGATATTTCGAATGGATATACGCGAATCGTTAACTTTGTTGCAAACGCATCACTAAATACGAAACCCCTCACCGACTAGTTTGAAGTATCATTCGGAAATTATTACATTCTAGTGTGAGAGAGAACACGAGAAAATGATGGTGGACGATGGAAGTGATGATGGTAGTTGTATGAGTGGAGGAGCTTTCAATATTAGCTCGTGCACGTATGCTTTCATTAGACGTTACCTTCAAGCATTTCAATTTAACGTACAACTACCCTCAAGCCTCGTTTACAAGTCTATAATATCAAACTCGCGCGGCACCACTTGCTATACTATGTACAGCAACCGGAAAGTGCTTAATTTATATGAGAGAATCGAGTTCCAATCATATCTAACGTTCCGCAACCTTCACCAACAACTAAATCAACTATTTTACTTTCTATAAAATACAAACCTTTTGTCTTTAATAATTATACTATAAATAATAGGTATCAACCTAATTAATAAAATCTTCATCATCGAGATTTTTCCTTAGTATGTTAGTTATCTATACTATAAATGGGAATGTCTGTACGGTGTCCGAGCATCACGCCTAAACCACAGCACTGAATAACGCGAAAATGTGTACAGTTCTATATTTTCCCCTTAGAATGGTTATAGGCATGGGTTTTTTCACAACAAATGTCGATTTTTTTTTTTTTTTGCAAAATAATATGTATTATTTAAGTGTGTCAAACATCAGATTAAATACCTTGAGTAACAAATATTCCGCATCAGCATCGATAGTTCAGTGGTAAGATGCACGTAAAGTCCTTTTAAATGGCCTAAATTTTAGACTCATAAAAATAAAGAAAAATAAAATACACAAAAACATCTAATATAAACAAACAAAAAACAAAAAAAAAAAACTATGATCAAACACAACTAAGAGAGCCATTTAATGTTTTAGCGTTTAAGTTAAACTTTATAATAATTCAAGTATGTATAAACATGGCTGATGTAAAATATTGTATACACAATAATTAATAAAAATAAAAACGGGCGGCCCGGGTTTGTTTCCAGGCCAATTTATAATTTTTGCTTTTTTTTCTTACCTTATTAAGTAAAGATGATGTAATATTTATTGAACTACATTTTCATGGTTATTATTATAAAATATCCCATGGAATTATTGTTTGTGATTATTTCCTATACATATCTAATGTCCCTCAGAACTACTCCCACGCGAGCGGAGCTGCAAGTTAAAGCTAGTAATTAATTAATAAAAAAGTAAGATTTATTAACTGATGAATATTTCCATTAATTTTATTGTATATGTTTAATGTTTATTCTTTCTTTATAAAACTATGTTTCAGAAAAAGAGAGTTATATTTTTTTTCACAGCATATATAAATGAACTTGTGGATTCTTTCAGTCCTTTTTTATCCTGCTATACATCCAAAGGTGTCCGCGCACGCGGTGGCTGTCCAAAGTTTAATTAGTTTTCGAAATGTATGAGAATACGCCTTGGGGTAAAGTTTAGTACGAAGTCGTAGTCTATGGAAGGACAATTTTCTTTGGGTAGATGTTCAAGTTTTTCAATTTACCCAACTCATGAAGAAGGAAAAAAAAATGAGGAAAATAAGAAGCAAAAGAAGAAGATTTCCATTGACCCTCACATGAAACTTCTTCTATTAGAGGATAACCCTCAACTGTATTAGTATACTTTCATTCAGATTTGTTTGTTACATACTTCCCGTTGATGGTGCAACAATCGAAATAACTATTAAAGAAAAGTGTTCAGTCTTATTAATGTGTATACAATTGTCACCAAAAGGATACAATCAAAATTAATTGTTATTTATTTTATGTTTATAAATATAAAGTTATAGGTTTTTATATGCAGCCAGCACATCAAGTTCTCCAATTTTATCATCGTCATGTAGATGTCGACATGTATTTTAAAACTCTATGCAAGTGGATTTGAACAATGAAGACAATTTTAACGTATAAAAGTACATCGTGTCCCAAATGCGGTATTCTTCCTCTTGTCTTTTGGACGACTATACTCGGATAACACCATCGCAAGTCTGCATTGTGTGCTTGATCCCCTAAGGATGAGGAGCTGGACTTAGTGCTAAAACGTGGCGAGATTTACGCCGAAACTTGAGGCCAGAGCAAAGATTTATTGCTCGTGGTCTTTTACTATGTTGCAACTATACTGCTACGACTCGTTTCTCTACTTTTGTTACACTTGAACTTAAATACTCAGGTTATAGGACATTTTACATGCATAAACTACTTGCCAACGTGATCTATCTCTATTTAGATTTACAAAAATATCAACAGCTAGGACTAAATTATTTCAAGATTTTTATTCCATGCTTACTAACAACGTTTTTGTTTGCAAGTATATAATGCTAAAGTCATCTGCATGCATTGAAGAGATGATGCTCGTTTCATGGGTGTGGACAAACAATGGACTTTAGGGTGCGCCCTTTTCTAGCATGTACATAAATATATAATATTTATATATGAAATGATAGAGACCTGAATAGAAAAAAAGATTTTTAACCGCTAATGTTATGTCCTATCAAGACTAAAACTGATTGCAGCACTTTGTGTCGATAAATTTTCAACCGAATTGCTTGATCATTCTCGATAATTGGGGAACTCCTGGTGTGAAATGTTTTTCAAGTCAAATGCGTGATGCGTAATGCAGAAGGGAAGCACACAGATATGTATCCATGCAGGGATTATTTGATTGACTTTATAAACCCTGGGAATTTGGCAAATACACTTGGAAGAATATTATAAACTTTCATAGTATTGTTCTGTGGGAAAGGATATCAGTACATAGCATTACCAAAGTTAATTAATTACAAAAGCTAAACTAAATGACAGTTTTCTAAAGATTGATAGATTGTAATTTCGAGAATTTCGTTTTCTAACTAAAGTCAATTATATCATTTTACCTAGTTCTAAGACGAATTTTGTGTGAAAAATTTAAACTGAAGTTCATCAGTATTATGAATCGCAGATAAAGTAGTTGTTAATATTATCATGAATTATTTAAAGCTAAATTGTGACTTTATTCAGAGCAGATTATTATTCTAAAATTGGTTTTATTTTTACATTACAGAACAGGGAGATGTTTTCTGGTATAAAGAAACGATTTTGGATTTTCTCTAGTCGACCCCAAGAAGAGAAAAAAAAGAGGAACTCTTCTTCGTGCCCCATTGCGCTTACCCAGGGTGGTTGTATGTCGTGTCGCGCTACCCTCGCACACTATGTGCTGGATTATTCCAGACCCCATAGAGGGAAAAATGTAATATAAAAGGCTTAGGAAGCTAAGTCGTTAATATGTTGTACTACTATGCGTCCGAGAAATGCTACGTATACATTACTAACTCACGAACATATGTCCTAACGATTATATGTATACATATACACACAAATATTTTCGAAGTCACCCCCATATACCGAAAAATCTAGAGGATATAATGTATTTTTTTGCGTTAACCTGTGATTATAATAAACATAATAAAACTGATTTCACAAATAATCGTATTAAAAATACGCCAAGTATCAATTTAATAAATAAATGAATATAAATTTGAAAATAGATTAAAGATAAAAAATTCAATATCGTTCATATAATTAATAGAGAATGACAGGTAATTCACGAGTATAAATACCATTCTGTCGCTTTCAATTTAACGAGTCGATTGGTCACAATAAAATGATGTTTATATCAAAAAGAAAAATAAAACAGAGAGACAGAAAGAGAATTCGCCACATGACAACGATGTACATAGCAACGCCTAATATATTTACGTTTGAATTACATCCCTCTATAAAATGTTACAGGCGTTAACCAACACAGGAAAATAGGGTGTATACATACATATAATAGTGGTGATGTGCACGATGGGCAATAGTCGAGACACGTGTCGGCGCGTGGACCAAAACTAATTGAGATATGAAATTTACTTGGCACCATATCGAGAGAGAAAGAAGGATAGAAAAATATTGTATGTCGCTCGTTTAACTATACACACATACCAGCCTTCATCTCTGCATCATTGACTCAGTTGTAAAATTGAATAATATTCATTGATACATTCAAATAAAAAAAAAATCCCAATGATAATAAAAGTCCAGTTATAAAATTCAATAATCTAAAGTAATTCAAATGATAAATAAAATAAAATAAAATAAAATTTAATACACAATGATTTATGCGAAAAATCATCGCTATAATTTTAATATTAAATCATATGATAATATTAAATACGAATATATATATATACTATATATAATAATATATATAGAGTATTGTACAAGATGCGCGTTAAAAGTTTTTCCCTCGAAAATACCAACTGCGATTTTTGTGGCAGTGTGCAGTTAATTTAGAAGCCATTCCCTCTGTAAATAGCCAATAAAAGCGCGAAAGCGTCGGGCGCAAAGGGTGGCATAGTGTGTGTATATGTGTATATATACACGCAAGGGGATGGGGATGGCATTCAGGGGTGCAGGACGAGACACACGGAGCAATATTATAAAATTTAATGTCTTGGTTTACGGGCCACAGAGCCTGGCTATAACCTCGGCCCCGATATTTACTGGGCAATCGCGAGCAATATTACCCCGCTACCACCATCACTCGCCCACCACATACATAAACGTATATTATATATACGTAAAAAAATCATTTATATACATATTTTAAAGCGCAAAAATTTTTTTAGACGAGTGCCTCAAAAAACGACATTTTAAGGACTAAATAGACTCCCTAAAATGATACTTTTTTCTACACTTTTTTACTTTTTTACTTTTAGCCTCATCCGAAATATAGTGGACCTCGGCTACATATTTCGGATTTGGCCAAAAATGATCAACTTTCCGGTCTAGATACATAAATGACTATTTCGATGAACTTTTTCATTATCTCACATCACTAAAAAAAAAAAAAAATGGCGTTTATAAATGCTACAATCGTCAACGGGAACATAAAACTCTTTTTTATACTCGTAGATTCAAGATTTCATTCTGTCGAATAGACAATAAAAAATGAATCTAAAAAAAAAACCCCCTCTTAAAAAAGAAAATATCTATGAAAGCAGCGTGTGGGACGACGAATGGTGTAAAGAGCACACAGCAAGGATCTATCTCTCTGGGGGTAAATATATAGATTCGCGTGGGCTGCCCTCTGTTATATACCTCCATAGATATATCCCACATTGATATACCTCTCAGTACGTGTATTCACGTTTGTTTATCTGTATATATACATGTATATCGTATACACATGCGGATGAAACGATGGAGGAACGGCAAAATACAAGACATGCATGGGTATACATATAGTTTGTTAGCGAGGTAAAGCAACGTCACCGCGGAAATCAAGAGTAATGCCAACACGAAACTGCACTACACCCCCGCCAACATAGAGAAAAGGAAAGAGACCCCGCACAATTTCTCTACCATTCTATGTAAGTATGTATATATATAGTATCCACGTCTGGGTTTATATATGTGTGTGTATATGTATAGAGAATGAGGGAGAGAGGTGGCAAGATAGCCGATGTGGCGTTCACCCTCTATTCTAGCGCGCCATGTCCCACCTTCACGCTTCTACACCACCTCTAGTCTCGTGTAGTCCTCTTGGGAATAGCCCCCTTGCTGCAAGACTTTGTATATATACGAATAAATATATGTGTATAAATGTTTGTATGTCTCTACATCAGAATTCAGAGAAAAAGAGAATGCTGGATTATAATATTATAATCATTCTGATATTAAGTTGAAAAATTTGTTGATTCAACCGATGAGTTTTGAATTTTCCTTTTTTTTTTTTATTTTTACTTTTAATTGTGATTTTATTTTTTGTTTATTGTTATTATGTAAGTATTAAACTCTTGTGTATATATATTAGGGTGGGCCAAATGAAACTTTGAATTTTTTTTTCTTTTACTATAGTGAGAATACTGTTCAAGGTGATCAAAAAATGAGCGTGTGAAAAGAGGAGCTCTTAATTTTGGTATTAAGAGGTGGCGATGCGTGATTTTCGATTTCCCATTTAAATAACATGGGATTTTTTTGTTTTTTTTGGATTTTTTTTGCATCGTAGCGAATTCTTACGTTGTAAAAATCAATACATATCCTTATAGGAAATCGAGTGATCTACAAAAAAGGTCCTATATGATTTTTCGCTAAGTCAACTCGTTGAAAAGTTATTCGAGGTTAAAGTTCAACCTCAAATGATATATGATTACTTTCACAATTTTTACACGTTATCACAAAATAATGGCTCGACAACATAAAATATCTATTATTTGCGAGGTTCATTGAGTATTCTCTAATAAAACATTAACATTTTTACAAAATAAAAATTTTACGATTATTGATTAATAATTTCATTAAAATTATTTTTCAATGCTTTTTATTTGAAATGTGCAGAATAATATGATTTTTTTTCTACAAATTTGTAGAATGAAAACGAAAAAAGTCACGGAAAATACGATACTTAATGTTGTTGGATCAATATTTTGTGATAACGTGTAAAAAATTGTGAAAGTGATCATATATCATTTGAGGTTGAACTTTAACCTCGAATAACTTTTCAACGAGTTGACTTAGCGAAAAATCATATAGAACCTTTTTTGTAGATCACTTGATTTCCTATAAGGATATGTATTGATTTTTACAAAATAAGAATTCGCTACAACGCAAAAAAAATCCAAAAAAAAAAAAAAAAATTCCTGTTATTTAAATGGGAAATCGAAAATCACGCATCGCCACCTCTTAATATTAAAATTAAGAGCTCCTCTTTTCACACGCTCATTTTTTGGTCACCTTGAACAGTATTCTCACTATAGTAAAAGAAAAAAAAATTCAAAGTTTCATTTGGCCCACCCTAATATATATAACCCTAATATATATAACAGAAAATTCAATTGGATTTTCATGCAGTTAGTGCAACGGCAGAATAATATCTGCTATTACTTTTCTCTCAACATTATGTAAAAGATGTATAAAATTTTATAACAATATATTTATAGTTATATTTACTGCATCATTTGTTTACTTGGTTGTTCTTATTCTCATGAAAAAAGTAATGTATTTCACGTTGTAAAATATTTTTATGATGGTAGAGAATCGAATTCAGCAGTTAAAAATTATATGAAATGAGTTTTTTACATCGTCATATTATCAATAATAAATCCGATGAATTTATTTACATAAAAGAAAGAAATATTTTTTAATGCTTTATTGTTGTTTTGATCATTTCATATCGTCTTTAGATTTGTTATAACGCAGTAAAATATTGCATTTTATAGATAAGAATACTTGACACACGTATATAGTTGATACGAAAACGTAGTTGAGGAAGTATAAATATATAAATCTTTGTTAAATCCCAAAAACACGAAAATGTGGTCATTCATATGATCGGTCTATAGCCAACACGACTCCCAGGATAGCTATACAGAAACGTCTTTTAATATACACTATATCTTTCGTGGCTCACTGTAGGATTTCACCCTCTACAATCCTCGACAGATCGAGAAGAAAAATACCAAAAAATAGAATAAAAAAAAATATATAAATCCAACTAAGTTGATATACAAAATATCTCGAATGATTTCTCATTCCTAACAACAAATCCAAGTCATCAAATCATAAAACTAATTAAACAAATTGAAAAAAAAAAAAAAAAAATAAAAAAATTTTTTTTCTCGAAATTATTTATTTTATTAATTATTAATTAATTAATTTATTGTGTTAAACATATACTGACAAATGTAAATTTACGTACAGATCTGTCTCTACTCTCTCTCTCTCTTTATTTCTCTCACTCTTCACCCCTCTCTCAACTGTTTATATTGCGGTAGAGATTAAATTAATTCAAGCAAATTAATTGGTAGTTAAGATGTTTAGCGTTAAGTGAGAGAGAGTCTGGCTTTGCTTTCGCCTCCTTCTTCATTTCCACACCTCATCGTTATATACCTCTCTCTTCTCTTGTTCAACGCATTCTCAACTTGGTCTGACTTTGGTCCTTCTGTAACCACTTTCTCCCTCTCTATCCACACTCTTACCAATACATATAATAACATACTTCCCGCCATATATTATTTATATATTGTATATTTGTCTCGCACGTGCGCACGCATTTTACTCATTTTCATTTATATATTTGCAAACATTTCCCTGATATAATTATTAATCACTTTCAATCACGATTTTTCTCAGATCATTTCAACTGTCTAATTTATTTTTAAATGTGAAATTTATGTTCAATAATTAATCTTTGACGTTAATGTATACATTAACACATTTATACACAAACATAAATTATTACATAATATTAAATTGAAAAATTATATTTAAATATTGCATCATGGAGTGAACTGACTTTAAATAAAATGAAAGTAATGCAAAATTTGTTGTATTAAAGTCATGTTAATACTAGTTGTGAAATTTACAAAGAGACTAATCGACAATATTTTTATTTATTTAAAATTGTAAATATGTATTCTAAAATTTTTTTAAATATGGTAATGGATTTATTTTCTGATGTGACTTGCTAAAATAGTAAACCAGTTATATTCACTCACAGACAATTATTTCCTGTTTTATTAAAACATTCTTCATTTATAGTTGTGATAAATATTAATTAATGTGAATAAATGTACAGTTAGTTAACGATAAAGTTGATTAAATGTGCAATGATAATAATGTTAAGAGTGTAGTTATGATAACATGATGGACAATAAAGTTATATCACTAATTCGCAAATCATCATCATCAGTTGATAAAATTTACATTTAAATCCTACTGGAGATAAAAATTAACAATTGTATCCACTAACGAAATTATTTTCTTCCTGACTTTTTTAATCAACCAACTGAAGGCTTCAACACCTGCAAGTGTAATAGCAAAAGTAGTTACCTACTTTATCGATCGTAATTTTATTAAACAGCTGAGGGTGTGCAACCCTCAGTCGATGCTTTACCCCCAGTGAAATTGTTTGAAAACAAAAAATATTCACAGTTGGAAAATGAAATTAATTCTATATAAAATTTTTTTTGTATCAACATTCGTTTAAAATTTTTAAAACAATATATATCTAAACTGAAAATATTTTGATATTGATTTGATCGACTGCTGGTATGGTTAATTGTCGAAAATAATTCATTGAATAATCGCTGAATAGAATTGCAAAAAATATTTTTAAAAAAATATATATTTTTATAAATTACTGCAACAATATTTTTACTACATTATTTAATTTTACAGCATTCCAAGCCATCGAATCAATTATATTATATCATCATCATCATCATTACAATGACGCACTTGGTCCATCAATAATTGGTAAAATAAATAAAAATAAAAAATATTTTTAAAAACTAATTTTCCTTATTATCATATTATTTATAATTTTGTTCTTTACATTTCAAACAAAGATGGCTCGCGAATAACAGAACTAAATAATAAATCTTTTGAATATCCAACAGCCGAGATGGAGATGGAGAAATATACTTAACGAACGTAGAAGTTCATTAAAAGCGAAACGACATTAGCCAACCTAAAATTACCCCTCCTGATTCAACCTCCGTCGCTGACGCTTCTCATTCTGGCACTTTGCCCATTGCTCCACCTCCTTTAAACTAACTCTCTCATTTTTCTCTCTCATATCTCCCTTTACCCTCAACGATAAAATTTTCCTGTATATAGATAGATCGTAAATTCTAGTGAGATTATCGTGAGAAAAAAACAAGATGCATATATTCTCGTACATACAACGACGATGATGATGACGACGACATCAGCAGCTTCCAATAGGAAATAGATACTCCCACTTTCATACTGATGCTGCCAATCGAAGACGGTGAGTAACCTGAATGCAGATAAATTGAAAGTGTATCCCGAGAAATGTGAACAGATTGGCAAAAGAGATGAAAAATTGAAGTAGAAAAAAAAAAAAAGATTGAGAAATAAAAAAAAGTATTAAATACAAACGACGAACGAGACCTATCTCCTCAACGGGAGATTGTCTTTCCCTTCATCGTTGCATTAACCAACCCAAGAGAGAAATTACTCTTACTATTCAAAATATATTTCTCAATCTCAGCTATTTCAGCTACTCGATAATGGAAAACGACTCATTGCCACCGTCGTCGATTATCAAGAAATTTCATTATTTCAAATTGTTTAAGGGAAGGAAGTTGGAAATATCAGCACTCTCTTTCTCCAGGATGACAAAATGAGAGAGGCGTTACCCCGTACAATCCAGTAATAAATGACATTGTATAAAGAGAAACCACTGAAATTTCCTTATCATCATAATTCAACTTTTTCCATCTTCTCTTTTACAATTCAATAAAAACAATAAATAAATCCCGACATATATATTCCTTAATTTATTTACCTGTCAATATACACATAGTCAACAGCTTAAATTACTGATGAAGCAGTTATTCAATTGTAAAAATCACAATACAACATACACAATACAATAACTAAAATCATGAAAAAACTTTTTCTTTTTTTTTTTTCAAAATTCTCCCCTGGTACATACATACAATTATGAAAGAGAATTATTTATAAAACGATATTAAATTGTTTAGTGGTACATACATACGATTATGAAAGAGAATTATTTATAAAACGATATTAAATTGTTTAGTGGTTGTTTTTCAAAACTCATGATCCAAATCTATTATTCCACTGGTTTTCATTTCAATTTTATTTTTACTTTGTAATATTTTTTTCTTTCATTCTTCAACGTCTATATAATAAAAGTATATATCTCAATGTGTATATACGTGCATTTATATGACACTTTGTATCTCTCGGTTGGTGTAACAGGGGACGCGTTCACGCCCTGACGATACCTAATTGGGTACTCACCCCATGGTGCCCCATTATTCTCGGTGTCAAAATACTTCTCATAATACTGTGGGCGCGATCGTGCGCGCGCGAATAAGTGAACTTGAGCAGTATATACAGTGTATAAGCAAAAAAATATGTATACCAACAGCATCATAATCCTCTCGCATTCTCATTCTTTTTTTCTATTACCTCTCGCTTTTTTTTTTTTTTTTTT
>JAQQBS010000004.1:1918051-1937034 GCA_030347275.1 Microctonus aethiopoides
TTTTTTTTTTTTTTTAGATTGTAATTGTGTATTTATTGAAGCTTTTATATCAGGCATTTTATCGTTTTTGTATTTGTTTATTTTATTATTATATTGCGAGTAAATGATCGCCTGAGGGAGTTGGTTGATTATTTTAAAATTGATCAAACATTTTGGAAATAATTTCATTTAATTTGTTTCGATTTAATTTTAAAAATTTTCATTTACATTGAGAAATAGATTAGCATTGATGTGTTGTGTGCCATGAAATTGAAGAGTAGTAAAAGTGTCAATAGGTGAAAAATAAAATAAAATAAAATTTCAAAAATGTAGAATGACAAAAATATTTTAGTGTCATATGGAAATTCATTTAATTATTGTATACGAACGTCACAAACGCCATATTTTTACAGAACATATTTCCATTACATTATATTGAACCATTAATATACCTAGACAATAAAAAATTGGACCGAAAAACCCAACAAAAAAAAAAATCAAAAATTAAAAATAAAACCAAACAAATAAAAATGAAAAATCTTAAATCTCGACACTTTGATCGGTAAATTCAGTTTGTAACGACGCTGGACAGAATGTAGGAAACACCGATATAACACCGGTGACGGAAATATCGACTTTCGAGCTGCCACAACCCTCTGACTCCTTCGCTTGAGCTGCAGCATGCTATCGCCCTCTTTTCTCTCCAGCCTCCTCTGCACCTACACATTCATCTATAATATATCTATATACACACAGTAGATATATAAACCTTGCCTTCCTCACGCCGCTATTTCTCCCGGCAATCGCCCCATCATCCCCCCCAAGTTCCCTTCGGGGGGTTGTGTGCAAGAGCAATCTGTAAAACGAGCGGGAATACGAGAAAGAGAGTAAGAGAAATGTGCTCGAATATAAAATAGAACGAGAAAAAACGTCGGATTGTGGACGGTTATGTTTGTATACACACATATACATATACATATATACATCTATATGTATGAGAGAACGAGAACGAGAGAGTAAAAGAGAGATGGGGCATGGGGTGGAAACGCGTCGCGGCCCTGGTGGCGGTTGAAAGAAGCAATTTGGCCTTAATAGAAAAATCCCCAACGCCGAAACCAATTTATAAACCCGCAAACATGGCTGGCTGGTGCAGACTCGACAAATCCCAGTACACAATGTTATACATATGTATGTATATATATATATATTATATACATATATGTATATACGTATATTTAATAGTGAACATTGAATTTATAAACCGCACAATGCGTCATCATACGCAATTTTCACCTCATCTTTTGTCATATTAAAAATAATTTTAGAAAATAACGATATAATTACAATGATATAAAGAATGTATATATATAATTAAAGCTGATAAATAAAATGAATCAATATCAGAAGTAGAAAAATATATGAGTACACCCAAAAAAAAAAAGGGTTGAATCAAGTCGCTGAGACTTGTCTAAAATTGAATTGTGTCAAGACTATTGATATTCTTGCGAATAATCAAAATCTTGGACTTGATACAAGCGGAAAATCGACTTGATGGAAGAATAACACCTCAAGTCTACAAATGTCTTAATCCAAGTCTACGAAATGTCTTGATCCAAGTCTAAATATGACTTAATCCAAGTCTGAAAATGTCTTAGTTTAAATTTGAAATTTTCTCGCTGTAAAATTAATTATTCGGACAATACCGCAAGCCAATATTAAAATTAAATTAAATTCCAGTTTTATTGTTCAATTGATAAATTATTTAAACAAATATAAAGTGTCACAATTCACACGTAAATGTGCATATTTAAATAACATAGGAAAAAATTTATTTTCCCATTTTATTCAATTGGAAAAACAAAAATTACGAAGAGCCACCTTTAAATATTAAAATTAAGAGCTCCGCTTCAAACAGACTTCTTTTTTTATCGACCAATAAGTTTTGAGCCCGACTTTTTGATGAAAAAAAAAGTTGCCCAAAAAGTTTTGGATCAAGACTAAAAACAACTTGAATCAAGACTAGAAAAAACTTGAATCAAGTTTATGTTCGACTTACCCCTTTTTACGACTGATTTAACTCAAGACATGTGTAATGTCTTGAGTCAAGATTATTTCAGGCTTGTATCAAGACTATTTGTGTCAAGTCGGAATCGCGACTTGATTCAACACTTTTTTTTGGGTGTACGTGATGACAAACGTCATGATCGTGTGTCATTGTAAATGGAATGAAAAATATACGATGTATGCAGTATGTAATCAGTATTGGTATATAAAAACTTGCGCGAGTGAGTAAAATCGTGCGCGCGCGGACCGGCAGCTTTCGATAGTATATGTAATAAAGGGCGAAACGACGCGGAAAAATGTTGTCGAGGTTTTACCGCACACACACACCCGTCGGTGGCTTTCAATGGAATTTATCCACCATTCGCGGAGGCACTTGTGGGCGGCGCAAGGGGATTTTACGGGTTACATAGAGAAAAGAGAGAGAGAATTTATGTGTAATACATAGGAACGAGAGGATTGAGAAAAAAAAAAAAGGTGAAAGAGATAAAGGAAGAAATTTATTGGCTGAGACTGATTTGGTAAATATATAAATATATAAATTTCTGGACGTTTGTACATATATATGAGCTTTAAAATTTTTTGGCGAAAGAGTTAAATAAGATGGAAATCCAATTGTGTCTAATAAAAATATAATCGTTTTCCAAAAGTGTCGTTAAAATTGATGCAATTTCAATTCAATCATTTTTATTAATTTATTCTCTATTTCTTTCAATTCTTTTTTCCATTTATTAATTCAGAGTCGATTATCATTTTACTATATTTTTTTTCCCTTTATAGATTTTTCAATTGTGTGATACTTTAATAATTAAATAAACTACATAAAATGATTATTGAAATTGATAAAGCACACGTGCACTCAGCAAGACGTCATCAAGACCAATAATCATTGCAAGATGATGAGATAAAAAATTTTGTTCTTTAAATATTTTTCCATTCTACAAACATACTTCACAATGACAAGAAATATATGAAATTATATAAATACATATATCTATATTATATCAATGCGACACATGGTGACCAAAGGGTACTCGGATCAGCTACAAAAGTATCCAACAGAGATAAATACATTGCCAAACGTTGAAGCGCTGCACCTATAATACATATACTTGCATATATATACCTACGTCATATATAAATACGCCCATTCCATGCCAGGCATATGCACACAGCAGGAACCATAATTGTCCATCTGCAACGATGGTATTCGCTGATAAAGAAAGAATTAAAATAAAAAAACTTTCAAACGATTATTAAAATCATATTTGATGTACACTACATTGAAAATCGAAGTTTCTACATACACATTTGATGATTTTTATTCAATTTTCCATCACTATTTACTAATTCACATTTTCATTGTGTCTATATACACAACATAAAGAATGATATATACATGTGAATTATCAATTAAATTGAATGGTGAATTGAATATTAAAGACGGAAGAATAAAAACGAGGGCGAGAAATATAGGGAAGGATTTTATGTATAAATTAATATACCTATACACAGTTTAAAAATCAGTGATAAGGATTGAAAGTGAAAAGACAGTTTTAAACGCACAAAAGTCTATATATATATATATGCATTAACAACCCCTCGTCATCGTGACATTGGTTCAGCAGTTTATTTAATAGTGCCCTGGGCATTAGTAAACACCGGGTTACTGCAAATTGGCCTGAGGGCAAGGACAAATGATAGTTAACGTACCGCTAAACACTATTGGTGAATGAAGAAGGTCGATCTACTATAAGCTATATACTATAATGGTTGTACATAATTCTCAGTCGACTCGTTGTTTCACATCAATTTTTGTCTACTATATTCTCACTGCTATCCTGTTCTAACGCGTTTCATCATTCGAAAACATATATAAAATTTCCCTTTTCGTGGCTTTTGGTATATGTATGTGTATTAGAGAGAGAAGATGTGTAATAGTGAGTGGAGATAAATGGCGAGGGCGAGGTGGAAGAGAGAAAAAAAAATATGAGAGGACGAAGGGGACGAAATTAAATTTTGTGCTTTTTGTACAGTGCGAAAATCACTGGGGTGACATAACGCGACAGCAACCGCCGCGCGCATTCTGCAAATTATCATTCCCCAGGGAATATATGTACTTCCTTTGTTGGATTATATATGTATTTTTTACTTTGTAATACTTTTTTTTTTTGATAAAGTGAAGATAGAAAAGAAATAAGATTTGTGGATTCTTTTGAAATTTTCAAGATCTTGTATTAGCATTTGGACATTTGAAGCAATCTCACGGCTATGGAACACATTATATCACAATATGTATATTAACAAAGTTGTAGTGCAGATTTTGGCCCACAAAATATGACCATATTTATATAGATTAAAAATATTTCCTAACAAATTATACATAAAATTCTTCAATATCAAAAAACCCAATATCATTAATTGAAAAATAAATAAAAATATTATACATTATTTTTATTTATATACCTACACGAATCTATGTGCACTATTTTTATTTCTATTATTATTTACACATGTATAAACATAAATACAATATTATTTATGTGCCATTGTTGTGAAAAGCATCAGATTAGTCAAATGAGAAATCTCGAGATGGTCGCGCGCACGCGGCGGCGAGTATATTATCCGTCTCTCATTGTGAACCCCTGCTGTGAGTTTTCCCAAACTTGTCAAGCACTCTATATACTCTCACTCTCTCAAAGACCTCTGTCATCAAACGCGAAATCTGCTATGGTATACATACATATACAGTCACACAGTGCAGTAGGACAGTGCAGGACTTGCAGTATTATACATACACACACATCAGGTATAAATACAAACTTGAAAACAAATATGAACACGAGAAACGAAATGTCTGAATGGCAATGGAGAAAACATTGCCACCTGGTGTGAAGAGATTCCGCTACTGGATTCGCTTTATTACCGGATCATAATGTAAACCCGACAATCCGGTAAACAGTAGCGGGTGGTAAATCTCACTGATTCTTTTTTCAAAAAGTGTAGAGTAAATTTTTCTTTTCGTTTATATACATTTACACAAGAACGTGTGTTTATGTATCCATGCATATAAATAGCAGAGTGGTTTCGCACCTCTCAAAAAGTATATATAATATAATATATGTACAACAGTAGTGAAAAAGAAAGGAAAAAAAAAAAAGAGAAAAAGAATAGAACTGAAGAGCCGATAGAAAATTGGAGCGGATTTTCTTGCTTGAATGCCGGTGGCTTGAACGAAATTAGACTTATCTGCTCGGGCTGATCGCAATATATTGCAGCTGCGGGCGCGTTTCTCTATGTATTTTCATCTCTTTCTTTTTCTTCTCGATTTATCTCTATCTTTCTTGTTCCTCCTCCCCTTTACCCGCCGCCAATTCATCACAATATAAACGATACAAACCCACCGACCACCGATGAACAAATTCTCTTTCGTATTCTATTTATTATTTTTTTTTTCTTTCTTTTTATATATTGTCCATGGATTTGCAAACAGTTTTGAATTTCCTTCGAGCGTGGGTATATTGGAAAGACTGCTCTTTTCGTTGGACAAACTCAATCTCACTATTGTTGACCGCAACTGATCGTGTCTATACTCGGCCACATAATGAAAATTCTCTCAAGAGTCGCAGTGAATACGACAATATTATTGGAAAATCTACTTTTCTTTTTTATTATATGTTGGATTAACGATAATGGAATGTAAATTATGGGATTTATTGTGTGATGATGTAGCACAGTAGCGCCACCATGCGGCGTCACCTCAAGAGTTTGATGAGCTTAAAATTGATTTTATTTTATTATTTTTTCATATTCAATAAATAAAATATTATCCTTTCATTGGATAGATTGAGAAAGTATCTTTTTGAAATATTATTACATACTACCGGATAAATTATATATGTATGTATATAAGTATACATTACACCCCTTTTTAAATCAGATGAAAAGTTGCATTTAACTGGATCCCATTTATATAGCATGATAAAAATCTTAAAGGGCATAAAATAGCAAGTTAAAAAACTTGCAGACGTTCTCGTTTATTTTCTCTCATATATACCTGGTGTAATATTACTTAAGTACCTTCCACTTTTCCCATAAACACTTATCTCCCTCTTTTACTTTAGTCCAGAAGTGGTTAGCTCCAGTTTTAACTGTCTAATTATCGATTCTGATGATCCTGATGGGATAAATATACTAGATGGCGTCTAACAGCAAAATGTCAACGTTTAAACATTGTATAATTTATTTTCTTTTTCTTTTCTAAAATACATCTCAGGTATGAGTATTACGTGGCTCTTACGTTATCGCTGATGCTCTGATTTTAAAAACGTTCATTTTCTTCTGTTACCCAGCTTAGACAAAAGAATGAAAACGCATAAAAAAAAAAAAAAGAAATATGTCAAAATGGATAAATGAGCTTATGAATTATATATCGACTTTTCGTGAGTATATATATACATTAGGGTGGCGCAAAAAAATCGACTTTTTTTTTTTTTTTTGAGTCTCGAGTAAAAAAATGTTAGTTTTTGATGTTTTGAGAGTCCCCTTCAAAGGACAGCTCGAAAAAAAATTTTTAAGAGGTCGCTCCAAATTTTTTTAAATTTCAAAAATCGTCAAAAATCGAATTTTTTTTTATTTTTAATTTTTTTTCTCGTTACGGTATAATTTTATAGACCAAAAAAAAATTAGTTTCTGAAAGTTTCAGTTCAAAATTTAAATTTTGAAAGGTCGCTCATAATTTTTTTTTATTTATTTGTGTATTACTTTAGATTTTTTCGAGCGACCTTTTAATATTCAAATTAAAATTCTATACATTTTTTTTCTTCGATTTAGTACAATAATCTATAAAAATACACCACGAGATTGATGATAAATCAAGCACAATATAAAAAACATTATTTTTTTTAAATTTTACAATTTTACAAGTAAAACGTATCATTACATTTGATTGTTTTTTCTGAGTTCTTAATATTTCGTTTAATTATGATTAGTTTTGTCATAAATAATCCAAAATTTTAATTTGAATATTGAAAAGTCGCTCGAAATAATCTAAAGTAATACACTAATAAAAAAAAAAAAAAATTATGAGCGACTTTTCAAAATTTAAATTTTGAACTGTAACTTTCAGAAACTTATTTTTTTTTAGTCTATAAAATTATAGGGTAACGAGAAAAAAAATAAAAATAAAAAAAAATTCGATTTTTGACGATTTTTGTAATTTAAAAAAATTTGGAGCGACCTCTTAAAAATTTTTTTTCGAATTGTCCTTTGGAGGGAGCTCTTAAAATATCAAAAACTAACATTTTTTCACCCGAGACTCAAAAAAAAAATAGTCGGTTTTTTTGCGCCACCCTAATATACATATATATAAAATGAAACTTTTCACTCCAAAGTCAATCTTGTGATGTTGATAATAAGACAAGTATAGGGATTTAGCACTTTACTAAGTGTATATTATAGAATAATGCAAACTTTTATCTCCATTTTCCTTCTGCAACTATTATACTTACGTTTGATTATACATCAGTGATAAATGAGTGAAGAAGGAAACAAAAATAGGAATGGAGAACGACAACTGTATAAGATCAAGAGAAAGCTGCTCGTCGAGAGAGGGAACATATAGGAAGCCTGCAAATGTGAATTGCATTTGAGCAAACCTATAATTTACCATGATGGCTGGGTTGGATTTTGAGTGGCCACTGTTTCGTTACTGTCGGACATATCTTTTGTGGTAACCCTGTGGGCGTAAACTTCCCCTTGGGCGAAAACACCAAATGGTAACAGCGATACTATATATGAAAATAGTTACAACCAATATAATAAATGAGATGAAAAATTTGAAGGAGAAATCAATTCATTTCAGTATTTTTTTTCTCCTCCATTACAAAATAAATATACACAACATATATATACATATACTTTGACATTACCAAAGTACAAGCACACACACATATACACTGAATAAAAAGCAAATAATAAAAATAAATTGTATACATCATGAACAATAAAAATGTTTGATAAATTGATCCAACTATAAAACCGGAAATGTTTACAGCCACAATTTCCCACAATAATTTTTATACTTCTTTTATATTATTATCCCTAAGATATAAATCACACACTAAAAGAAAAATCCTAACCAAAATGAAAAAACAATAAGAAAAATAATAAAAAAGACACAAAATATATGTGCAAGATCATACAACATCCAATTGAACGTAATAGCATAAAGGGAAATTGTGGGGTATCAGTTGTAGCAATCCGAGGAGTAGATGTACACAAAACGTACATATATACCTTTCACATTTACGATTTACCACGTGTATGTTTATATAAGTGTATAAGTACACATACATACGTATATATAGAGACATAAATAGAGAGAGAAAATGAAAAGCACCTGGAACGGCAAGCATTTCTCTCCTCAATCGACGGATGAAACAACAGAGCAAGCATAACGACGCGCACAAGCGGTAAGCTTTACCTCGTTTCAGGCAATTACAGGGGATGCCTGAATCCGCCACAAGAATCAACCCACACCGTGGTGCAAAGTTGCACCCTCAGGCGCGCGCGCCATTCACTCATCCTTCTACCTAAATATATACACACAACTATCTTTTATTCTCAATTTCCTTCTTCAACTCATTCAACTCCACATTTTACCATCTCTTATACATACCCAAACACACATACACACACACAATTATCCAGTAATGTCTTCATAGATACTAAATATAAATATACAAATATATAAAATAAAAATCTAAACACACTTATATACTATTAAAATATAACAATATACAACTTTATCATATAGTCCACATATAAAACTTGCTTTGTATTCTCTTACACTATATAACCACCGTGAAAATTAACCATCCTTTCAATTGAGGGCAAATTGAAGTGAGAAAGAAAATTATATACATTTACTAATGATAAATAAAGAGAGAAATAATATATCAGACACTCCCACATCAAGTTTAATAATATTGAGCACCACTGAACTCGCCATGATTTCATACAAAATGCAACGGGATTGGTTAAACGTTTGACTTCAACGTGTTGGGATTGGTTTAAAGTGGTGTACGCCTACCCTACAACCAATCTCCAAGATCCTGCCTATCTCATTGTCCTTTTTGCTCGTAATATATTTTACTCACTTGCTCACATGAGCGTGTGCGCGACTCATGATAAAATATATAAATGTGTTAGAGAGGGAGAGTGATATACAAAGAGAGGGGGACAATTGATATGAAGTTGGAAGGCGCTGGCGCGCACGTTTTCACGTATACCCAGTGTGTATTCACACACAAAGTGGATGTATATGCGATCGTTGGTCGAAGCCTCGGCCATCAGCCGGCTAGTAGTGCATGCTCGCACGGCCTACGAAACACAGGAACAAAAGTAGTGTGTGAAAAATATATTTAAAAAATTTATTCGCGTCGCGATTTATATATTAAATATATTTTTTTTTTCAAATTAATTATATTCACAAACGCGTTTAATTAATTTCTATTTTATTTTTATATTTTTGTTTTGTGAAGAAATATTATTACCTTTTTTTTTTTTATTCAGTTTTTATCGTTGATGGGATTGAGTTTATAATTAAATAATTTGTTAATTGATAGAGATCATTATTAAAGTGAATTCAAGTTGGATGGATGAGACTTTTTGTTATTTGTGTGTAATATAAATTAATAATGTATGAAAATTTAATGGCAAGTGAAATAATCCAAGTGTCATAGTAATGATGATGATAATAATTTATAATATAAAATTAATTTGATGGACATTAATTGATATGCTGTTAAACAAAAGACTTGTTTATATTATATTGGTGTAGATTAAATTTTATTAACAATGTGCGTCGCGTCACGGCAATTGTTTGACACACAAAATAATCAACAGCGATAGATGTATTAAATTTCATCATCAATTAATAATATATTTTCATGTTATCAATTAAAAATTATAATTCAAACACTAACATAAATTAAAAACTAAATAATTATTATATATAAATATATATTTAAATTGTATAAACAATTGCACAATGGCGTCATCGATGTTTGGCCAAATGCAAAAAAAAAATAGTCAAGATATGGTTGTTTTGGTGAAGCCCGCGAATAATAATCTACAAAAACACAGTATTGACTACATATTGAATAGTGCAGGAGAGAAGATAAATCATCGTGAGCTCGAGGAATTGACAAAAGACACTCAAGAAAGCACTGGTAGTTTGATAATTTCATTAATTACTTATTGATTGTTCTCCTAATTATCTTCTGATAACGAAAAAAAAAAAATATTTTTCTCTATTCCAAATATATCTCTGACACCATTAATATAAGTATTTATAATTCAAAATGTTTTATACTAATGATAATTTTTTCTTTTGTTCATTACACAGGATTTAAAAATATTTTTGACATAGGTATTGATAATTACTTAAACGTACACGACTTATAAGTACATATAAATTAATATATATTTATATGTGTACATATATGCATGTTAAATTGCTGATAAGAAAATAAATTTAGTCATAAAGTGTAATTATTTTTTCTGATTAATTTAATCGTGATAATTGAGCGCGGAAGGGCGGGAAAAAAATAAAGAGGACAGAAGGGGCGAATTATAATTTTGACATAAAAGTTTGTGGTTTATACACACACGTGGAATATATATCGTGCTTAAATCAACCAAGTACATGGACAAAACACTATACATAGTGTGTATATACACATATATGTATCCACATTTATGGGGCGCCGCAATAAGCGTCCGACGGCGACTAAAACGCTTGTCCCACACACATTCACTCACGTAATATACTCTCAGCTCTTATACTTCCAACACGCGTTCACAAATTAATACATATATGTATATATATATATGTACGGATATATATTTACACACTAAAAGGGGCGCACGACGCAATTAATCACGACGATAATCAGAATTAGAAGTCCAACCGCGTGTCTAGATTGCCTCTGGGCGGTGAATTGAGACCGAAACAATTTGATCGAAAAATTGTAGAGTAAATTAAATATAATATAACACTAAAATTTATATTATTGTACAGTATAAGCGCAGGTGATTGTTAATAATTCATGATTAATTAAGGATAAAACACCGAAGTGAAAGAGAAGTAAAAAGATTTTAATCTCCTCGTCAACTATTTTTTTTTTTTGATCGACATGAACTTTAATGTATACTCATTAAAAACCTCTTCCGAAAAATTATACAAAAATTTTAATAATTATATACACTGAGTGCAGGAGAATTTTTTTTTAATAATTATTTAGCTTCAATGATATTTTAATACGTTGAACAATTTGCATTTGTTATATACAAATTTTATTAATAGTGACATGCAGATTAAAAAATGAAAAAACTAAACGAAGAAAAATGAAGAAACAAAAAAGAAATAATAATGTTATAATAATATATTTAAGGAAATAAAAATTATGACAATACAAAATATTATATATACGTCAGTTGTACATAGGAGCATGTGTATGTATATAGTACGTATGTATATGTATATATGTGCCTGCTATGTATACGTTTACCAATGTCAGCGTATAATTGGAAAATCGTTATTATCAGCGAGTGATCTCACATCGAGTTATGTTGCCACGACTAATTTGTCGCCGAGACTGCAAGTGAAATCATATACCTACTATATATATATATGTATAGCTAAAACCCTCCCACCCGACCATGTGTAATACAGTACAAGTTCTCTAGAGTAAGATAAAATATACTGTTGACGACGCAATTTACCTATAATAACTCTTAAATAATTTACAAATGCATTTCCACTAAAAAAAAATAATAAAACCAAATAAATAACATAATAATATACCTATTATTATATTCTTATCACTACACGTCGAACAGTAGAATAGCACGAAAAAAAAAAATATACAATAATTAAGTAATTAAAAAGAAATAAAAATTCGGTGAAAAATAAAAGAGAAAAATTTTTGTTTACAGTTGTGAATCCAATCTTGTACCACTAATCGAATTATCATTAATTATGATACTGCGCAACAAAATAAAGGTGAAACAAGAGTGTGAGCTATCCACTGACAAAGTAGATGGGGAAAAAAAAAATTGAGAAAATATAATATATAAAAACAAGATGACAGAATAGAAAAAAAAAAAATGAGAAGGTGCGGAGAAACGAGCGCGCTCTTCGAGAGCTGAATTGACGTGTCTACTAATGGATCGTGTCCCTCTTTTTCTTCCTCTCTTCCTCCGCACCATCATCTTACTCGGGAAGCTTCCAGTGTGCCGCGCTTCTTCGTTGCTTTCTTTTTTCTCTATCACATCTTCTTCATTTCCTCCTACTTCATAAATATTTTTTCTTTTTTTTTCCACATATACTTTTTATTTCTCTCTCCCTCTGCCTATCTCGACCTGATGTTTAATCTTTAAAACCTCTACACGGCCGCGTTTTCGATAAGTCTCTTTAAACTCAACAGACACATATATAACATTAGTAGCGAAAAACGTTCATCAGATTTTTAATTATTAAAAATAAAAAAAAAATAAAAAATACAAATAAAAAGAAAAATAAAAAAATTATCAACAGAATCAATTTAATAATAGTTATTTATTTAATATTAAATAAATAGGAAGGCGGGATAATGTCTATATTACGTAATATATTACAGGTAATTTACAGACACAACTGTACATATATATTTATATAAAAATACACAGACTACGTGTGTATATGTGTTATTATAATACATAAATGTATATGGAAACTGCATTAATGTCGTTGTATATATACCATAAAAAGCAATAAGTGGTAAAAATGCGGGGGCTCTGCTCGTAAAAACTCTTTTGTTATAGAAGGGTAATTTTGATCGCGTGACACTGCAAATGCGGGGCCATAGAGCAATTACATGTAATTTCATACCCGTTTATATATATTGGATACCTTGGTTTTTTTCCATCGTTTTTTTTCTCTCCATTTTTCGACCATAAGTCACACTCTCTTGATGCCAGAAACAAACGAAATGTGAAGGAAGAATAAAAAAAGTATAATAAATAAATTATAAAAAAAAAAAAAAAACATAATATAAAATAAAAAATAGAAATGACTGATGGTGATGAACAGACGGGTTTTAAATATATGGATATAATATACATACATATAAACTGAAAGTTTGCATGACAGACAGGCGAACATGTCCCAATAATGCGATCAAATTTATCGAAGTAAATTAATCGGATCTCGAGTTCAATTCCTTGTGTGTATTTATATAAACTTCTCTCTCTCCATATGGTAAATATTTTTTTTTTTTTTTTCACTTTTTGTATAAAGCTATATTCATGAATTCGAAATTGATTACTCATCAAAGAGAATTTAATTAACTGTACATACATAATGAATCGATTAATTTTCCTTCATTATTGCCATGTGAATTATTTCAGAATTGTATTAATTAATTCGCGTTCGTTTACTATACTCAAAGTGAAATTAAAATATTTGATTAAATTTAGTGAAATTTTAAAACAAAATTTCGTTATAAATTAATATATATATAATTTTGACATATTTTTGATTAATATAATATTTAATAAACAATGTCTACTTTCCACTTAATAATCTTCATTGATTATGTATAATAACGTCATTGCTAGAATAAATATATTCTACAAAATTAAAATATTATTTATCTCATATATAATTATTCAAATTGCCCTCAAAGTTTTCTAGGGCATAATGAAAATTTAATTTAATCTAATCTATCACTCTTGCATATATCGACATATAATTATCATATACATTAATTATAAAATCAAACTTGAAATTGATTAGTCAAATCAACATAAATTATTCTGCTTTTGACACCACATCCTTTGATTGAAATTAATTTATTTCAATAACCTTCGCAATAACTAAAAACATAAAATCATATTAATCTGATATATAATTCGGACAAAGTGCGAGTTAGTTTAAACACCTGGCGCAATATATACACAGTGGAAGAGACCGTGACGGCCAGCGTTGCTAGGACACGTGGCAAAACGGAAGTAAATCAAGCATATATATACATGCATTTAAACATACACATATAAATATATTATATATACATTTACTATAATTTTCTCTTGTACATGGATGGGAAGGTGGTACGGTATACCGATGAAATCGATCAATTTCCTTCAAACTTTACCATCAAATAAATATATACACTAAATCTCTATATATAAAATAAAACTTTATATGCTAAATGGAATTGGTAAATTCTACCAAACAATTTAAAAATCATTTAATCCAATAATCCAATACCATATATGTCATACACATCGATAGATCCCCGAGTTGAAAAATTGTCCTGATGTCGACCTGTATAGCAATAAAGTTTAAGTCCGGATTTCATCCTGGTGAGCATATAGTTAAAATAGAATTTCTCGATCTGATGTCAGCCTGAGTACGCACGAGCCAGTAGGGTGGTGATATCATGGAATATTCTAATTATTCATATTTAATGGGTATATTTTGGGAATAAAAAAATTAAACAATCAGTAATAATTAAGTTCACATTCTTGTTTGATTTTTATTTATTGAAAAAGATTAATGAAATTTTATTCAAAAATAAATAACTTAATGCGATATTTAAAATGTAGACATATATTCACATATACATTAGGGTGGCGCAAAAAAACCGACTATTTTTTTTTTTTTGAGTCTCGGGTGAAAAAATGTTAGTTTTTGATGTTTTAAGAGCTCCCTCCAAAGGACAGTTCGAAAAAAAATTTTTAAGAGGTCGCTCCAAATTTTTTTAAATTACAAAAATCTTCAAAAATCGAATTTTTTTTTATTTTTATTTTTTTTCTCGTTACGCTATAATTTTATAGACTAAAAAAAAATAAGTTTCTGAAAGTTACAGTTCAAAATTAAAATTTTTAAAAGTCGCTCATAATTTTTTTTTTTTTATTAGTGTATTACTTTAGATTATTTCGAGCGATTTTTCAATATTCAAATTAAAATTTTGGATTATTTATGACAAAACTAGTCATAATTAATCGAAATATTAAGAACTCAGAGAAAACAATCAAATGTAATGATACGTTTTACTTGTAAAATTGTTAAATTTAAAAAAAAATATGTTTTTTATATTGTGCTTGATTCATCATTAATCTCGTGGTGTATTTTTATCGATTATTGTACTAAATCGAAGAAAAAAAATGTATGGAATTTTAATTTGAATATTAAAAGGTCGCTCGGAAAAATCTAAAGTAATACACTAATAAATAAAAAAAATTATGAGCGACCTTTCAAAATTTAAATTTTGTACTGAAACTTTCAGAAACTAATTTTTTTTTGGTCTATAAAATTATACCGTAACGAGAAAAAAAATAAAAATAAAAAAAAAAATTCGATTTTTGACGATTTTTGAAATTTAAAAAAATTTGGAGCGACCTCTTAAAAATTTATTTTCGAGCTGTCCTTTGAAGGGGACTCTCAAAACATCAAAAACTAACATTTTTTTACTCGAGATTCAAAAAAATAAAAAAGTCGGTTTTTTTGCGCCACCCTAATATACATAAATCGATTTATAACAAAACTATAATATAAACACACACTGCACTGTACACTATTAAGAATTTATCATGTTGTGATAGATAAACCGGCAAAACAATTTCCCTATATATTTACAACGTGTTATATATACACTTCTATATCGTCTTCGTTATATCGACGAGATTGTGGACGATTTAAATGAATAATTACCTGAAATGATGATAGATAAAGTGATCTAGTACGTCGATGAATGCAATTGAATGGTATTTAGTAGTTAAAGTGATGAATCAAACATAGACTAACATATGGTAATATATATATAGATGACATATTGTGCTACACAGTCAATCAATGGCTTGGAATTGATGATGAGCATGGTCTATTTCATACATATATAGTCGATACATAGATATACATTCGATAAATATAGTAAATATATGATGGAGATAGATTGGACAAACATGAAACTCGGATGGTAATGCAAGACATGAGTAATTGGTTCGTCAAAATCGGATTGGGATCTAATCGGGAATTTGCCTCATTCTTTGTCCCCAACCATTTGCTCCATTTGATCATTCTGCATTGCATGCAAGAATATGCACATAAATATATATATGTATATATTAGAGAGGTAAAATAGAGAATGGGGTGAGTGCTCGACACATCGTCGGGGCTCGGCAGCTCGATGCCGCTAGAGATATCCCAATAAAGCCTGCACGCCACCAAACAATTAAATTATTAACCGGCGACGATAACGAGGCACGGTAGCGCTGATTACTATTATAATGAAAGTCACCGTACCTTCGCACATATTCTTCTTTACTTTATATACGCATTTTTTTTTTTAATTTTATATAAGTATATAGGACAGGGAAACAATAATAGTTGAATGATGATGAATATGATTGAATATTAAATGTAGAGAAATTTAATAGTTTTAGTTTGATGATAAAATCATTGGAGTATAATGGAAACAAAAATATATTGAAGATAGTATTGTTAGGGATATATTGTACAAAGGAGATCATACGGAAGAATTTAGATATGTACTGAGATTGAATAGTTACGTATAGTTGAAAGTGTATCTTTATGAAGTATGTATTGAAATAAAGATTTGAATTTATTCAATATCTTTGGGAAATTGAAATATATCTTTGTCAATGACAGTTTGTTATTTGTTTCTATGACGTAGGGTTTTACGTGTGTATCAAAACTATGGATACAAAAAGCTGAAATTGTATTTGGATTTTTTGTCATATCCGGTGTGGAAAGAAATAAATTGAAAATATATACTGATTTTTTTTTTTTAGAATTATAATTGCAAAAATAATTCAGGGAATATTATCAACAAAAGTCCATTGGACAATTATTCATTTTAAAATTTTAATAATACACAAGAGTGTGAATAATGTTTAGACACAGAGAAAAAAAAACTATGCAGATGAAGACGATGAGATGAAATAAATTTTATTTAATCCTCTTTGCAGACTTTGATGACGCAGCGAGAATTATTTAATGGCAAAAACACTCGACAGATTTTAGTTTTCATTCCAAATTCATCCTAGCCCCAATCACTAATTCAAAAAAAATCAGTTGGAATTAATATACATATTTTATTAATTACGATGTAAATAAATGAATATAATATATTTACTCTAAAATATGGAACCGGTAGGGATGAATACACTTTGGAGGAAGTTATATACAGTTTCTCTATACATTCTCCCAACATGTCGATAGGTATTTTCCTCTTACGGGAAACTCTGCAATTATACATGCACTATGAAAGTGATGGTGGATATACATACAGTTACCATAAGCCAATCGTTAATAAACCTTCAAGTAATAACCTACGAGTCAAGTTTAATTCTGTTAAACTCTTAGTTCTAACAAGTTATATACACACGAAAGTGAACAAGGTTTATATACTGCACATATACATCCGCACTGATAAACATATTTCAATACACAATTGAATGTCATAATTATACAACAACACCATAATTAATTTATTAACTAATAAATTAAGACACATCAGTAAATAATCTCAAAACAGATAAAAAAAATATTAATATCAAAGATATATTAAATCCACCACATATTTCTTCACGCACGTTTAAATAATACATCAACTTCCGAAAATATAAAGTCACGGTTGTCCTTCAATTGACTCTGAAAATTTAACTCAATTAAGCTAAAAGAAAATTTGAAACGATCGACGTGCGCGATGGCATCTTAAATTTAAATCAAGGATCAGTCGACTGATGTATTGGGCCCATTAGACTCAATCCAAAGACGAAGGGAATGCGTATATATATATATGTATATTCATAAGTGAGAAGCACGAGCGAATAATGATGAGTGAACAAGAGTGAGAAACATAATGTATACTTTGTGGCCCAAAGCATCAGCACACCGCGCGTCCATTATGCTATCTCCATGTGTCAATCTCTTAAGTAGCTAGAGAACTCTGCAACTACAAGAGATCCCTTCAACTACGTACGTATATACACCAAATATGCGCATCATATTGATACAATCTCATTTTTCTTCTCCTCGGCATATAACCGGGTAGGAGAAAAAAATAAAACAATATATCGACCCACACATCAAGATATATGCGGGTGATAATTTCTATCCATATGACACAATAAAAAAACGTTAAATGCGTCAGCAATAATATTGATGAAACCTGTTATCTAATAAATTGTATTACAACCATTTAATCAACAATTTATTAATTGAATATAACTACCATCAGCGGCACAGTGTGAACGCGTCACTAAACCATCATTCAGAATATTAAAAATGCATTAATTCAATGAAATATTAATAGTGCTTAGATTGACAATGATGACAATAATCCAATCTAAATTGATCTATTTATAAAGCTATTGTTAATAAATTACAAATTGGTAATCATTGAGGTGATACAATCACGATCTAAAGGCAATGACTATTAGTCTCTTGATGGTTAGTCAAACACAGCTTTGGGCGTAAAGTGAACGCGTTTAGAGGGTTTTGAGCTTGCGCTGAATATAACCTCTAGGTATATGGCTACCTATGTTTATAACCCCGCAATTCGACACGATGCACCATGCGAGAGAGGGTTAATTGTGCAGTTAACAAGATCCCTGCGCAATACGTTGTTCTAATATACACATATATACTAAGGTTATGAACAACAATCTATCTACTATCTTCTACTATGTATTCCAAGCTCGCTTTCTCTCCTTATTCCCTTTAGCTTCTATCAATTAAACTGAAATATAATGGAGAATTTATGCGAGAGGCTAATAATCATCAGCTCTAAATATATAGGGGAAGAGTGGCATGAAAGAGCCAGTTTTGGAAAAAGGGATAAATAATAAAAAAGGAAATAAATAATTAA
>JAQQBS010000004.1:1945074-1955142 GCA_030347275.1 Microctonus aethiopoides
AAAAAAATATTCATGACACTATATATAGCGTATATATTTTGCAATGGTATTCACGTATATACATGTATCTATCTCGTTGCGTACATGATAACATGGTGCCAATTACCACAAATTATCGCTTACGAGGAAGCAACACTCGCGTTACTTAAAAATCGGTCCACGCTCTTATATGACCGTAATAATTACTGTCATATCTCATACACGCTTTCATCTCGTTTATATCCTTCACCAATGTCCCTTTTTTATTTAATATTTTATACATATATATATTTCTATAATCACTCGTGGTTGTAAAAAAAAAAAAATACAAAATATTTTATAAATATTTTTATGTATTATAAAAAATTATTTATATACCAAATAAATTGTGGAGCGAACGATAGTTTTGTCCCGACGGATAATAACTTTGGCAAATATCTTTTAGAATGTGGCTCTATTTCTTCTTTTTTATTTATTTATTTATTTATTTATTTATTTATTTAATTTTTTTTTTTTTTTTTTGGGTTCTCAATGATGATTAACACTTTGAGAGAGGCGCGAGATCATATGCCACGACTATTTATATTATTTATGTGCGTGTGTATATGTACCTGTATTGTGTCCGACGGCTACCGAACAAGACTCTATGAACTGCTAATTAACACGATTTAAATTTGCCGCCATGGCTGAATAGACAGAAGAAAAATTTTACCTGATGGTAAAAGTATCTCACATGTCTCTTCGCATCCTTAACAAACATTAAAGACGTCTAAAGAATTTTTTATTATTTCTTTCATGTCTTTGACACTTCTTTTTTTTTTTCTTTCACTTTATTTTTATTAGTTTTTATTTTCTCGCGGTAACTCACATAATGAAAAAGTCGTAAAAAGAACAAAAATATTAAAAGAATAGAAGATTATTGTGTGATTTTTGATGCGGACCACCTGAGACGTTTATGTAAAAGAAAAAAGTTGGAAATAATTTTTTAACAGTTAAGAATTTTACTTTTATTTTCATTAAAAAAATTATATTAAACTAGCTTTAACTCGCGGCTCTGCTCGCGTGGGAGTAGTTCTGAGGGACATTAGATATGTAGGAAATAATCACAAATAATAATTTCATGGGAAATAGATATTTTATAATAATAACCATAAAAATGTAGTTCAATAAATATTACATTATCTTTACTTAATAAGGTAAGAAAAAAAAGAAAAAGTTGTGAATCGGCCTGGAAACAAACTCGGACCGCCCGTTTTTATTTTTATTAATTAATATTTACTAATATAATTAATTAATATTTACATACTTGAATTATTATAAGGTTTTACTTAAACGCTAAAACATTCAACTAACATAATAAATTTATAGTAAACTATTAGCCATTTGGCTTTCTTAGTTGTGTTTGATCATAGTTTTTTTTTTTGTATTTTGTTTTTCTTTATTTTTATGAGTCTAAAATTTAGGCCATTTAAAAGGACTTTACGTGCATTCTATCACTGAACTATCGATGCTGATGCGAAATATTTGTTACTCAAGGTATTGAATCTGATATTTGACACACTTAAATAATACATATTATTTTGCAAAAAAAAATCGACATTTGTTGTGAAAAAAACCATGCCTATAACCATTCTGAGGGAAAAATATAGAACTGTACACATTTTCGCGTTATTCAGTGCTGTGGTTTAGGCGTGATGCTCGGACACCGTACAGACATTCACATTTATAGTATAGATTATATTAATTAAAAATAAAAAATATTAATTAATATTGTAATTCATTTAATTTTTTTTTTTAATAATTTTTAATTTTAGGTGGAGTTCACGTTTCAGCGTCCCGTGGCTCGCCGCCGGGTGCTTCATCTGTCGGCACTGGTGGTGGACAGGGTGGCCTTGGGGGTGGTGGATTAAATTGTGGACAGGGCTCGCCAGGTGCCGCATCCGGTAGTGGCGGCGGTGGAGTTTCGTGCGTTGGTAGTGCGGATGGGAGTGCCGGCGAGACTACGGATTGGAGAGGTGCACACAGCATCGCGGCGCTCAGGCGTCGTGCTTCCGACGCCTCCCAACAATATAGTCCACAGCCCCCGCCACCTCCAGGACCGCCGCAATACTCCTCCCATGATCTTGAATACAGTTCGGTGTATTGAAATAAATATTAAATTGAGTAAATTTTTTATTTTTTTTTTTCATTTGTTTATTCGTTGTTATTAACAATTTATATTTGTCTAAGTAAATAAGTGGTAGCAAGTGAAAAGATATTCAATTTGCAATTTAATGACTGATTTTTGTTTATTTTGCATTCAATTTGTAGATATTTTATTTTATTTTGTTTTATTTTTTTTTTTTTTGGCAAATTGAATTTAATTTTTTTTGGTGCTTAGAGCTTTTAAAAAATTGGTTTGTTTTTTTAATATTTATATATATTATTGCTTTCGTAAAGAAGTTATGATTAGCATTTATATTGCCATTGTAAGTTTCATCTATAGGAAAATAGATGGAATTATATGATGTAATTAATCGGGTTTTAGTATACGACGAATTATCCTTAATGTTACTATGCATAATAAACAATATTGTAAATAAAATATAGAAGAAGAAAAATTGAATTAAGGAAAATAGTCAAATACAATCGCTATTTATTATAATTGTAGATTGTTTTTATTTTATAATTTAATAATCAAATTGTTTTGAATATTATTTTTAAAATGTGGTTTTGAAGTTTGGGCGGAAATTAAAGAACAAACGAAAAAAGAAGACTAAAACCCACTTTCTATATTATTCACAGAGTGAATATTAACAACTATATTATATTATATTCCTAAATGATGCTGTAAAATTAGCAAAAAAAGGAAAATAATAAAAGAAATGAAAGAAAATAAAAAACCGCACGTATTATAATTAATTATAATTATAAAAAAAAAAGATTTTGTAAATAAAATATATACGTTTATCGATAAACATAAATAACTATAAGTATCAATAGAATTCTAGACGATAAGCAAAACTTATTGGAAATTAAATAGAAAATGACTTGAAAGAAAATAATGAACGTAAAAAAAAAAAAAAAAAATAGAAAAACAACAAAATAAATAAATAAAACACGAGTATACTTCAACATTGTGATATTACGGAGGCGTTGATTTTTTTTTTTATCGTCTCCTATACTGCAATCATTCCATTACGATGTTACAAGAAAATATTGATTAAGGAGACGTGAAAAATAATGAAATAAATAAAAAAAAAATTGAAGTTAACAAAATCGACGAAACTTAATGTTCATATTTGAATATATTCAATCGTCGATGAAGATTGATTATTCTAGTTACGAATTTATCGGTAGATTTACATAAAATTAATCTATATTATCATATAAAATAAATTTAGGCAGTTGTCGATGAATATATAATTACACGAACGTATACGATTTTTAATGTACAAAATGAAAAGAAAAATAATAATATTATTAATTATTATAGAGTGTGTAATAATTATTTTAATTATTTTATTTGTTTTAATTTTTTCTGTTCATTTCTTTTGGTAGCCAGCAGGGTAAAATTTTTAATTATAGTAATTTAGATAAAAACAATAAACAAAAAATAAATAAATAAAAACGAATGAAACTAAAAAAAAAAATAACAACCCTGTTAAATAATGTGCAATTGTTAAATCGTATCATTCGAATATAATTATTAAGATTTTGCAAATAATAAAATTGTCAAGTGTGACGAATAATGTGGGTGAATTAATGATGAATCATTCATTTTCATCGTTGTATAGTTGTGTATAGTGGTCAACTAAATGTATAAAATGGAAAAAAAAAAAAAATCAAATAAATAATTATCGAAATATTTTGTACCATTATTTTGTTCTTACTAATATATTATCTATTTTATTTATTTTATTATATTATATTAATTGGTTAATTGAGATGTGTATTATTTGTGTAAATGTGTATAAATCAATTGAATGAAAATATCATTGAATATAATTAAAATTTTTTGTCGCGTGTGAGCTTTTAACATTATATAAAGATTCATAATGGAATAATGATCGAGTCACTTAACATCATTTCGCGTTAGTTATCTTTCTCAACACGAGACCTCGCGTATATGTTTATAATGAGCAAACATCTACATTTACGATCGCACTTTCCACTTCAACATGAAAAAGAAACAAAAATTCATTCATATTCACGTTCAGTTTATTAAATAATAATTATATAATTAAATTCATTTAAAATGCTGTAAAAATATTAATTTTTTTTTCTTTTATTGAAAATACAGTTCTTACCCCGTTAAGCTCCAGATTAAAGACAATTATATTTTTATTCATTATGATATAGGAATAATTTCTGGAATGATTATTTATTTTTATTTGTGAAAAAAAAATTTTTTTTATTTATTGATAATATAATTAATATTAATTTGTGTGTTGCATTTTTAATATATTTACGTATATATTTGATATGTAAGATAAAATATTTATTTGTTTAATATCACTGGGGGAAAAAAATTAATTACTGAAGTTCAAGGATCTTTCAAATTTCATTTATCAATTTTTTTTTTTTTTTTTTTTTTTGATACACGTCAGATTTTTTTTTCTCATTTGCATAATTAAATGTTTTGTTTTTTTTGTTTCGAATTATATTATTAAACTGTCTTCCAAATATTCGTCATCTGAAGTCTCTGGTTCGGTATTCAATTTACTGAACTCTCTTGTGTTTGGTCGTTTATCAAAAATCCTGAAATTTTTATTCTGTCGAGGTGACAATAAATTTGATAATTTAAAATTATCATCTCTTTCATTCGACCAATAACCTCTTCGTTGCGCTGTCAGTGAGCAGCCTGTACGAAAAAAAGTGAAGAAAGAAATAACATAATTTATAAATCGTCAGACAAATTATTTGAAATATTCCTTTGTATTTTTTCTAAAAATAAAAATAACTGCAAATAATTATTTAAATAGCAATGGTGAATAAAATAATATTAATCTATATAAATTAATTAATAATAATCTATATTAATTAATTAATTATTTAATTAATATAAAATAATATTAATTTAATCTTTTGATTTATTTCGAATATTTAAAATACATTTTTAACTTCACAAATAGGCAGGACTTTTTAGCAACAAAATAAATAAACAGAAAAATGCACAGGCAACAGACGAAGACAAACAAATAATTATTAAAAATTGTCATGATCATATAAACAAAATTAATTTAGTACAATGAAAAAAATTTATCTATAAGTACAACAAATAATTCAAAGATTGAACTAATGACAATAATAAATCAATTTTGGCATGCAGACATAAACTTATTATAATTACGTGAAAATATATTTATAAATATATAAATATGTGCAATATATATAGTTACTACATGTCTAATTTTATTTTTTCCAGGTCAATAACTTTAAAACTAAGTCAAGTGTAAAAAAAAAATTAATAAAAAAAAAAATTCTTCTGTACAAAGTTGTACAGTTTCAAAGAGCTAAAATGATCGTGACCTTTATTCGACCTTGGGTTAAAAGAAAATTACTAATTTCAAGGTCAATTTAATTTTTCTTAATAAAAAAAAAAAATTTTATATACAATAAAAAAAAAAGTTTAAATTCCTCAAAAAGTCAAAGACAAATCTGAATTTATTTTTATTAAAAAAGAAAATTTTTATATCAAACTGTCAAACAAAAAAGTATCAAAAAATAATAGATAGAAAATTTTTTATTTCAACTTGACAAAATAAAAAAAAAAGTAAAAAAAATAAAAAAAATTATAAATTGACATTTAATTAGTTGATCTCACTCCAACACAAGGTCAAGTCAAGTTCATTATAATTTGTCCTATCCACATTTACAAGTTATTTATCTAGAAAAAAAAAATAAAAAAAATACATTTTTTTTTTTTTTTTTTTCAAAGTTTGAATACATAAAAAAAAATTTTCTACTCGACTAGTTTTGTAAATTCAACTCTTGATTCATTCATTAACGAGGATCTACCTCTCTTTTGGCATCTCATAATAACCGCCGCTATGACAACACACAATCCAATAATCAATAATGTACTGATAACAAGTGTCAATATTAATGTGGTTGCTTTGCCTCGTACTGACGATCCATTAACCATACTATCATTCTTCGTCATTAATATACCAGATGTATTACGTGACACACTAGTAAAATTAACAGCATGTGTGGAATTGATTCCAACTATCGATTTACTACCTGAGAACAAAACCAAAAAATTAACAACGTTCTAATTTTTATCAATCAATAAAAAAAAAAAAAAAAAAAACAAATTTAATTTTTATCACCTTGCAAAAATCGATAAATAATATTTTTATTTAACTCCGGGACATAAATTTCACTGTCATCTTTATTCACTGCTATATCATGTGGTGCAATCATGTCATTATCAGGTCCAAATTGTGAAATAATTTCACCAGAATAAATATCAACTACAAAACCCCTTACATGAAATTTTGTTGTATATGGATTAATACCATTAACAAGATAAAGACGTTCATGTGAATAAGCAACGCCATATATTTTTCCACCAAACATTGAATTTTTGTATTCTCTGTGAAATGAACCATTGTGCGCGTAGTAACATAGTACTCTACCATGTTCACGATCGGCAACGTAAATAAAATTTAATTCATCAGCAAGAGTTAAAGCGTGTGGTACTGATAATGAATATGGTCCAATTAAATTATTATTTGTTGATATACGACGGCCAATTGTTAATATTCTTTCACCTGCACTATTGAATTTAATAACACGTGAATTACAATAACCATCGCTGACAAAAAAATCACCATTTTCTGCAACTGCAACTGCAGTTGGTTTACAAAATTTTTTATCATCACTTCCAGGCTGAAATGCTTCTCCTAATATTAATGATGGTTTTAAAATACTGTTTGTAAATAAATTATCATTTGTTATTGTGGTGATATAAGTATCCGTTGGTGGTTCATATTGTATTTGTTTCAATGTATCCAAATTTTTTTCAATATCCTCAGCATTAAATTTAAATACTTGATGCATTGCAACATCAGTCAACCAATAATTACCAACGGAATCTATTGTTAATCCATGCGGTAAATAAAATATATTTTTACCCCATTCAACAATTATTTCACCTTTTTTGTTGAATAATATAATTGTATTTTGTTTTATAGGTCCATTATTGATATCAAAAATATTATTTAGGTCAAATGTTCCCTGGCCCCAAATTCTTTCTCTTCTACTAAAAAGTGCTACATTTCCATCAAGGTCAATATCAACAGCTGATAATTGACCAACGTCTAAATTAGACATTGCACTATTCCAGTCTTTGTCCCATTTTATATCTGTAATAATATTTAATTATTATAATCTTTTAGTAGTATTTATTTTACTAAATAATCATTATTATATTTTTTTTTCTTCGATTAATGAAGTGAAATAAAAAATTGATTACTCACTTGGATCCAATGTTGAAGTAATATTTGTTTTATTCAATTCAACAGTTGAATGAATATCAGATGTTACAATATGTCTCAATGGTATTTTACTTCGAATAAAATCATTATCTGGCTCATCTTGTTCATTCATATCAGAATTATCAGTGTAATCACTGTCAGGAAATTTTTTTTCTTCCAAATGCATTCCTCTATGCTGTCCAAATAATTATTATCACATCATTCATTTTATTTATTTTATTTATTTTATTTATTTATTTATTTTTATTTTATTATTTATTTTACCTGTAAATTTAGAAGATCTTGCAAATCACCCTTAGCCACAAATGAAATTGTCAACAAAATCAATATGCAGCATAGAGTGCTACTGTTGTCAGGTCGTTTGTGCGTCATCGTTACTCCAAAACTTCATCAGTATATTTTATGTGTTTATAAAATTAACAACCAGTTGATTCACAGATAAATAATTTTTTATATGTATAATTTAATTGCATTTATATTATTTTTCAGTCAACTTTTCAACATTGTCCGGCTTACAAACATATTTAATGTGTTCTAAATTTTTTAATTTAAAAATAAACAATATTTGTGAGCTTTTATCGCACAGATAATAGCAAAAAAAAAATTACGAGTGATAAAATAAATATAGAAAAAATAAAAAATAATATACAGCTGTTATAGTTATTAGGCTGTGTGTGTTTTTTTTTATCGTTCAATTAATTTATCAAATTCACTTTGGCTTCAATCACGAATATGATTAATGAGAGATTTTTTTGAAATTATTGTTATTATAATTGTACACAGAATAAATGAATTATGAATAATATTTGGAGTATTATACTACTTTGAATATTGAATAATAATACGTGATAAATTTTCATGAGCCTGGACGTGCCATTAAAACGACGCTAAAACTACACTGAGAACTGACAACTTTGTCAGATATATATGGTAGAGTTTAATTTATACAGAAATTTTTTATACCAACAGTAAAATTTAATTTATGTTTAGATTATTATAGTTAGAGCTTGCCTCGATAGATGTCGACACTCTATCGAACGGTGGACAGAAATAATTCTATATATTCTTGCGACAAAAGTCAAATATTGACTTGAAGAAAAAAAATTTTTCAATTTCAAATTTTCGTTAAATATATTAAATTACTTTGAAATAATTTTATTTTTGAATACCTACTTTGCAGAATATAATGCTGAATTAATTATTGTACATATCGAATTTATTTTATTAATTTTGAAAATTTTAAATTACAAAATTTTTATTTTTGGTATTTTTTATTCCATTAAATTATTTATTTCACACAGGAAAACTAACAAATGGATTGGTTAATTATTGAACACACATTTTTGAATGAATATCACGAGGAAAAATTTGAAAAAAAAAATTTTTTTTATTTAATCAAATATTTTTTATCATTTTTAAAATATTCAAGTAGCTTGAATATGTATTTCAATTAGCTTTTTCAAATAATCAATAGAATTTTAATGTACATTAATATCACAACGTGATAAGTACTTGAAGAAAAAAAAAAAAACTCGAAGTAGAAAGTCCAAGAGAAAAAATTGAAAGATTTATGCATGTTTAAATATGTGCTATTAAAGATTTTTACATAGATAAATGTCATGAAATGCACCATGATGGGTTTGGAATGTGTCGCCATGAACGTTCTAAGACACTTAGTCATATCAAAAAAAAAAAAAAAAAAAAAAAAATTATATATTTTTAAGGGTAACGGTAGTTTCAATCGCGTCGTGCACACCGCGAGCACTCAAAAGATATCAAGTAAATGCTCGCAGTAGAAACAACCGTTTATCAACAAAAAAAAAATACCAATAACTAATTCATGAGTGGTCCAGTGAACCTGAAGAATTTAATCGCACAAACACGAGTTTTAAACAAATATAAATGTATGTTTATACATGTAATTCGAATGTTTAAGTTGATAATCACTGCGCACCACGACCACTTATATATATACAGACATGCGGTATATTCAAAAGTTCTTGAATACCAACAGGGGGTCGGTTGAGAATAAAGTCAATGGAGCTAGTTTGTATTTCATCGCGTCCACTTCAACTAAATAATCTCCCTATGTGACATTAAATACAATTTTTCTTTTATAATTAATTTTTTTTTTCTCATTCAACCAAGCAATGTCATACTAGGGAGTGTTTATTATATAAAAGCAAAAGCATCTGTAATGACTGTGTGAACGCGACTGGTATTTTATAATACAAGTTAATCTACTGACAACTTTTAATCTTTAATCTAATTTATTTACAGATTTATCATATTTTATTTCTTATTTATCCAAGTGCAAATAATTGATTTACATTAAAGTTTTATTTTTCCCACCCGATAATTATCCATGTGCAATATTACATTTTTCGATTTTACTAACAAGTATATATATATCTAATTAAGAATAAATATAAAATTTGTTTCGTTAAAAAATAATCTTCAAAAAATAAACGAACAATTTTTATTCTCTCAATCATCTTGTCAACAACGAATCCAATATATATTAGGATGGGCCAAATGAAACTTTGAATTTTTTTTTCTTTTACTATAGTGAAAATACTGTTCAAGGTGATCAAAAAATGAGCGT
>JAQQBS010000004.1:1973597-1986190 GCA_030347275.1 Microctonus aethiopoides
TTCAGACTTGGATTAAGTCATATTTAGACTTGGATCAAGACATTTCGTAGACTTGGATTAAGACATTTGTAGACTTGGATTAAGACATTTGTAGACTTGAGGTGTTATTCTTCCATCAAGTCGATTTTCCGCTCGTATCAAGTCCAAGATTTTGATTATTCGCAAGAATATCAATAGTCTTGAAACAAGTCGATTTTAGACTTGATTCAAGTCGTTTTTTTTTTTTTTTTTTTGGGTGTTTTATTTTTTGTCTTCTTCCAAGACTGTTACTAACGTCACTAGTGTGCCATGACTAAAAACGTGTATATATGAATACAGTTCTAGGCATTATGTATGTACAAGTAGACGATACTTGGCACTTTTGCCAGAGTGCAATGGTCGGCAGTTACTCATAAAGTCCAAACGCGTCCTCCCAGAATACTAAATGCCATTTGGCAAAACCCCACAATTGTCCAAAGTTATTTCTACTCCGCCCTATACCCTCTATACACACACGCACATTGCACACATACAATCCACACAGATAGAATATTTTATTTGCGACATTAGTGTGCAGGAAAAAAAAATATAGACGAAATTCAAGCTCGAGTGTGCATACTGCAATTCCAACTATTTATCGATTTTATCTGGTTATACAAAACTTTTATTTTATTTGTACATTTTGGTATTATTATTACTTTTTCTTTTTTATTAATATTCCACGTTGGCAATATGCAGAAAATTTTTATTGAAAAATGTATATTTAATCGGGTGTTATGAGAATTTGAAATATTTAAATGACATTTGTGCTCATAATTTTTTTGTTGGTTTACACTTTTTTTTTTCACCAATCATTTCAATCGTTTTTTATATGAAATCCGTTTCTTTTATTTTTTTTTTTTTTTCAATTTAACACGTTGAATTCTTTTGTAAATATTCATTCAATTCGTTTTTTTTTTTTTTTGATTCTCTGCTGGACGGAGATTTAAATTTCATTAGGTCGATAACGAGGTAAACGATTTTTTACTTCAAATGGCACTGGTTTGATTGTTAACGTAACATTGTTTATTGCTGGGTATATTTATTCGCTGCAATACTGACATCGTTAAATTCATCCTGCAGCAATTAACTCAATAACAAATAATCACTGCAAAGCCACAATGTCCGATATGCGTTTATAATTTTGTATTAAATCGTTGTAGGAATACAAGAAATTGGGACAAATAATTAATTATACATATGAATATTGTCGGCGAAAATACACACTGCTAATTATTGTTTAACAATATATGTGTACATACATTTGACAAACATTGTTATCAGATGTATATTATAATTTTAGTGTCTACAACTTTAGTGCATACACATTAATTATTTAATTATTTAATTAATTAATTAATTAAGTAACTTTGTTGGAATGTAAATGGAATACATGAATAACAGGAATTGTAATAAAACATGCAATTCGTCAATATTTGAATTTTTCTTTATAAAAATTGTATGATAATTAATGCAGACATTTTTTTTAAATTTAAATATATGTACATTAAGTATATTTTATAGAGTACATACGAGTAAAAGATAGAGATTCATTACTGAAAATTAACGTCTTGCATATCTATCTTCGTGTGTCGTCATGAATATTTATCTTTTTACTTTACAAAAATATGTGAAGGTGAATTTATTTTTTAAAATTTCCATGAGATTCACAGAGCATCACAATTATAAATGCAAACATGATTAATTTATTTTTCTTTTGTTTTCTGTTACAGAAATGATACATCTTTCAACACATGATGCAAAATAATTCAGCGGCCAAAATGCACTTGTTTATCTTTACTGTAAGTCAAATTAAAATTATTTATAATATACATCGATCGATATTTCATTTAAGATAATTCTATTTTTCATATATATATATTTTGAGAATTTCCATTGTCGATGAATATATGTAGTTTTGTAATTACCATAAACTGAAATTAGAGCACAAACACTAGGGATTTTTTGAGGTAAATCCATTATCCAAAAGAACATCAGAACTGATCGTTGAATTTTAAAAAAATAAAGAATCGACACTATCTTTTTTGTCACGTTTTATAAACCCACATGATGAAATCCTGCAACGTCGCTTGATTTTGCATCAATCACTGGAGATCGATGCGTTTAGCAGGTGGACATTTTCAATAGAAAAGCTCAGCAAAAATAGACACGCATACATCTATCGTTGCGTTGTGTTTTCCATGCTATCAAAATTCAATGTGTACATTGACGTCGTCGTTTTGTCGTTCACAAACCGTTGACATTACTCTACCTCGACACTGCCAAATCCCAAAATAAAAAGAAAAAAAAATTCAGCTACATAAATAAAGTAAAGAAAAATGTCCAGTAGTTAAATAAAAAAAAACATGAGCTCAAAAATCCCTGAATTATTTGCGGGAAAATATTTTGGCGCATCCTCAGGGAATGGAAGAAAAAAATAATGATAGTAAAAATTGAATAAAAAAATAAATCAAATAAAATACATCGCAATGTATAATAATAAAAGTCTGCGCTACACGACATTGGCGGGAAGATGCGCGTGTAAAATATATCGACCTCCGGTCGATGAGCCGTGGGTAAGCAAAGAGAATGGTAGTATAGAAAGACAGACAAACACAGTGTGTCGTTGAGAGGGCAGCCAACGTGGCGCCCAATAGAGTTTCTATGACGCTACCGCGTGAGGGCGCGCGTATAAGTCAAAGAAATACAGTTAGTTGCGCTCGTTATATAAATCGCGCGATGGAGAGAAGAAAAAATAAGTAGACGAAGGATAAAGGCGACTCAAGAGGGATTGCGAAGCGACTGGTTACATCATATCCGATACGGGACTCAGGGGAAGACACGACGACGCTGTTCACCTTATGCCTCCGAGCCACGTAGACAATTCATTTGTCGTAGAAATTCTATTCATTTTTTTGCTGGTGTTCGCCAGGGACTTTACTCGGATCTTCTGTATGAGTTGCACGAAAAAAAATAATATATATATAATATAAAGTCAGATGAAAAAGACGAAAAAAAAAAAAAAAAAAGAATGAAAGTTATTGATCATCACATATTTTTAGGAAATTTTTTTACTTCTCTAGAGAAGTAAGGAAAAATATTAATTATTAAAGAAAATTACGATTTATATGTATAGAGGTGCTCAGTTGTGATTTATGACTGTACCAATACATTGAATATTGCTGAACATATTAAATATTCATTATGGTTATGTTGTTATTCTCCATAATTAATTTATAGACTGGATTATGAAATATTCAACCTACAATAAACTTTTCTTTCTTATATCTATACAAACAGTTATTGTCCACTCTAAATCACCTTAGGTGTTGTAAACGTATTACAATTTAAACTCCATCCAAAAACGAATGATTGGATATCTACATAATTTTATGTTCGAACACCCACCCTCCGAGGTTTGATCTATTCTAAAATATTTTTTGTAGAGCCAGTCTGCTTTCAAACACATCAAGACAAACATACTAAAAACAGCATTACATTCAATGTATCAATTTTCACGTAGTAATAAGTTGATGTATTAATAATTTTCATTATAAAATAAAATTAAGACAAATAAAATAAATAGATTCAATGTAGTAACATATACTGGAAGTTGAAAGTGTGAATCTACGTGTAAGTGTTTTCTCTCCTTGTGACCACCTTTCAACATCGCACAAGAGGAGAGTAACCAAATATGAGCTACCATTTTATTTTTGCCTCAAAAATAAAAAACTATTAAAAAATTAACTATTTATTAACGTCAAAGTAATCACACATACATTTTTAAAAAGCTAAGTAACAATCTTGTGTTCTTAATATTATAATATATTATTAAATTGAGCATTAAACAAAATATCAAAATAGACGCTTGTTACTAGCCCATATTAAAGCACTCTCCCACATTTAGTTACTCTCCTCTAAGTATATTCATGAAAATTAAGAAAACAAATTTTAAAAAGACAAAGAGGAGGAAAGTATATCATCAGCAGTAGCAGCAACAACATAGTACGATTTGTAATCGTTTGTCGCCGGAAATTACGAAGCATAAACACAAACTAACTGCCATCTTATTCAAATGAGCCAACCACCCACTATTCCATATAATCTTAGAAAACGAATTGGCCTCACCAACAACTTGGTAGTACTATCACCAAACCTCTTTGAAATATTGACTCGTTCTTACTCCCCTAATTCTCTCTTTTCCTTATATTTCCCCCGCCAATTTTTTTATTTTCTTTTCGCCACCCATAATACTACGTGAAAATACATCGTTATTTATATACATAAACAACACCACTAAGTAATCCTCTTTGAACAATTCATCAAAGCCCCCCCGTCACATCTAGCACGATGACAAGAAACTTTCTGCTTTTCCTTTTTTTTTCATTGATATTTTTATTTCATTCCAACGATAAGATGAAATTCATCAAATTTCATGTCCTACACCATTTGTTCATTTATATTATTATCATTATTGTTGATATGAGTTTCTTCAGGAATTTTTTTTTTTCTTTTTTTATGAAACTTAGGACGGAAACATGTTTTCTGCGCCACATTGTTCAACTTTCAATATTGCGTTCATTCAATATCAAATGTCGAAGAAGAAAATGGTATATTATAACGTTTCCATTTATTGTTCATACATCATTATAGTATATATATATAACTGCCCATATCGTCCACTTTATTATTCTTTTCCCTTTCATTCTTTTGCCTGAAGCGTTAAAATTCACATTTCAAGCTAAAGTGCACCTCTCATGTTGCTTTTAATGTATGTATAGTTGTATAGGCTATGTCTATATATTGAGTGGTTTTATGCACATATATATATACCGACTATTCTTCAGTCTTTAACACACTAGTGCACTGGCAGTCAGGGTGGTTGACCTTACAACCACTGTAACTTCTCCAGCGAATAGAAGTAAAAGTTTGACGACAAATTCGTTGAGTTTTTGGGTAGAATGAAAGTAGTAAAAGAGGCGACAAATTGTCGCGTGAACATTGACACTTTTTAATATATATATTACGCAATAAATTTTGTCTTCTGTTTATTTTTTTTCCCCACTTGCAAAAGAACATGTTTTGAGAGCAATAATTTTTGCAATTATTTCAATTTTTCAATTCACTTCATTTTCCTTAAACGGAATGAAAAAAATAAAATAAATAAATAAATAAAATTGCTTCTTAACATTCCGACAAGGGGGATATGGTTGGTTTAAGTCTTTTACCCTCGAGAATTTTACCCTCGACAGTATTTTCTCATGCCAAAAATCGCGCGCCCACAACCACCCTTGTGCTATATATTCTTTTATCTACCACGTCTACACTTTGCCCTCTTTCTCATTTCTACCACCCCTCATTCACTCTATGAATACGTATTTCCTGAGTTTGGCGCCAGGATGGCTGATGTTTCTTGGCGTTACATCTATATATTTATACATGTATATATACGACACATTTAACGGCCGAGGTTATGAAGCTAAAGAGTGAGGTCAAAGCACGATGAATGTAATGCAAGACGATGGAGAACAATTAGATTCGTATGCCAGCGTATATAAAAGAGGGAATATACATATATAACGTAAAGGAAAAAGAAAAAAAACAAGCACCCCCCATATAACAAATATGTATAATGATTGAAGCGACAGTGGTGCTGATGGCCGGGAAAAAAAAAAGAAAGAAAAATAAATACAGAATATATTCTCGAGTCATTCGCGTCGAGATGAAAATGAAATATGAAGTTGCGTTCAATACTTGTAAGAAGTTGGGTTGAATAAAAACTAAACCACAATGATGAAAATTCCTTCAAAAATAATCTCACAAAAACCTGATGAGAAAAATAAAAAATCATGATTAAAATGCCACAATTTTTTTCTATCTATTTTTCTCACTAATTTTACAATTCTAATTTTAAAAATCACTTTTATCAGTTATAATAAACAACAACGAAAATTAGCAACTCAAGCTGACAATAATAGCAACGAAAATTTATATTAAATTACACCCAAAAAAAACGACTTGAATCAAGTCTAAAATCGACTTATGTCAAGACTATTGATATTCTTGCGAATAATCAAAATCTTGGACTTGATACAAGCGGGAAATCGACTTGATGGAAGAATGTCTTGATCCAAGTCTACGAAATGTCTTGATCGAAGTCTAAATATGACTTAATGCAAGTCTGAAAATGTCTTAGTTTAAATTTGAAATTTTCTCGCTGTAAAATTAATTATTCGGACAATACCACAAGCCAATATTAAAATTAAATTAAATTCCAGTTTTATTGTTCAATTGATAAATTATTTAAACAAATATAAAGTGTCACAATTCACACGGAAATGTGCATATTTAAATAACATATGAAAAAATTTATTTTCCAATTTTATTCAATTGGAAAATCGAAAATTACGAAGAGCCACCTTTAAATATTGAAATTAAGAGCTCCGCTTCAAACAGGCTTCTTTTTTTATCGACCAATAAGTTTTCAGCCCGATTTTTTGATGAAAAAAAAAGTTGCCCAAAAAGTTTTGGATCAAGACTAAAAACAACTTGAATCAAGACTAGAAAAAACTTGAATCAAGTTTATTTTCGACTTACCCCTTTTTACGACTGATTTAACTTAAGACATGTGTAATGTCTTGAGTCAAGAATATTTCAGACTTGTATCAAGACTATTTGTGTACAGTAAAATAATATCCAAAATAATTTACAAAGTTTAGAAACGTAAAACTTTTTATACCCATTATCATAAAAAAAAATAAAAGAAACTACTTCCGTGTATATTAAAAAATTTTAATATTACTTCGCGACACTTGTAACATGACAATTCGTGCAATACACTCGTATCTATTACCTATATACATATACAATACACCATCGGATATTGTAAATGTTTGTCAGTATTATTATATCGCGTGCAACTGAAAGGTGTAGTGCAACTGACAGGCCAACCACACATTGCGTCATGAGTTGTATGCCACAAAGTTGATGTCTGCTGAATTGGCAGCTATTACACACCATTTACAATAGCTCTATACATATATATACATCCCAATGTATAGACATAAACTTATAATAATGTTATAATAATAATGCAAAGCCGACAACCGACATTACAAATGTTAGTCCTATCATTTGCCTTCATTTACACCTCTTAAATGCATTCACTCAATTTATATCCTGCAAATATACATTCACATGTATATATATGTATGCATATTTGAATAGGAGATTTTGACAATGTATTCTAACCTAACATTACTTGGAATATTCCACCGCTGGAATTTCAAATCGATATTAATTCCAAACCCACAGGATGAGCATCGTACAATCTCGGATATATATAATCGTCGTTGCACATCACTTGGACAGAAACTCATTGGCAAACTTGTGCTTCAGATAAATATATATATTTGTGCATGTGTGTGTGTGTGTGTGTGTGTGTATCGATCTACAATCGAGCGGTACCAGTCGCTTGGGTGCAACGAAACTCGCGTCGTCGTCACGCAAAACGTCAAAAGATATCCGGAATTCTCATCAGCTTTGATGGGCGTTTGCAAAATTGTTTACGAAGTCTTTAGTCGTCTCGCGGACGAATGAAAAAGTTTCGAGAGAAGACGAAAAAGTAAGTTAGTCGAATGAAAGAAGAAGAAAAATATATATATATAAATTTATTATAAATATAAATAATTTAGTTTTTGAAGTTTAGCTTTTATTTTTTTGTTTATTTGTGCAGAAAATATAAGATTTATTTTGAGCTTTTGATAGAATTGATGAATGTCTATTTGAGTGTGGTTATCTAATATAGTTATTTGATTTTAAAATACGAGAAAATAAATATGATAAAGGAAATTAAAATATGAGTTAATATGACAGGTGCAAAAGATGGTTATTGGGAATCGTATTTGATATGTTGATAAATTTAGTATGGTTTTATGAAGAATAGTTATGTAAAAAATTGATAGAATAATATGGAGCACATCAATGAATTTTCTGCAATTCTCTTTAGTTTTCGACGTGCAAACCCGGATGTAAGATACGACTTGCGACGCCGCCTTGGCGCCTTTGGATTTATTTTTCTTCTGATGTGTATGCACTTTCCATTTTTCTGCTTTATTCTTTCTTTTGTTCTTTTATTTTCTCTATGGAATCGTAAAGAGTGCACACGATTTCTTTATATACTCTCCATACATACATGTATATATACTTGGAGTTGGGCACGTAAGTACAGTGCAATCGCATTTGAGACATCAATATTTTTTAGTTGTTCAATTTTTCTTCTATTCAATAAAAATTTTGTATGATTATGAAATTTGAGAGAACGATTACGATCGGGATTTATTTAATGAGATGAAGAAAAAACAACTCATTTAATATTTTCTCCTCTCGATATGTATTTTAATTTATTTAAAATAATAAAAAAAAAAAGGTTTTGTCTGATAATTCGCAAGAGTCAATTGGAATTAAATAAAAAAAGTATTTTTTCAAAGTTCATATTTTATTTCAGGAAATTAATTAAGAATACTATTAAATTAATTGAACAAAAGATAAAATAGTTTGGTTGATTAAGAGTTTGTCATTCGATTAATCGGTAATGAGTATATACATACAGTAAGTATAGATAAATGAAAAAAAAAAATAGCCGAGAGACTTGTTGGAATAAAAAAAAATGTGTAAATCGCATTGAAGTAAAACTTCATTAGTACTTGAACAAATTTTATATGCTTAAAAAAAGAAAAATGCAAAGAGAGGTTAAGAGTTGGCACAAATACGAGAAAAACGGTGGACTCCTGACTGGAATTCATCCGATATAATGTCAGTGTCACAGATGCAGAGGTATAAAAAAGAAGAAAAGAGGAAAAAAAAAAATATACGATCGTGTCATTTGAGAGGGCGACACACACGATAAAATCTAGTCAAACGATTCTCAGGGGCGCCCTTTTCGCTCTGTATTCTCATCCTCATCCTCATCTCACAACTAATACTTTATATACATACATATACATACATTTATATAATTCAAAAAGCTTTTAATTCTCTATTTAAAATTCATTTCACTCTTTATCTATCTCACATTCATTTTTAGTTTTGGCTTCCCTCTGTTATACAGTTAATTAATTTAAATATTATAAATTATTGAAGTTTATTTTCATTGGTATACAGTCAATAAGCGAATTGGTTGAATGAAAAAAAATATATACGTATATATATAAAAGAAATAAAATAAAAAAGGTCAATCAGTAGGTCATTGACGATGAAGATAAATTGCAATGTGCCTTAGGCAATTTAAATTGAAGACACGTGCCGAGATGATTTTCGATTCCCATCAGGTCGTAGTGGTGGACTTTGTAATACATATAGTTGTATACATGTATATGTATGTACATTAGATATATATATATACATATAATAGTGGTGGATAAATCTGGGTGGGACATGGAGAAATGTTTGCTCAGCTAAATGGAAAAGTGGGGAAGGTCAAATATAGGGTGAATGAATTTCGTGAGCGTGCAAGAATTACTTCCTTTAAGTGTCTGAATATAAATATAAATAAATGCATATTTTCAAAAATTATTTTATATTTTACTAACCTCAACCCGTGGCTTCGCTCGCGTGCAAGTAGTTCTGAGGGACTTAGATATGTAGAAATTTTATAATAATAACCATAAAAATGTAGTTCAATAAATATTACATCATCTTTACTTAATAAAGTAAAAAAAAAAAAAGTTATGAACCGGAATCGAACCCGGGCCGCCCGCGTGCTAAACGAGCATTTAACCACTGAACCATCGGTGCGAATTTGGAGTTTTTGTTACTCAAGGTATTTAATCTGATGTTTGATACACTTAAATAATACATAATATTTTACAAAAAAAATCGACATTTGTTTTGAAAAAAACCATGCCTATAACCATTCTGAGGGCAAAATATAGAACTGTGCACATTTTCGCATTATTCAGTGCTGTGGACTCTGACACTGTACAGACATTCACATTTATAGTATAGATTTTTTTAGTCGCGTTTTTACGAAAATTATATTTTCATAAAAGTAACATAAAAAACAAAAGTTTGAGGCTACTAAGAAAACTGGGACACTAATATAAAATTTTATGTATAAATTCGGAAAATATTATCGAAGTGTTATTTTTCTTTTTTTATACTTTTCATTATTTTATTTTATTTTATTTTATTTTAGATGATCGTATATTTATTTTATTTTCCTCGTGGCATAGTTTGGGGATTATTATTGTTATGAGCAGAATTGATTTGATATAATACTCTTGAGAAGGATTTAGAGTTTATCCAATCGAAGATTCTTCCCTATTTCTCATTACCTCCTTGAAATATTCGGATTATCATATAATATTCTAGTGAAATGATAATAGCATTTCTGCACGCTCTCCCTCATTTACTTCCTCCCTCTTACATACACACACACAGACAGGGATACATACATATATTATATCTGATAGCGGTTTAGCTATTATCAGCTTTTGCACTTAATTAATTAATAATTGAAATGATGATGAAGAATTTTATTTCACGAGTTCTCGACAATTAGAAATTTTTATTTTCCCTTTATATAACTACGAAATAATTCAATGGTTTTTTTATTTTAATTATTATTAATATGATAATTCTCGGTATTTTAACTTTTAAAGCTAATTTTAAAATAGAGTATTTAGATTATCAGGATAATATTGTTACAGTCAAAGCAAATTGACATTTTATAATAATTAAATATTGAAATATATATTCTGATGCATTTATTTCTCATTATAAATTTATAATCGATTTGAATTTTCGTTGAATAAAAATGATTTCCAAATAAAATACTCTCGAATATTATTCGACATTCAGCCAATTGGATTCACGTAGTGCAATCAAACTCGTCATGTATATATGTATTATGTATACATGTATAGAGATCGATCGCGTTTGATTCACACTCTCACACGTCATGCATAATATTATCACAAAACGTCAAAGTACAATTTGGCACACTTGTGACATAATATTTCAACTATTTTAATCCTTTCATACGAACAAGTATGAATCCACTACTGATATCTATACTTTGCAAAATATATATAGATATCTCTGTATGTATATATTTAAAGTCCTACTGGCAACGATAGATAGCTGCAGGTTCAATTATACTTTTAAAATAATTCATCGAGTAAAAAGTTTTTCACATCTCTTTTGTTTTATAATTTTTTTTTCCTATCCATTTTTATTTTTTTATATAAATCATTTTCTCCAAGTAATAAAACGAAAAGAGTGATGAGAACATATTTAAATAACGAAATAAAAGAATAAAATATACATGTCCCATAAAACCTTAACGAATTATTACTTTTAGTCTAAAGGAATTTATTATACTAACTTAAAAAACCAAAATCCATTCAATTATTTTTATATTCTATTTCAATGGAAATATATTTGAGTTATATATTTAAATATAATAATAAACAATGTGTATATGTGTGTGGGCTCTGTCAAAAAGAATTTTTTCTTTGCTATAAAAATAAAAATTAAAAAAAGAAAATGAAAATTCAATGGAATAAAACAAAATAAATAAACTTAAAAAATAAAATATATAATGAGAAACAATTTTTAAATGAATAATTATATGTATGTGTTTGTACATATACAAATGCGGGTGTTTGAGGAGTTGTTGCACTCTTCTGGCAAGTGGTTTTGCGGTTTGCGCGTCACAAACTCTCCTAAAACCCGTTGAGGCGTCACAAAGACTTCGTTTAAACATTCCTACCTTGCTCCTACTTTTTTTTTTCTTGCATCTCGCCTCTTCCACATCATCTCCTTTTCCCATATATACATACATACTTCTATATGTATAAACACACACGCGTCCATCTGCCATTGCCATCTGTATATAAAATATATAAACTCTGAGTGCGCAAAGCCTCTAGGAGTATAAATTCATGTGTATACATATATGAATTTTCATCCTCGCTTATTCTCATTTGTACTTTATATACTTGTGTTATACGTATAACAGTGAAGAGCAGTGCTGCGCGATGCCTCTCAACTAAAGCCAAACCGCAAGGCTTCAATAGCGCCGACCCACCTGCATATTAGGGATCCTAATGAAAGAATCCGCAATAAATCAGAGTCGAGTGGGAGGCGGTGCCGTTTTACGCGTGACCCAGCACATTCATTCAACCACATGAGAATGAACTTCCCAAAAAATTTTTTTTATTTTCTTTTTATTTCATTCTCTATTTAAAACTTTTCAAAGAAAAAATTCAACAATGGTATTAAACAATATTATTTGAGTGGATATACCAAGATTAAATTTTTATTCAACGTATATAGAGTGAAAATTAAAATTAGAATAAAATTTATGTTAATAATTGAAGATTAATATTTTTAAATTACACCCAAAAAAAAAAAAAAACGACTTGAATCAAATCGCGATTCCGACTTGACACAAATAGTCTTGGTTCAAGTCGGAAATACACTTGACGCAAGGTATTATATATGTCTTGAGTTAAATCAGCCTTAAAAAGGGGTAAGTCGAAAATAAACTTGATTCAAGTCGTTTTTAGTCT
>JAQQBS010000004.1:1986688-1999876 GCA_030347275.1 Microctonus aethiopoides
TAATTAATTTTACAGCGAGAAAATTTCAAATTTAAACTAAGACATTTTCAGACTTGGATTAAGTCATATTTAGACATGGATCAAGACATTTCGTAGACTTGGATTAAGACTTTTGTAGACTTGAGGTGTTATTCTTCCATCAAGTCGATTTTCAGCTTGTATCAAGTCCAAGATTTTGATTATTCGCAAGAATATCAATAGTCTTGACACAAGTCGATTTTAGACTTGATTCAAGTCGTTTTTTTTTTTGGGTGTAATATAAAATCATCAGCGATTTAATATTATCGATAAATTAATTATTGCAAATTAATATTTGGCGGGTTATTAATTTAAGACACACTGTATTCCATTATAATTTTGATCCTCTGTTATAATAATTTTTAACGTGATATACTAAGCGAAAAAAAAAAATATATTTATAATTCAGATTGGAAATTTTCTCGATAAATTATTTTAATAATTTGTCAAAATGTCTTTTCTATTCTGCGTCTCTATATGTCTATTCTATTTCTCTTTCTCAACAATTATCTTATATGCAAACATCTATTATTCGTCAGTGACGCATGTCGTCACAACTATACAAGCGGAACAAGCGAATAAGGGAACAGATTCTGTCAGTGTCAGACACGTGTCTCGTCGACGTCCCACACAATGCGTCGATACTAACGGATTGCAATTCTCCTCCAACCAACACTCAACCTCTGCATATATATATATACATGTCTGTGCATGTTCCTAGGTATGTCGTAGGTACCTACGTAACATTCCCACATGCTTCAGATTTACTCCTAAAAAAATTAAATAAAGAAAAAAATAAATAAAAAACAGAGAGAAATGAATTGTATTTTTTTTTCTACTCATTCTCATCAACAATTGTTTGTCTTGCTGCAGGTATATATATACATAATGAAGCCAGGGAACCTGAACCTCACGCAAAAATATCATGACAAAAGGGGTCGTAATTTAGTACCCCTTGGCGAGTATTTTGTAACCGCATCATTATGAATATAATACATTACGCAGGATTTTGTATAGAAGAAAAAAAAAACTCATCTCAAATTTCGTAACTAAATCGTCTGACTATATAATATACCCGTATACATATACCTGCGCTTAGCGAAACGATTGCAATAATAAAAATAGAATATGAAAAATATTTTATTTTTTTATGTTCAACTTTTTTTTTATTTATTTATTTCTTTTTATATATATATGTATATATATATTATTTTTTTCCCCTCAATAATCAGGAAATGTATTTGAAAAGACCGAGGGAGTTTATATACGGATGAAAAAATTTTCGAGTAAAAGATTGTGAGGAAATTCTCTCTTTTCCATCTAGATTTCCCTAATGTCCCAACACTTGGTGTCTGTGTTATATGTAAGTTTGTATATAAACGGGCTGGTATATAGTATTGTACATGCTATTGCCTTCAGAGAAATATCAGCGTGCATCTGGTTGCAAATGAAGCATGTGATGAGAAAATACGTAAAGGAAAAGGGAAAAAAATAAATATGAATGATTGAAATAAAATATAATAAGACCAGTTGAATTGGATAAGAAGACAAATAGCATAATTTTTTACAATGATATTTATTTATATATTTAAATATTGTATAGTGGTGCGTGGTGTTGAATTGTCAATATTCAAAAGGGGAAAATTGTGAGGAGATTGTGACGATAAAAGAAAAAAAAAAATAAGTGATGTATTTCGTCATTAAATATTGCGATTAGGGTAAGGGCGAATTGGAAAGGGATGACGAAATAGGCGCGCATACCTACCAACGGCCTCATCCCTCTTGGTTATAGTAGAGAGATGCCATAATCGAGAAGCAACGGAGATGAGGTCGATTGGTTCTGGTAATGCTGTTGGGTCGCGCGTTTTGATGGCCTCAGGCGCGCGCTCTCGACGAAATTGTCCTGGCACACATACATAAATAAATGTGTGTGATAGTGACGTCAGTTTTACGACGTCAAGGGGAAGAAATAAGATTTACTGAGAATCGATAAAAAAAATATATGGAACTTAGAAGCCTCATTTGTTTTTTTTTTTCTTTCTTGAAAAAATAAAAATATAAATTTCGTATAAATATATCTGCATTAAACTATCTAAAGATAATTTGAACGAGTTGTAAAATTTATATTTATTACAAGCACAAAGTGCACTATGTCAATTCAGTATGAGTATTATACTTTCATTCTTGTTTTGCGCAGGGTCGTATAAAGAAAGAGAATAATAAAATAAAAAAATAATAATAGAGTTGTAGTAAAGTGAAGTGAACGTTGTAAAAAATAAAAAAAATATTATTTAATGGATGAATTCACTTGAAACAATTCATTCTTACCGTGTAATTGCACATTAGATTGATTAATAAATAAGCTTCAATCGATTTAATGTTGACGGAAATGATGTGGAATAATTTTCTTTGCGTCTCAATTTGTCAGAATTATTTTATGATTTAATATTCAAGTTTTTTCTTTTATCAGTGTATTTTTTCCTTTTTTTCTTTTTTTCGTTTAACAATCGTTGCTATGTGGGTAATCATCGGTATTTCTTACACTCATTATTGACTCATCGCTTTTTTTTTTTAAAAGGAAAAAAGATTCGATATAGATATCGACTAAAATAGAATTTATTTTTTTCTTTCTATTTTTTTTTTCTTTCTTAACTGAAGTAGAGCACACAGAGTTGTGGACGACTGAATCGATTGAATTGGTGCTAGTAAATTGTATATACCTATTGGAATTGGATAATCTTGCGGTATCAAATGGATTAAGTGGGAAATATGGAGCAGCAGCAGCAGCAGCAATAGTAATATAGCTCGATATACTCTTGCCACACAGATGTTTAATGATATATCTATACACATAGAAATCCTACCAACATAATATGCCACCAGTATATTAAACTATATACTCATGTAAATATCAAGTGCATCCAATAAATCTATTCAAAAAAAAAGGTTACCCTCTCATCAAAAGAACAAAAAAAATTAATTTGAAAATTACACCAAAAAAAAAGGCTTGAATCAAGTCTCAGCGACTTGATTCAAGTCTAAAATCGACTTGTGTCAAGACTATTGATATTCTTGCGAATAATCAAAATCTTGGACTTGATACAAGCGGAAAATCGACTTAATGGAAGAATAACACCTCATGTCTACAAATGTCTTGATCCAAGTCTACGAAATGTCTTGATCCAAGTCTAAATATGATTTAATCCAAGTCTGAAAATGTCTTAGTTTAAATTTGAAATTTTCTCGCTGTAAAATTAATTATTCGGACAATACCACAAGCCAATATTAAAATTAAATTAAATTCCAGTTTTATTGTTCAATTGATAAATTATTTAAACAAATATAAAGTGTCACAATTCACACGTAAATGTGCATATTTAAATAACATAGGAAAAAATTTATTTTCCCATTTTATTCAATTGGAAAAACGAAAATTACGAAGAGCCACCTTTAAATATTAAAATTAAGAGCTCCGCTTCAAACAGGCTTCTTTTTTTATCGACCAATAAGTTTTGAGCCCGATTTTTTGATGAAAAAAAAAGTTGCCCAAAAAGTTTTGGATCAAGACTAAAAACAACTTGAATCAAGACTAGAAAAAACTTGAATCAAGTTTATTTTCGACTTACCCCTTTTTACGACTGATTTAACTCAAGACATGTGTAATGTCTTGAGTCAAGAATATTTCAGGCTTGTATCAAGACTATTTGTGTCAAGTCGAAATCGCGACTTGATTCAACACTTTTTTTTTTTTTTGGGTGTACTCATTTTTAATTTTATTAATATTCATTCAATTTAAATAATTCTTTAAAAAATTATTTAACTACTTTGTTCTATCACTCATTTATCAATATTTAAAAATAAAAATGAAATAATAATTGAGTGTTATTGTTTAGTCGTTTTCAAAATTTAAAAATGAATAAATAAAATTTGTTTGTGCTCGAAATTTCATATTAAATTATTTAAATGTGAAAATCCTTGAATGCGCTCAGTGAATACACATTGGTCCATGTGAAACGTTTCGATTATTCAATTATTCGTCGGCAGACAAGCTGTGAATTCCCAATTCCCGAAAATCAATTCAATGTGCCAATGGTTTTATTGTATATGTATATGTATTTTTGTTTATATGTGTTATACATTTATATATTCCATTTAATTCTCTTTCTCACATTTACAAATAAATATATTTACCAACAAAGTGTAAATGCGATTGCGTGCAATACACTAATTGCTATTGTAAATTTGAATATTAAAAACGTTATATAATTTATTGTTCATCAATTTAATTATATTTTAAAGCTCGAGGAATGTTAAAAAAAATTTTTTATTATTACCTTTTTTACTAGCAGAAAGTACGTGCTATAAAACAATAATTGAACTTTATTTATTAACATTACGACAGTAAAAAAAAAATTCTTTTTTATTCATTTATTTATTTTTTAATTTTCAAACCACACACATTAAATATTTTAAATATCAATTACGATTAAGTATAACGTGAAAAAATAAAGTGACCATCAGTTTAAAAAATATATATACACATTATACACATTACATCATAAATTTATTTTTAATTCACATAAAATAACGTGAAAAAGTAATGCAAAAAATTAATGAAACAATTTCATGATAAGAATTTTTTCATCAATAATTCTCACCAAAAAAAAAAATGTGAAATTAAAAAGTAACTAAATTTAATAAATAAATACCTTTATACACACATGCAAAGATGAAGATTAAACTCAAAAAACTAAAAATTAAATTTATATATCTGTGTATGAAATAGAATAAAAAAAATTAATATAATGAGACGTGAAAAAAAAAAAATAAAAATTATAATGGTAAAGGCGTACACAGACCGGCACTGGTCTGGACTATCGTGCTGAACAAATCGGAAAGCAATTTAAAAGACTGTATAGCTGAGGTTTATTCATCGCGTCTTTGCTTATCCGATCGCGTTACCCCAACGAATTATTTTCAAAAGACTATACATACATATAAAGTATTAAAGACTTTTCAAATTACTTCAAGTTTCAACCAATTGTTTTTACGCCGATTTCTTTTATTTTATCTATATCGATTCTATAATTCTCTTTCTTCTATTTGATTCCACCATACCGACTATATACTCATATACACACATAGATACATTATTATTATTATTTCTTATCCCATAATATTATCCAATAAATTAATCGATCCACGGGACCTACAGTGTTTAGGCCGCCTAATTGGTCAATAAAATTTGTTTCTACCGTTTCTCACATATTTAAAAATATCTCTGTGTGTGTTAGTGCACCCTCGCCGCAGGTTACAATCCCAGCAATTTACGATACTCGTCCCATCGATAGACCACCGACTGCTTATACAAGTCATTTTTATATTTATTATATTTTTTATTATTTTTTTTTTTTTCCTTTCTTTATTTCAATAGATATTTATGACTTCTTCGTCGCTTTGAATTTTATATATTTTAATATATATTCTTGACGGTGCGTCAAGTGCATAAACATGTTTTCATTCTACACACTCAAACACACAGGAAAATATATTGAATATATTTTCTTTTATACTTATGACATTGCGATCGTATCAAGGGGTTGAAAAACCCGATTATAAATCCTGATTATTACTTTTTTTTTTTTTTTTTCTATTTAATGCCCATCGTGGGAAATTAAAATAAATTGTAGAAACAATTTAATCCAAACATTATCATTTAATCTGATTTGTTTCTGATGGTTGCCTGACGTGTCCATTAATTTTTCATGCATATAGATATATAATATTTGTAAGATTAAATAATAAATAAATTTATTTTATTTTTCTATCGATGCAATATTGATTTGAATAAATTTTCTATTATTTTTTCTTTTCATTTTTCATGGGTGGTCTTGACACAACCCTATTTGTATTATTGACTATGTAATATATACAAAGAACAGGGTGAGTTGTATGTAAGTTAATATAGTATAACATATTCACTCTGGGGCGTTACATAATGATGGCGCATTAATATATGTGTCGATGTTGAACACATCAACATCATTTTGTTTTCAACCCATTCTTTTATATATTATTGGTCCGCGCTTACGAAGAACTGCCCCCTTTTTTTTTCATTCGCATCAGGTAAATATATACACATGTATAGGTATATGTTATAAATAGGCACGACAGATCGCACCCAAGATTTTTATCTCGGGCTTTTACGATATTCCCGCATGACGTTTTGGAATATAAAAAAGAAGAATTATTGACGATGGGATGACTTTTACAGAGCACTTCCGTGATTTTTTTTTTCCTATCCTATTGAGAAGATTTTCCACAGCTCTTAAGACACCGCATGAGAAAAAAAATAAAAGGAGAAAGAATGAAATACTTTATAGATGTTGAAGAAATTTTCACAGACGTCACTAGTATTTCTTTATGCTTTCGATGTTTTTTTTTTTTTTTTATTATTTTTCGGTCTCTCTTAGAATTTTTCTCCATTCTCATTTTCAACAAGTGCAGTGAAAACGGTTAGGTCGTTAAAGGAATGGAGATGCAATGCAAATATCCAATTAGATAAGGACAAACACAATTTACAGATAAAAATTTTATTTTTTATTTTAATTCACTGTTTTTCTTTTAAATTTTATTTATTTTCATTATTAAAATTTCTGATTAATTCAATCATGATAAGTTTGTTAATTTTGTGATTGATGTGTGTATAATATATGTACATGTATAAATAATATTGTTGGATATATAGAAATAATTATTAATGAAAAAATTTTGTAGTTGAAGAAAAAATAGAAATTTTTCGTTTTTTTTTTATTATTGGAAAGTTGGTGTGTACATTCGGTAAATCTTGAATCTCGGTTTTCATGTCGGAAGTTTGTGCAAGGTAAAATCCATATACCAATTTTCGTTTTGTACAGCCTGTGGTGGGTCATCCCAAAGACTGTGCGCGTTTGGCGCACATAAATTCACTCGTTGAAATCCGCCCAATGGGCAATGTCGAAAAATATACTGGTTTGCCTTTTCAACCTCCGACCTTCGCGTGCAACACTACAAATACATATAACCACACATAAATATAAATGACCAGGATTCTATTTCCACCGAAATTCAACCACATGTATCTACTCAATCACAAAATAGTAAAATCGATAAATCGTTTCAATTAAATTTATACACTTAAATATTTTTTTTTATACATATAAACTTTATCAACAATATCCAATTATATATATGGGGCATTCCATGCCAACTCATCCTACCAATGAACTTTACATCTCCGATTTCGCTGAAACTTGGGCATTTTTATCTACCCATCGAAATAGGGTGAAGTGATTTTTTTCAAATTTTTTTATCGAGCCGTTCAAAAGATAAATTTTTGAAAATTTTGGGGTTTTTAATGTTCAAATGGCCATAACTTGGCCACGAATTGTCCGATTTGAGTCTTTTTTTTTTCAAAATTTTTGTTTTTTAATGAACTTTCCGGAAAATTTATGCAAAAAATTATCAATGATGAATTTGATTTTTTTTTTTAATTTTAAAGTTAAAATGTGGATTTTGAGACTGTTTGTATCTTTTGATTTTTCTCAAACAATTCTCAAAAATACTACTCCCTAAAATACAAATTTTAAGCTTAGTCTCGTAATGGGATAATGATGGGTTATAACTCTTTTTTTGAATTTTTTAAATTAATTATTTTCGTTTTTTTTCGATTTTATTATTTTTTTTTAATTTATAGAGTATTTTATTTATTGTATACATGGAAAGAAGCATTCGAGATCACAAATTTTATCTGATAAAGACGTTAATAATACACAACTAGTATAAAACTCAAAAAATGAAAATAATTAATTTAAAAAATTCAAAAAGTGTTATAACCTATCATTATCCCATTACGAGACTAGGCTTAAAATTTGTATTTTAGGGAGTAGTATTTTTCAGAATTTTTTGAGAAAAATCGAAAGATACAAACAGTCTCAAAATCCACATTTTAACTTTAAAATTAAAAAAAAAAATCAAATTCATCATTGATAATTTTTTGCATAAATTTTCCAGAAAGTTCATTAAAAAACGAAAATTTTGAAAAAAAAAAGACTCAAATCGGACAATTCATGGCCAAGTTATGGCCATTTGAACATTAAAAACCCCAAAAATTTTGAAAAATTTATCTTTTGAACGGCTCGATAAAAAAATTTGAAAAAAATCACCCTATTTCGATGGGTAGAAAAAAATGCCCAAGTTTCATCGAAATCGGAGATGCAAAGTTCATTGGTAGGATGAGTTGGCATGGAATGCCCCACATAAAAATAATATACATAAAAATACCTTCAACTTTGTATATATAAAAAAAAACATGTATTAAAAATTTATTTATAAAACAAAATGCAGGAAAAAAAATAAAAAATTTACAAAGAAATATTTTTCGTGTGAAATCCGACATTTATATACTAAAAATATTTCTTTTTACTTTGCATTCTCATTTTAAATTGTAGGAAACATTTAAAGCTCAACTTAATTGTTATATCACAAGTGTATACTGCAAGAATAATGTGAACAAAGCGCGAGGAATAATGATTGCGTTTGTGAAATAATCGCAAAAATAATAATTGCAACCAGAGAAACACGACTATACATAAATATATGTATGTATGTACGTATATAAAAATATATATACATATATAAATATATGTGCTAGAGAGCGCACCGTGTTGAATATCATATCGTCGTCGACGTCGTCGACGTCGTCGTCGTCACATTGTCTACATTTCCAAACGTGTGCAGAGACTTTCGTGTTTTACGAAGCGTTAAGCGCTCTATGTATACATATACTTAACTCTCTTTCTCTCCCATCATTCCTCACCCTCATGGACAGAGTTTCAGAGGCTTTTCCACGTCACACTAAAAACTACCCCTTTTTCAAAATTATATACACCCTCTGTAAACACATTCATCATCATAGAAATAAATATTTAAAACATATTTTTTTTTAAGTAATACTTTAAAAAATTTTTTATTACTATTATTTTTTATTACAAATATAATAAATATTTTTTTTTTTTTTGTCAATTTAATATTATTTAGTAGTTAACATTAGTAAACCGCACTTGGAGAAACATGAAAGATGTTGAAAGTTTGTGAATTATAATTTTATTAACACCCATATCTTCAAAGTACAAACTCATGTTCATTAAAAGACTGTAAAGTCTGTTAATTCTCTTCACTTTACTTCAACTATTATATATACATACATACATACATAAATATTATATATACTATGTATAAAATGTGAGACTTGGGCGCAGTTATGTTATGACACGTTTGGCCTTTCTCCTTTTATTTTATATTATGTAAAACGGAAATATTCACCTGCATACTTGGCAACCGATTTATCGACCGGAAGTTTTGCCAGTCAGAGGTTTCACAAGTCGATGGCGGATATTGTAGATAATATATATACATGGCATTGGTGTAAAAGCGACGAAGTTGCGACTCGGCAATCATCTAAAGTTGAAGTAGATATGGTAGGTTCAACTTTATGATATTATATGTACATATATATTTGTATGTATAGTTACATAGAAGTTGTTCATTCGCTCTCTTTCTCTACTAAATTATATTCTCTATCCCACGACGTTAATTTAACACTTTGTATTTTGCCATCTCATGTGGATTCAAAATTAACACAAAAACACATTTGTAATCGCGAGAGAATATATTACATTTTTTTCAATTTTATATATTTCAATTTTAAATAATAAATGCATCATTTATTTGTTTGTGTATACTTGAGTTTACATTCATTTCATACAAAGACAATCATGTAATTTAGGTTAGAGATTTAGTTCAATTTGTTGACAGAAATTTATGATATCAAGCACAAGTATTAATTGTGCGTAGGTTTTTTTTTTTTCTTTCTTTCTTCTTCTACTTGCATAGCAGGGGATGCACATCAGCAATGTTTTCTCGTGAGGTATATCTATATCAGAAAAAGCCGAACGAAATTGGCGAGGATCCAAGTGCCCGGAAACTAGCGTAGAACTGTCCAAAGAACATTTTCTACTTCCTCCGTGACTGGCGACTCGATAAATAACTTTTCTAAATTTATTTTTCTCTCTTTTTTTTTTTTTTCTTTTAATAATTTTCTTTTCTTTTATATACAATCTACATCTATACATACTCAACGACTCTGTCTAATTAGTAATTGAATTAAATTTTAATTCAATTATAATTATAATATTCAATAAATCAAACAAAAAAAAAAAGAGAGTAAAAAATTGTTTACGATGTGGCGAGATGAAAGATAAAGAGAAGGAGGTTTTGAAAAAATTCTAATAAATTCATAAAAGTTTGTATACGATGTGTACAAAATGATTACATACATTTTGGATAAATTGACTCTCGTTAATTATAAAATTAATTAAAGCAAACGAGAGCGGAGTATAACAACGCGGCTGTATTGTACGCGGCACACGCAAACCACGTTGCATTCAACCATGAAATCATTCTCGGAGGACCAAGGAGAGAGGAGAGAGAAGAGAGTCTATCGCAAATCGACACGTCAACACCTCATTAAATTTTGGGCGGACTATATGGCCAAATATCGATGGTTAAAATCTTCATCGTTGAATATATCGTCACACGATTGTTTGATATACACTATAAATATAATTACATATATACGTATATGTTTATTTATGTATTTTTCGTGCCAACGTGTTCAATACATACGTGTATATATGTATATGTGAGTGGGTGTATCGGTGTTGGCAATCTCAAAAGAATGGATATAAACGACGGTTAATGGATGGGTTTAAAACATCTGATGAAAGTCAAAAATCGTCTTTTTATTTATTTATTTATTTATTTATTTATTTATTCATTTCAGTATTTTTTTTTTATTTTAATAGAGGGATTAAATATATATTTGTTCAGAAATGATTTCGGGTTGATCGAGTGGGCGTTCCATATTTTAATCCTTAATTATATAGACCACGAATTTTATAAATTTATTGGATCAAGGAAATAAAATGAATGAAATAAATGTTTGCACAGTGGATTTTTTTTTTTTTAATTTTATTTCCGAGTGTTGGTGATATACATATTGTTGAATGGTGATAAATTTTGATATGTTGATGATAAAATTCGGAAATAATCACTTAGTTTATTTTTAATTTTTTATTCTTTTTCTTTTCTGTGATTTTTTTTTTTAGTTTTCGTTTCACTCTTTGCTTGATGCAATATCTAAAAGTGTCTATTTTAAAACGAACCATCAGGATATAGCAATTAAATTGGATTTACTTGATGTTGGTGGTTGGCGAGCAGTGGCGTACATGCATTCAATTTCGTAGCATGCAATTCCGTTCATGTCACTCGCACAGTACAAAGCGCGAATGAAAAATGAAATTGAATCTCATGGACATTGACGTTTTAACATTATACAACTGTAGAATTTTTCTTTATTCTTATATACAGCAAGATACTATTATTATTACTCCCGAAGAAAATGATTACAAATAATAAATATAAAAATGAAATTAGATATGAAGAATAAAAATAGAAAAAATACAACTAATAAAATTATTTTTTTTATTTTTCAGCTGTGCTTTGTGGGCCTGGTGCACAGTGACAACAGCACGATAGGTAATATTTCTGCATTAACATCCACTGGGTCAGCAACGGTAAGTCACATAAAATTTTACAAAATAATTTTACATAATTAATAGTAAACAAATTAATTTCTTCCAATAATACCAAATTCAAATAATTAAATTCTTAAATAATTCATGCAAAAATTTTTGCAAAGTAAACTCTACTTTTTCAAATTATAAACTCAATTCCACATAGTTTGAAAAAGAAATTTATGTACAAATATAATAAAATATTGGAAATATATATTTAATATAATAATATAAACATAAAAAAAAAAAAAGAATAAATTGAAATGTATTAAGAAATAAATTCTTTAATGAATTTGTGTGTATAAGAAACCATAAAAGATTTTTTTATAGATGTACATATATACACATAAACCATACAAATATATGTCTACGTGTAAATCGTAAAAGCGCGTGCAAAAAGTGACGATAATGAAGCCCTAACAAAGCATTTGGTTTATCAAATAAATCTTATTTATACAAATGAAATTTTAATTCACACTAAATCGCATTGATAACACATTTTTAATAATATTTTTCACGTTATTATATATTATAAACAATTATTATCATTCGCTTTGTAATGAGTAACAAACATAAAATGCTAAAGAATTTTCACTTGAATTATTTTCGTCTTTTCCGCATTTATTTTTGATACTCATTGTAAATTTTTTTTTTTTTTTAATAAATATATACATATAGATGTATTTATGGGTATATGTAGCAGCAAATGGCATCAAAGAAGAGGTCGACACTTGTATTTTCATGACCCAAAGAAATGTGTCTATAAGAAAGAGAAAGAATGTATTTTTTATTATTATTTTTTATCTTTTTTTTATTCTCAAATATTTTTCTTTCTATTTTTTCAGTTGTTTATGATGTATATATATATATATACATATATATGCACATATTTTTGTTGTAATATAGACATGTCTTGGTATCATAATATAAGAGCACATATCTTCTTTCCATTTTCTTTTATATTTTTGCGCTTTTTTTTTTTTTTGTTATTTTCTACAATTTTTTTTTTTGCTTTTTTTTTTTAATCGCACAAATAAATCCACGAGTGCGCTGTCAATATTTTTGCATGACGTCCGAAAGAGAAAAAAGTACTGAGAGGATTTTTGACGTGGATGTAGAAGTGAATTCATTGTGGCGCAAAAGAGTTTGTGCATTTGCGTCGAGTTTTTATCGACACATATACGTTAAATATAAAAGAGATGAAGGAAAAAAATAATAAAAATGAAAAGTGGAACTGCGGATTCATGGGAATATGTAGATGGAAAAATAATAGTGTAATGGGAAATTGAAAACTGCATTTGATGTTGATAAAAAAAATATTTAAAATCTATTGAAACTTTATGAAAAAATTTATATTTAAAAATTATTTATAAGTAGGATTGATTTTGTTTGCATTTTATATTTATTATATTTATATTTATATTGCTTTCTATTTTTATTCAGTTGAACTATACTGAGGCGTCGATAAAGAATGCAAAAATAATAATTAATGCAA
>JAQQBS010000004.1:1999928-2012368 GCA_030347275.1 Microctonus aethiopoides
AAAAAAAAAAAAAAAAAAAAATGCTAATGCAACTTGAGAAGAGATCAAACATTCTTCTGTTTATGTACATAATTCATTTATTTACTTTCAAAAATATATACATACATGTTTATTATATACATATGTATGTATATAAGCCGACTTACTTTCATTACAAATTCTCATTTGATGCTCTCAAACTCGTCGAGTTTTGACAAAGCTCACTTCTCTTTACTTGCGTGTGCACATCACAAACCCAAGTGAAATTTTGCGATGTACATTCACCCCAACTACACAGCGAGCTGAGTGCTCTGCTTGAAAAATTAATCACTTTCCCTTCTTAGTTTAATATGTATGAGGCAATGTGTCATGTTCATGTCACTCTATTGTCTGTATTACACCATTTCGAACGAATTCTAAATGAATAATTTAATAAATAAAATAAAATCGAGTAAAATAAAACGTCTGAAAATGACGATAAACCCAAAAATGTTTATAACATTTTTTAAAATATATATTTTTTAACGTTTAATTATACTTATATTATACTGAATGACAATTAATTTGTCATATAGTTAAATAAAATTATCAAATTAAATATTCAACTAAATAAAAAATCATTTTATTTATTCATGAATATTTGCATTATTTATAACATGACGTTTTTTTTTTACTGTCATGAACAAATTCAATATTTTTTAATTAATTATAATAGAATTATTATTTATAATTATTTAATTTGTGAGTGAATTTAGAAATAACTCGGTCGACGGAGCAATTTTTTTAATATATTTTATCAAATTTCATTAACAAATCCAATTAAAAATTTATTTGATTGAAACCATATAATTTTTTATAATACATTTATGAGCATTACACCCAAAAAAAAAAAGGCTTGAATCAAGTCTCGGCGACTTGATTCAAGTCTAAAATCGACTTGTGTCAAGACTATTGATATTCTTGCGAATAATCAAAATCTTGGACTTGATACAAGCGGAAAATCGACTTGATGGAAGATTAACACCTCAAGTCTACAAATGTCTTGATCCAAGTCTACGAAATGTCTTGATCCAAGTCTAAATATGACTTAATCCAAGTCTGAAAATGTCTTAGTTTAAATTTGAAATTTTCTCGCTGTAAAATTAATTATTCGGACAATACCACAAGCCAATATTAAAATTAAATTAAATTCCAGTTTTATTGTTCAATTGATAAATTATTTAAACAAATATAAAGTGTCACAATTCACACGTAAATGTGCATATTTAAATAACATAGGAAAAAATTTATTTTCCCATTTTATTCAATTGGAAAAACGAAAATTACGAAGAGCCACCTTTAAATATTAAAATTAAGAGCTCCGCTTCAAACAGGCTTCTTTTTTTATCGACCAATAAGTTTTCAGCCCGATTTTTTTATGAAAAAAAAAGTTGCCCAAAAAGTTTTGGATCAAGACTAAAAACAACTTGAATCAAGACTAGAAAAAACTTGAATCAAGTTTATTTTCGACTTACCCCTTTTTACGACTGATTTAACTCAAGACATGTGTAATGTATTGAGTCAAGAATATTTCAGACTTGATTCAACACTTTTTTTTTTGGGTGTATTCAAAAATACATCATTGCTATTTTAAGATAATAAAGTAAAAAATAATTCTTCCTTTAAAATTTGCGTAGCAAATATTTCTCTAAAGCTCTATTTCTCTTCATGATACGCATATTGAACGTTTATATATTGAAATTGAGAGTTAGGCAAGTGATTATATCATACTCAAGATACGATAGAAGCCTCTATTATTATATATACATACACATATATTTATACGCGCAATCCAGAGGGGAAACTCGTGTTTCCGCAGTGAAGCGCGTCGACACACTTCACCCTTTGAACTATAATCCACTGAAAGTATATATACATATATACATCGTTCTCTCACTAGCACAACTTCTCACTTACACCCAATGCGTTTATATAAATATAAGATGGTTACTCTATAATATTAATAAAAAAAAAACTAAATAAAATTCAAAAATAAAATTTTTCAAAGATGAAAAAGATTTTAAAATGACGTTATATACATATGTATGTATATATATAATTTGTCAGAGATAACATTAATTCTCTGAAAATAATCACAATCTACTATATTATTTAAATATAAATTTTCAATTTTTTTGCTGATATTTTTTTCCATTTTATTTTTTTTATTTTCTAATTTATTATTAAAAAAAAGACCAACTGGTACACACATCAAAGGACACATATCTAGATGTATGGCTTTAATATATCCCATGTACAACAACATAAGTTTGACGTAGTTCAATCTCGTGAAATATTCTTAAGAAATCTTTTTTTTTTTTTTATTTTTTTTTTTCATTTATATCGGATTTTTCCATTGAGAAAAAAAAGTATATACTATACTGTTTTTCTCTTTCCATCGTGTGCATATCAATATTCTTTTAGCTTATATCTCCTCAGAGAGTTTCACTTCAGGCACTGATTGCATATATATGCATCGAGTGACTTCTTTTTATCCTCTCCTTTTTCTCTACTATTTCTTTATTTTTTTTTTTATTATTCTCTCTGTTCTTTTTTTTTTTTTTTTTTTTTTTTTTTTTTTTTTTTTTTTATATTTTCAACACATATATATCTTCCTCTGCGGTGGCATAAAATGAACTTTGCCAATATACTATGTATGGACTGAAAAGAAAACTAAGGGATGAAAGGGAGTGAGAGAAAGAGAGGAGGATTGAGTGGAAAAATCTACATATACTATTTTACTGATAGTGGATATATGTTTCAAGGGGTTAGAAACCTTCATGATAGTTTTTTAAAGCGTAAAAGGAAAGAATATAAGAAATAAAATCGATACAGATAATAAGATTTAAAATTTGTATTTTTTTTTCTTTTTTTTTTTTTTTTTTTTTTTTTTTTTTTTTTTTTTTTTTTTTTCGTTGACGCCACTGCCATTTTATTCTACTGATGTTGACAGTGTGAAGAATGCTTATATATTGGGATATATAGGGTATATTTATTGTACATAAGTGAGTATATTAAAATCGATATGTACTGTAGAGTTTCAAGTATCTTTTGTCACATACAAAAATCATAAAGGACAAAAGTTATTTTACTTTTGTATTTATTCCAAATATATCATTTTGACAGCTAACTTAACCCCAATTGCTTATGTACTATGTCACGAACTATTATGTATATATTTATATAGAAGTATGATAAATGATTAAAAGAAAAATTGTAGCAAAGAAGAGAAATATTTTTATTATTAAGAATAATTTTTCATTTTTTATCTTTTACATGAATTTATTTTCCAGAGACAAATTGCCAATGAATTTATTAATCTATACAGGATTTATATTGTATTTTATTATTTTTCATACATGTGTAGATATAATATGAGAAATTGATTATATAAATTTGGAATAGAAAGGGTAATAGAGATATTTAAAAGTCAATATTCTGCATCAGCTAATATAATATTTAATTCATGTGAAATATTATTCTGATAATGTATAATGGTTTTTATTGTTCTCGCATATCGTATTGTTCTTGCATTGATAATGACCATTATGTGTTTCATAGGTTGAATAGAGCTTTGTGATTGCCATGTTCCGATTTGTAATAATAAAAAAAATTGTAGATAAAAAAAAATATTTAACTGCCAATAACTGGTTTATTTTCATTTATTCTAGCGATTTGCTTTTATATTATTAATAAATTTTCTCTTTTTTTTTTCTCTGCTATAAAGGTAACATATCCAACAATAGATTCCCCAGTAAATAATAAAAGTAAAATAATTATTTAACGACAGATGTGTATTGAAAACTTGTTTCACAATATAAATATGTGAAAAGAAAAAATATAAAAATATTTATAAAAGTGATGCTATAAAATTATCAATTGACAGGAACGAATATAAATACGTTTTCATTTTATTTTATTATACACTTTGTTTTATTGTTTGAAATAAGAATTTGTATTTTACACCTTAAACAGGAGTGACAACAAAATTCAATACATAATAAACCCCAGTTCATCGTGTTGGTATACCTATAATAATATCACGTGGGATTTCCGATCGTAATTTATATATATATACACGTTACAACTCGTTTTATCACAACATCGCAATTTCATTCCATCCATTACCGTATACCCAATAAAATCTGTATATATATATACAGCTCATTTATATATCGCCATCATTAAATATAACTGCAGTAATGCAACAAAATTTTTATTTCAAATGCAAAATAAAAAAAAATATGAAGAATAAAATCTTATTATAAGTTTACAGTGTGCACAATAAAGTATGGAAACAAATTTTAAATCTACGACAATCCAGAATTAAATAGTTAAATATTAAAAATATAATATTATTGATGAGCACAAATATTTATATTTATATTTTTTTTTTTTTAGATTTAGAAGAATTCTGTTTTAAAATTTATTTTATACTTCATCATCACTCAATGTAAATCACAAACTCGACATAATAGTTTTACAATTCAGGATCACAAACATCTATATAATTAAACCTTAAAGTAACAAAATGAATAATAAAAAGTGAAGAATAAAAAATAAATATAAAATTAAAATTAAAGAGAATAAAAATTAATGGAATGAAGATTTATTTAATAGCACAAAAGAGAAAACGAGAGACTGCAATCAAGTTTTAACTCCTTTGGTGTGGTTATTACTTATTTTACCTCTGAGTTATACATCTCAGATCAGTATCCAAAGTGGTTTTGGGCTGCCATTAGCCAAAGAGAGGGTGAATTTCACGATGTTGCTTTCAATAATTTGAGAGTCAAATGTCATTCATGGATATCTCCCTCAGCAATAGTGTCTAAAATTCAATAGAAGAGATAGAAGTAAACCAAAAGTGGATGAACGAGAGAGAGATATATATTTTTCGTAAAGAAAATGGTATTGCTATTTTATATTACTCAGTCTCACTTGTTTTCTCATCACTTTCACGCGATAAATCTTTTTCACTTTGTAGTGGAATATATATACTAGATGGTATAAAGAGAGAACAAATTGACAGTTGCACACACAAATGTTAAAAGTGTGAGTGCGAATGAGAAATTTTGAGAAGCGTCAAAAGGTTTGGCAGTCACGATAATAGTGGTAGTAGTGCGTTTGAATAATGCAGTCTCACACACCAGACTACTCAAAATACGATCAACTATATATTGAGATTCGCTATTCGTTCTCTGTCAAAAGGAAAATATAGATATATAGATATGTGCACTCATACATAAATAAATTAATGTGTGTGAAAGTGTAAATGTTGATTTATATCCTTCGTGCTTTTTCGTACAGTGCAATCGAGCGTACGACACATGGAGGTTGTGTCAAGCTTGCAATGGTATTTTAAGTAGAATTACCAAGTGATATATATGGGGCATTCCATGCCAACTCATCCTACCAATGAACTTTGCATCTCCGATTTCGATGAAACTTGGGCATTTTTTTCTACCCATCGAAATAGGGTGAGGTGATTTTTTTCAAATTTTTTTATCGAGCTGTTCAAAAGATAAATTTTTGAAAATTTTGGGGTTTTTAATGTTCAAATGGCCATAACTTGGCCACGAATTGTCGATTTGAGTCTTTTTTTTTTCAAAATTTTTGGTTTTTAATGAACTTTCTGGAAAATTTATGCAAAAAATTATCAATGATGAATTTGATTTTTTTTTTTAATTTTAAAGTTAAAATGTGGATTTTGAGACTGTTTGTATCTTTCGATTTTTCTCAAAAAATTCTCAAAAATACTACTCCCTAAAATACAAAGTTTAAGCCTAGTCTCGTAATGGTATAATGATGGGTTATGACTTTTTTTGAATTTTTTAAATTAATTATTTTCGTTTTTTGAGTTTTATACTAGTTGTGTATTATTAACGTCTTTATCAGATAAAATTTGTAATCTCGAATGCTTTTTTCCATGTATACAATAAATAAAATACTCTATAAATTAAAAAAAAATAATAAAATCGAAAAAAACACGAAAATAATTAATTTAAAAAATTCAAAAAAAGTTATAACCCATCATTATCCCATTACGAGACTAGGCTTAAAATTTGTATTTTAGGGAGTAGTATTTTTGAGAATTTTTTGAGAAAAATCGAAAGATACAAACAGTCTCAAAATCCACATTTTAACTTTAAAATTAAAAAAAAAATCAAATTCATCATTGATAATTTTTTGCATGAATTTTCCTAAAAGTTCATTAAAAAACAAAAATTTTGAAAAAAAAAAGACTCAAATCGGATAATTCGTGGCCAAGTTATGGCCATTTGAACATTAAAAACCCCAAAATTTTCAAAAATTTATATCTTTTGAACGGCTCGCTAAAAAAAAATGAAAAAAATCACCTCACCCTATTTCGATGGGTAGAAAAAAATGCCCAAGTATCAGCGAAATCGGAGATGCAAAGTTCATTGGTAGGATGAGTTGGCATGGAATGCCCCATATGTACACCAACGCTAAAGTGTGAATTTTAATTAATCAATTTTTTTTTCTATTTTATTTTATTTTTACATTTAATGTTTTTAAAAGTGATTTTAAAAATTCCAGAATTTAATGCATGTATTCTTTTGTTTTGTTTGTAATTTGACTTTATATTGTTGATCCTTTTCAAAGAGGTGAATTGGATTTTTGTAACTTTAGAACAGTGTGTCAATATATGTGTGCAAGACAAAACGAAACTTTTTTATTTTATCTTCAGTTACTTGTATTGTTTTTTATTACTTCTATTTATTTATTTATTTTTCTTTTCTTGTGTTGGAAGGAAACGAAATTGGAATGTTTGGTTGTGTGCAATTTCTTCTGTGGCAAAAGAAGAAACGATTTTGAATCCAGACAAATAAGCCACACCCACACACACACACACACACACACACACATTTATATTCTTTTTGTCTATATTTTTTTTTTTTATTATTTTTCCTTCAATGTTGGTCTTTTTTTCTTATCACACTATTTTTCCAGAAGCAAGAAATACAAGATCTTATATACAGAGTGACAAATATCGCAATTGGAAAAAGTTTGAAAAGCAAAAACAAAAAAAAAACCAAATCCATTGGGGAAAATCCATTATGAAAAAATATCCAGACACATTTTAACAAATATGAACAAGCACAAAAAAAATATAACACAAAGACATAGAGAGACAGATATTCAACAAGACGCCAATACATAATATTGAACGATAAAAAGAAAAATGTAAATGCTTATGTTTTGCTCATCGTCATCTCAACGAGATTTTCTTTAAAGACACGAATACACCACTGAGTACTATCTATCTCACCCTATGAACATCAATGTAAGTGTATCCGTAGAAGATAACGATAAAATATCGAGCGAAGGAAAGAACACAAAGACCAAAAACACTTCAGTGCCTTTGAATAATTCACAAACAAAAAATAAATCGTTGAAAAAATTTTAAATTCAGCTTTTAAAACCTTTGCGATTATAAAATAAAAGAAAAGAAAAAATTCAGCTTTCCATATTTTCCTCAAACAAATTATACATCACAAAGAAAATTAATATTTAACAATTCAAAGATAATTCTCAATCAAAAATAAATAAATAATACAAACTTTCGTTCAATAATATTTTAAAAAGAAAAAAAAATATATAATAACGAAATATTTATAAATGACAGCCAAGAATGTAAAGAGATAAATTTGTGTCTTTGTTGGGATTTAAAGGTACATGGTGATTGCAGACGACAGGTGGTAGACAATGGATCAGACAAGAGAATAAGTGAGTGAGAATAATAAGATGTAGAGAGAAGATGAAGTAACTCAAAAGACAGGTGCACTGACACCATCGATATTTTGGTGATTCATTAATAGTTGACATTTAATATTATATTAACTGCACAATGTCCAACAAAATATTCATTCTCTCCTCTTCATCCAGCTTTCTCAACTGTCAATTGAGACAGAATAAGAGGACTATTGCACGTACAACTACATCATTCGTCTGACTGAAGATAAAAAGGAAGGCATTTGTCGGATGTATATTGAGTGGCCTTCATCAAAAGCAACGAAAACAAAAGCTTTTACTCTGTCCCTGTCTCTTCCCTCTATTTATCTCCAATTCAGTGAAGTACCACCACTACCACCACCATAGACGCAATACAGAGAGGACAATGAAAATATCAAGGCACATAACTATAGACATATTTCCACCTATATAAAGACACGTTTTCCATTCAAATGCTCTCAATCGTCTTTTACAAAATCTTTTTTTCCCATGTGTATATTTTTTTTTTTTTTATTAATCCTTCATTTATCAAACCCCCCTTATTCTATCTACAAAATTGCGTGGTAATTATCTTTACTGACAGCTTACACAAGTACTTTTACATGCTTCTGACATGACATTCAACTCTTTTAATTATTTCTATTATTTTATCCTCATCTCAATATTAAAAAAAAATTTTTTTTTCCCTATTATTATCTCCCTCAATGCAAGGTGGTTGAAAAAAAGAGTGTCTAGAGAATATATATATGAATTGTATATTGAGTGGCTATTGAGTAGTACATTGAGAAGAGTATATAAAAAACTATGTGTATATATATGCATAGATAATACTTATATATACATAAAATTTCACTTGACGTTTTTTTTTTTATTTTTCACTCAAATTCATTGACTATAATCGAGAGACGTATAGTGTGGTATATAAAATCTATATACTTGGACTATAGACACGCGGCTTGCACTCTTCTCACGAGGATCGATAGACGCACAAAATTCTTGCAAACGCTATAATATTTTATTATATAATAATAATAATAATAATAATAATATATAGGGAGTATGTATATTGATCCAAAACGTCGTCTCAATGCCCTCTTGAATTCCGCCGCCGTTGCTCATTGATGTGGATCTTGAACGTGAGGAATAGAAGCCACTTCTGGTGATGTGAAGTGAGAGAAGGGATATAGATATCTATCACACTATTCCTCATCTATTTTTTATTATTTTTTTTTCTTTTTTTTTTTTTTTTTTTTTTTTTTTTTTTTTATTCTCTCCTTAAAAGGGATCACTTTAGAACGCCATCATTTGTTCCTATTTCACACTCCCTCAACCCTGTATTACTGTCTATTTTTTTTCCCCAACTTAACTATTTATTTACACATCTTGCTCTTTTATTTTTATTTATTTATTTTTTTTTTTATAGTTATCTAAGTATTTATTCAGCATGAAAACCGACAAAAAAAAATACTTTTTATAATATAATTATTCATAAACAAATATTATGTACACATCATTAAATTCTTGTTGATAAAACATTGATATAAGGGAATGAATTGAATATATGTAGAGTGAAAGGAAGCGTGAAATATTTATTATCCATTTGAAACGTGTTATGACTTGTTGTAGTTTTATATTATATTATAGATATTATATTGTTGTCTGGTTTTTTTTTTTTTTTTTTTTTTGGGTTGTGGAATTGTGGGTAGATAGGGGGTGAGTTGAGTAGGGTAGGATTTTTCACTTATCAACCAGTTAGCGATGTAGAATTCTTTATATATATCCCCCCCATCGAGAAACATATTACCGGTGGAAATACGCCTCATCGATCTTTCACGCTGTTTTCTTCTTTTACCTCTTTCCCGCCCGTCTATGCTGGCTCTTATACGTGTATCTATATAGTAATATAGCTGTGTGGGAGTATGTGTATGTAGAAGAATGTATGGTCATATAACATTTGCTCGAGAATATTCTTGAATGCCACACGCGGATATTTTTCTTTTTCTGTGTTCTCATTTCTAACTTCATTTTATTTATGTATATGTATGTATATATATATTTTTAATGGGTGTACACACATATGACGCTTTAATGTACAATAATGAATTATGTACATCAATATGTAGTAATCAAAATATACAGAGTTTACGTCAAATATTCAGCAGGAATGAATTAAATAATTTGAATTTTAATTATTTGAAATTTTGGTTGTTGTGTTTGAGAGAATTTGTTTTATTTGATTTGGTTTTGTTTTTTTTTTTTCAGAGTTTGTCATGGGGTGAGTGGACACCGTGGTCCAAGTGGTCACCTTGTACCAGGTAAAAAAACATTTTTATTTATTTATTTTTTTTGATATTGAAATTAAAATTAGTAAAATAATTTTAGATTAAATTCCATTGAAGTAATCAAACTGGATCAATAATTTAGTTAAATTTCTACTTGTTTCATCACAAATTAATTTACTCATCAAATTAACCATCTGTCTTAATAGTTTCATTTCAATTACACTTTTGAATAATTAATCGTCAGTTTTGTATTATAAATTACTCAATCTCAAATTGGACAAATAAAAAATTTACTCGATCTGATTTTGAATTAATCTAATAATTTCTATTTCAACAATCGATATTTGCTCTAAATTTCATCTTGATGCCTATTCTAAAAATACCACAGTGACTTAAATATCTATATATTTGAGAGAGAATAAAAAAATAATAATGACTAAAATATATATTGTAGAAACTTTCGTGACGTGAATTTTCTACTCGTAAATGATAGTAATTGTGATTGAATAAATTTTACAGGAGTTGCGGTGGTGGTTTATCGAGGCAAACGAGACGTTGCAAACGGAAGCCATGCAAGGGAAAATCTAGCGTCAAGTTCAAAATATGCAACAACCAGGTTGGTTTAACAAAATTTTAGATCAAGTTATATTACAGTGCGCTGTTTACAATATAAACTATTGCCTACCCTACTGTAGCCTTTATTGGTTAACATGGTGACTTTATAACATCCATTGACTCAAATATACATAAATAATATATAACTGTAGTATTATCCGTTGGGAAATTGCATAGTGGTTTTAAACAAACTCACAAAACCAAAATTAAATTAGTAACAGCATTTAATATTAACACAACTTAATAACACAATTCATTCATAAATAAATAATTCTCGAATAATAATAAATAATATTAACTATATTAATAATAAAAAAAAATCTTAATTAATAAAAAACAAAAATTTAAAATAAGAAAACAAAAAAAAAGATTTTTGGAAAAAAATAAAACACAGCACTTTTGTTAATGATGAAAAAAAAAATATGAATCGAGAGATGATATAGGGATTTTAGGTGGGTTTTACACATGTATAAGTCTATAGATGTGAGGTAGAATAGAGAGTGTAATGCTGCTAACACCTACATGCATATTCCAAATAGCTTGGCCGCAGGGATACCGAACTAGACACTCTGCAGATATACGAAACTCTCTATTTCTTTCGCTTTATCTCTCTTGTGCTCGCTCATTCTGTCTCGCTTTCCCCTGTGTGCATCCTCACACCCGAGGGAATATATACCAATGCAGGTATGACCCGACCTACATTCAAATTTGGCACGAATTCCGAGGCTAAAACCGTGGATATATTCCAGCCTGTCGACACGAAATTCACTATATTTTTTTTTATAAATATAAATATAAATGCTTTTCTGCATTTCCAATTCAACTTCTTAATATATCTTTGTTTCTCTTTATTTATTTATTTTTTTTTTCGTTATAAAAAATACGCCATTGTGAAGAAAAAATATTTTTATGTTTTATTTTTTATGAAATAAATTTTACAGAGGTAAATTCAATTGATTTTCTGTTGGCAATGTGGAAACATTAATTTCAACTTATTTTTATGTTATATTATTTTTCCATTTGATCGATTTGATATAATAATATTTTTTATTTTTTAAATAAATATCTGGGCAACGATAAAGGCACTTTGACGTTGGTATACTTTCTTGAAATACATTTGCTATCCAATATATATGGATGCTGCTTTTGTATTTGCTACAGAAAGTTTTCTTAGAAGCCACTGTGTGTGTGAGTGTGTGTCTATTATCAAGTATAAGAGATATTACTTGTACGTGAACATTGCAAGGTAGAACTATTTTAACATCTTTTAATGTGAGGGTTTCAATGGTTGCATAAAATCATTTCAAGATAAACTATTCTCGATAGGTCGACATTGTATATTGAGAAAATTTGAAAATCAATATTCATGTATGTGTATATATATTAGGGTGGACCAAATGAAACTTTGAATTTTTTTTTCTTTTACTATAGTGAAAATACTGTTCAAGGTGACCAAAAAATGAGCGTGTGAAAAGAGGAGCTTTTAATTTTAATATTAAGAGGTGGTGATGCGTGATTTTCGATTTCCTATTTAAATAACATGGGATTTTTTTTTTTTTTTTTTTTGGATTTTTTTTGCGTTGTAGCGAATTCTTATGTTGTAAAAATCAATACATATCCTTATAGGAAATCGAGTGATCTACAAAAAAGTTCCTATATAATTTTTCGCTAAGTCAACTCGTTGAAAAATTATTCGAGGTTAAAGTTCAACCTCAAATGACATATGATCACTTTCACAATTTTTACACGTTATCACAAAATAATGGCTCA
>JAQQBS010000004.1:2030423-2040876 GCA_030347275.1 Microctonus aethiopoides
ATGATGGGTTATAACTTTTTTTGAATTTTTTAAATTAATTATTTTCGTTTTTTTTCGATTTTATTATTTTTTTTAAATGTATTTATTGTATACATATATACAATAAATAAAATACTCTATACATTAAGAAAAAATAATAAAATCGAAAAAAAAAACGAAAATAATTAATTTAAAAAATTCAAAAAAAGTTATAACCCAGCATTATCCCATTACGAAACTAGTCTTCAAATTTGTATTTTAGCGAGTAGTATTTTTGAGAATTTTTTGAGAAAAATCGAAAGTTACAAACAGTCTCAAAATCCACATTTTAACTTTAAAATTAAAAAAAAAAAATCAAATTCATCATTGATAATTTTTTGCATAAATTTTCTAGAAAGTTCATTAAAAACCAAAAATTTTGAAAAAAAAAAGACTCAAATCGGACAATTCGTGGCCAAGTTATGTCCATTTGAACATTAAAAACCCCAAAAATTTTCAAAAATTTATCTTTTGAACGGCTCGATAAAAAAATTTGAAAAAAATCACCTCACCCTATTTCGATGGGTAGAAAAAAATGCCCAAGTTTCAGCGAAATCGGAGATGCAAAGTTCATTGGTAGGATGAGTTGGCATGGAATGCCCCTTACATAAAAAAAATATAATAAACTAATTTTACTTTAACTTTGTCTGTTACTTTTTTTTTTTTTTTTTAATTAATACAGGTGTACAAGATTTGATAATTAATTGTGTCAGAGATGACACGGGCAAAACGGTGATTCCGCTTTTATGCACAAAGGAAACAAAACCTGAATCGAGAGTACGTACATGCAATGATCACGCATGTACACCAAGGTAAATTATTCAATAATTCAATTTAATAAACAGATAAAAAAATAATGAAAAATAACTTTAGTTCCCGTTTATGATTGAATTAATTGATATAAATTAAATGGATTATTTTTAGGTGGAATTATAGCGACTTTTCACCATGCAATAGCCCCTGCGGTATTGGTATACAAACTCGAGACGTCACTTGCATACATGAGGTAGCGCGTGGCCCTGGGAATACAGTGGTGGTACCAAACCATATGTGTCAGACGCCACCGCCAGTAGACAGGCAACATTGTAACGTGTGGGATTGCCCACCCAAATGGCAGCCGGGTGAATGGGACAAGGTAAAAGCACCAGCACTGCAGAAGCAGCGACACACAATACCCGTTTATATTCCACATCATTGAACTTTATGCATTAAATATCTAATAATAATATATATTCTCAGAGATTCTTTTCTAGAGATTAAAAGTATGATTGTAAAAGTAGAACGCAAGTTTGTGCATACTGTATTTAAACTTGTGTCATTATATTGAGCTTAATTTATTTTTTTTTTTAATTTTATTTATCAATTTTCTTAATTTATTTTCTTGATTTTGTTTGTTTTTTTTTTTTTTTTTTTTTTTTTTTTTTTTTTTATAGTGTTCTAAAAGTTGTGGAGGTGGAATCAAACGACGAGAAGTCGTCTGTGAACAAGTAATGGCACAGGGACATAAACAATTACGTCCTGATCGTGAATGTCAAGGAAATAAACCGTCGTCGGAGAAACCATGTAATACAAAATCATGTCATGAATTTAGTTCAAGCGCACAACCAATAATATTCAGTCAAAATACAACGTTTAATCAACAAAATCCCGAGCAAAAAGTTGATCTTAAAATTGGTGGGAGTGCAGTGGTATTTCAAGGGATACCCGTGGTTAAAATTCGTTGTCCTGTTAAAAAATTCAACAAGTGAGTGATTTTATATTGAAATTAATGATGGAAGATAATGCGAATAAAAAAAAATGAATAGAATTACGAAATAATAAATTATTGTAATTTTAATAGAGCGCAAATATTATGGACAAAAGATCGTGCGGAATTACGTAAATCGAGGAAAAATAAAATCAGCAGAAAGGGAGCTTTGAAGATTATTGATATTCAATTTACCGACGCTGGAATTTACGCTTGCATTGGTAACTATTAAAAATAATTAAATAATTGTATAAAATAGAAAAAATAATTTAAATAAAAATAAAAAAATATAAAAACAATTTTATTTATGTTTCTGGATTCAATTTGAGAATTTAAATAAATAAATTGATATGATTTCAGCTGGAAAATCGCACGCGGAATTAAATTTTGGTGTGAAACGTCGAACACGTGAGCAAATGAGTAGCGAAGAAATTTTACGTTTTGGCAATACAGTAAATCAACGTCAGGATATAAATGTAGATTCAGGATCAGCAAGTTCTGGTGAAAATCTACAGATCGATCGTGCTGGTAAGGCATAATTCTTTATTTATATACAATAAAATTCAAACAATTTATTCAATCATTTTATTTTGGATTTATTTTCATTTTTATACAGCACCGGCCTATCAAGGCACATTTGCATTTGGCAATGATGATCTCAGTCACGAATCACGACCGGAAATGCCATCATCCGGTCAAACAACAAAAAAACCACGACGGAAATCGAAACCCAAACCGAGTCCTGCGTCATCAAATGTCGATTCAAATGGCGAATATTCAGTCACGTCAATTCATCAGGTATTTCTAAAAAAAAAAAAAAAAATTGTACTACAATCCATAATTAATTATCACAATTGTATTTTCGTCTCTCCATGACGTAATACTGCGCCGCTATAGTATATGTATTTCAAGATAGCACGATTGATGAATTCATAGGCGATCACCTATAAATAACAAAGCTGACATTTCGAATAGAGTGAAATTTATAGCGTTGTCTCAGTAAATGTATTTCAATTCGATTAACATTATGATATTGAACATGGCTTTTAACTTTATTACCATTTTTCTGTTTAATAATACACAATATCTTTCTATTTTTACCTGCTGCATTCTCTTGGAATTTAATTACAATGTTGGATAAACACGAAATTTGGAATTAAAATTTTATTCAGCCGGGTCATCATGAATCAGTCGAGTCTACTGCGTCATCAAGCGCATCTCGACTTGTTCCACATTTCAGCAACTTAATCTCCACCTTGAAGGTGAATTCTACATATCTCAAATTGAAAATAAAGAGATAACTAACAATTTATTTATATTTATTCGTTCAATTGATTGATTTCTTGGCTCTTAAAATCAAAAATTAAATTTAAATAATTAAATCTCTATTGATTTTATATATTAATTAATGTCTTTTTTTTTTTTTCTAGTCTTATTTGCCATTTCAAGGTGGTTCTGGATCAAATCGTGGTCACCGAATGGCCCCTGAAATTCCTACAGGCGACTATCACAAAGAAAAATCTCATTTGAATGAAGAAATTGATAATGAATTACATTATGAAAGTGAAGCAAATGATTTCGACATGTTTGGACGTAGTTCAGTGATACCCGATGATACATTTGGACCAGATGAAGAGAGAATATTCATTGATGATGATCCATATGATTTAGAAACTTCAATAATATCAATCAATCCATGGAGTGATATTAAAAAAACAACTAACAAATACAGTAATAAAAAAATGCATGATGAAACTTTTACGACAGAGCATACGAGAGATTATTTAGAGGAGTCGTTGAAAAATACCAAGAGACATCGTAAAGGTCCAATGGACAATTATATGAAGAGAAAACAACGTGGAGAGAAAAAAAATTCTATGATAAAAAAATATTTTAATGATGAAAATAAAAAAATTTATAACGGAACTGATAGTTCTGATCTTGTATTTTTTATCGATCATTTGAATAAAAATAATCCAAGAGAAAGTACTAAATCAATAGGCACAGAAACAGATGATGATGATGATAACAATACGATAACAAAAAGTCACATAGCTTTCACACCAGCAACAATTGCGGACGAAAAATTTATTGTTGAATTAAAAGATAGCTCATTTAAAACTAATATAAATACATTTATTAATGAAACGACAAAATCAATTTCCGATTATTTATCAACAAATTTACCGGATGATGATGAAAAAATGTTTGAATCCGGCAGCGAAATGGAACAAACTGAAGATTCATACGAAGAAGAATTAACAAAACTAAATAATAAAAATGACATTGATAAATTATTAAATAATCAAAGTAAAATTGACAATTCAGAGATGAATAATAGCAATGAAAATGCACGTGAAATAGACTCGGAAAATATTGATCGCGGTGCACTTGAAGTATTAAGTAATGAAGATACAAAAATTGATTTAACATTAATAAATCCGAGGCATTTAAAAAATAAAAATCATTCTCACAATGCTAAAAAATTACACAAACATTTACATGAATCAACAGGTGATTCGGAAATATTTAATACAAATAATGATTCTGTAATAACAGAAAATTCATTTAATAATTCATTGAATATTTCAAATAAAAATTCTATGGATGATTTAACATTTGAATGGATAACTACAGAGTGGTCAAAATGTTCACAAACTTGTGGCGGCGGAGGATTTCAAATGAGAGTTGTCCAATGTACACTTCGTACAACAAACTCAACTAACAATACCACACAGCCAATTGCGACAATTGTCACTCAATCGAGAACAGTAATAGGTGCTTCTCTTTGCGAAGACGCTGGTTATCAAATGCCACAGAAAGTACGTCCATGCGGAATTGGAACGTGTCCCCAATGGCACACAAGTGAATGGACCCCTTGCGAATCATCACGATGTTTCAACTGGAAAACTGGTAAACTTATATTTTTCATTTATATTATTTTATCACATTTCTTATTTTCAATCCTGTCATCAAATGATCCAAAGTTTCTTTTTAGTTTCTGAAAATTTCCATTACTTTAACAAATAATTTTTCCATGTAATATATTTTTATAATATATTATAAAGTTATTAATTATCTTTCAAACTTTAACTATTTTCTGGTCAATTGAATTTTTTTGTTTTCTATTTGCTATTCATCGTTATATTTATAGATTTTATTATCGATTGGTATTTGTAGCAATGCAGAGACGAGAAGTTACGTGTCGTTTGTCTGAAGAGAGTGTAAATGGAACGGGTAATATAACAATTCTCGAGGCGAATAAATGCGATGATGGAATTAGGCCACCACAAAGACAAGAATGTCATAATAATGCCTGTAAAGGAGTTTGGAGAGTTGGAGAATGGTCTGAGGTAATTATAATAATTCAAACAATTTAATAAAAATATTTTTTGAGCTATAAAAATTTAATAATGTGAAAAATAAATTTAATAATAAATTAAATTAATATTAATATTATTTTTTATTCTGTTTTTTTATTATTAATAGTGCACAGCTGCGTGTGAAGAGGATGGAATTAAGTATAGAATTTTGCAATGTGTTTGGTATGGAACGAAAAAACCAGCTGGTAATGCATGCAGAGATATTTTACGTCCACCAGTGATGAAAGTTTGCAAAGGTCCACCGTGTCCACGAGGTCCCGGTAATTTATTTAATAAAATATTAACATTCATTGTTAATTTACGTCTAATTTATCAATTCATTGTTTCTAAATTAAATATTTTTTAGGTGAATGCGACGATCATTCGCCATTATGTAATAGGGTGAAGATGATGAATATGTGTCGTGTGCCACTTTATCAAAAACAATGTTGCAAATCGTGTCGTTAGAATATAAAAAAATATAAAATCTCTGTCGCATATAAAAAAAATGAAATGATAAGAAAATAATAAGAAGAAGAAGATAAAATAAATAATTAATGCGGTAATTTATAGGTTAAAAAATTAATTGAATGAAAATGTTTCTTTGTGAGAGATGATATTTACTAGCCAATAATTATTGGATGGACGCAATGAATTTAATGACATACGAGATTACAATTTAATCTGATGATGGTCAAGTTTTAGATGGAAAAATTATTTTACGCACAGTTTGAAAAAAAAAAATTAAATTAAATTAAATACAATGAATAAATAAAAAAAAAATAAACAATGGCACTTTTTGAGAGGTTAACGATTAATGCCATGTACCTCGGAATTTAATCTTTAAATAGCCATGAGTATTATATTATATATAAACTTCCTCTTCTTCCTTGCATTCCCTCAGTATTGAGAAACGCTAGAAAGGAGAATATTTTCCGCCCCGGAAAATAAGGTTAAAGAAAAAGAATATTATTGTTAAAGTTCAATGGAAAATGAAAAATAATAAAGTTTGGGTAATTTATTAGTTAATATCCTATAAGGAATACTTACGCAATACTGTTTATAAATATATTCAATGAGTTTTAAAAAGCCTTGTGGAATAAACGAAAATTGTAGAAAGAAAAAATCTACTTTTTAGCAAAAAACAAAAAGTGAAAAAAAAAACAATGGAAAGCAAATAATTATTAAAAATATTCACTTGTTTGCTTGAAAAAATGCTTAACTAGTAATGAAAATTTTCTCATGCATATTGATTTAAATCAATTTAATCTCTATTTTTATTTATTTATTTAAATAACGCAAATATTGTAAACACATTCAAAGATAATTTTTTTTTTTTCAAAGTTTGAATGAAATTACGTATCGGATTAAATTTTCAAATGCATTTCTACTGGGCATTAGCAAAAAAAAAAATTTAATTACTGTCATCTTTCATTATGGCAATTAATAATTCCGTTCTGATACTATTTTTCTTTTTTTTTTTTCTAATTTATATTTATATAAAGCATTCCGTAAGTACAAATTTAATTAAAATTATCCTTTTTATCTCGTTGCTTATTATTTATTCTAATGTTGTTGTTTATTTGATGCAACGCAAAAATTAAATTAATTATATATAACATAATAATACTAAAAAGAAATAAAAATAAACAAATATACAAGAAGAGAGGTATAGCTATTACTTGAAATAAAAGGAAAAGCAAATTAAAAAAAAAAAAAAAGAAAAAAATAAAACAAACACTGAATAAAAATTAATTATACGCCTATTCACACAACCCTCAAGGATCTAATAAATAAGCTACGTAGTTTCTAAGCAATAAATGACGACAACAACAACAACAACAAAAATACGTACATATACACGTAAATAATTGTAAAATAATATTTTATTAATAATTTTCGGCGAAAAAAAAAAATTGGAAATATTTGTTAAACATTTTATTCCTTATATATATCATCGGCTTCGATATATTTAATTACTATCATATTATATTGTTCATATAATATATAAACAAATGAAAGTTTTTGTTTATAAAAATTATCCAAAAATAGTATTATATAAAAATATAACCTCAAATTATTAATTTATTTTTAATTTTCAATTTTTTTTATTTAGACAATTATTTTTCGTACTTAATTAATTTGTTTAAATTGACATTTTGTATGTATATATACTTGAAATGCCTGTATGTAAAATTATCATGCAATATTATTAAATAAAAGAGTATATTTGTTTGTCAATTAATATTAATTAACTGATTGACAATTATACTCTAAATAAAATATTAATAAATCAGTATATGTAAATATGTAACTGCCTACACACGTATATAATCGAAAAAAAAGTAAAAAAAATTATGGATATAAATCAAGATGAATGTATACGCCACTGCACAATTGGTTGAATGAAACAAGAAAAAAATTTAATTAAAGTTCCCAAATATTTAAAATTGTTTCTTCACTCATTGGCCAAAGTTTACGTAATATTTTCCATCCAGATTCTTGTGTTATCATTAAATAATTATTATCCGGCTCATTTAAATGCGAATAAATACCCAAAACAAGACTCTGACATGCACGCGCACAAACAGCAGTTTTAATAATTTTTTTTTCAAAATTTGATAATTTATTTACACTTTGAAATCCCGCAATAACATATTTACCCATTTCAATATCGCGCGCTTGCATAATCATATAAAATAATGTTAATGCTAATTCAAATATTAAATACGAATATTGTGTGTCGCCAAAATCAATAATACCAAGAACATTCGTTTGTTCATCATTAACAATTATATTTTGTTCATTTATATCACCGTGAATCATTCCTTTATTAAGTTTATCAAGATTCGTAAGAATATCTGATTCAAATTTATTTATCACATCTATCACAATTGATTTATCTTTATCATTATCAATGACATAAATATAATCACGTAATTTTGGTACAGACATAAGACTCCAAAGGTGAACCCGATTTTCATATGATGAATGGAAAAATCCTTTTAAAGTATTGTCTAATTTAGCGACAAATAATCCAACATTAAATAATAATTCCGATGATAATTTTGCATTACAAAGGATTTCACCACGACAAAATACCAAAAGTCGCACCTGAAAAAAAAAAAAATGATCATCAAAAATTAATTTTTTATATTATTCAAAAAGTTATAAAAATAATTTTAATATCAAAATAATTTTATCTTTTATTTAATACATACAATGTGAGTTGTATTATCCATCTCACGAATTTTTTCCACTGAATAATATGATCCCATTAAATTCATCACTGGCACAGAACAATTTATATCACGTTGATTCAAATACAACATCATTTCATTTTGTCCCTCAATAAATTTTGTATCCTTTGAATCCAATGAATTAATTATTTTTAATACATAACCATCCGCAGAAATTTTATTAATATAAACATTATCATTTGTATCATCACAATGAATCCAATAATTTTTATCATCGTAACCATTTAATTCACGAATATTTTTAACATTTAAACCATACAATTTTTTAACTAATTTCACAACTATTTCATCATCAACAATCGGTCGTACTTTAACATCGTTTATAAACTGTGCCATTTTATTCTGTATATAAATATAATAAAATAATTCAACGTTATAACTCGCACAAATTTATTTAACAAACTGCTTTACAGAATTATAATAAAGCACAATGTAGCAATTAATCAAGACATATTATTTATTACAGTGACTGATAAAAGTTTATATATCAAATCTATGCGATATGATAAAATAATAAGTAATTTATTTATCAGTATTATTTTTCTTCACAGTTTAACAAGCACTGATAATAAAAATATAATTAAGTTATATATAAATTGAACGCGCACTCTTCCTTTATTATTATCGTGTTTAAACTCGGAAATATTCCAACTTCGTATCGTCTGATATTAATTGTTATAATTCAATAAATTAAATAAAGAGAATAATATTATTAAACAACTGCTCCTCCTCGTCCGATAATTTTCAATATAAAGCAAACATGTAATATACAATAATATCTTCTCTCATTCTCCCTACGAATTAATATTAATCAGCCAGTTCATATATATTTATATGAAACCTCACTATACTATACAGCCTCAGATTGTGTATTATGATAACAAATATTATGTATGACCATTCTACTACACCGATAAATGTGAATGATAATATCGAAGGGTGTAGTGAAAGCAAGAGCAATACTAAAAATGTTTTGATGAATTGAAATTAAAAAAAAAACAAAAATTTCTTACTTTCCATCAGTTTATATTCGAAATTACCCGCCAATTTAATCGGATGTTTTCTACGAATGGTAAAGAAGTTTACTATTTTATCTACAGCAGCGCAAGAAGATAGAAAATTATTTAATCGCCGGTTGGATTTGAATTTGTTTTTTATCATCAGTCGGTAATGCAGATTTTTTAATTTAAAATATATATTTAAAATACTGTCTCTTATATATGTATATTCACCAGGCATATATGTGTATGTATGTACATATGTATTTGTGTATACAACCGGTTGAAAAGTGAGTTTGAAGAGTGAGAAATATTGAGAGAGTAAAAAGATGGATAGACAGAATGAATGTGAGACATGCGAACCACTTTATGTCCTCCAGAATAAAATCTTCTCAATATACACAAACACACAAGTCTATATAAATACATATACACACATATATACTTGTATGAATGTAAAAATGCTTTGTGTGTTGGTCATTAGTCTTGAATTTCACGGTGAAGGTGAAATTGAATTAAAAAAAAAAATTCACTGGTGGTCGAAAGTTGAAAAAAAAATCTGTATATTATTTTTCTCAGTTTATAAATCAATTTTATTCTTTACATATTCTCACACTATTGAATATTAAAATTATAATAAATACGCCAATGAATTTAATATACATATTTTATCAATATTCGAGTAATTATTAGAAATGTAAATTATAATTTATTTTCATTTAGAAAAAATAAAAAGAAGAAAAATTTAATTATTATAAAGAATATTACAGGACTATTATAATTTCTTTCTTTTTATTATTAGAAATTACAAAACCACCTGTATGACGTATACAAAGTGTCTACACTTACTCTACAATAATACATACATATATAAACTCACACATTTTTATATAAATACATACCGCCGAAATAGTATTATCACAACTGCGTTCAATACAATGAAATAAAACAAAAACTACTTCCACACACACTCTCGCATACATACAATATACGGCAAGAATGTTATATCTTTGGCGCCGCAAAATGATGACGTCATTTTATAGAACTCGACGAAATAAGACGTTTTTG
>JAQQBS010000004.1:2040976-2056798 GCA_030347275.1 Microctonus aethiopoides
ATTATTCGCAAGAATATCAATAGTCTTGACACAAGTCGATTTTAGACTTGATTCAAGTCGTTTTTTTTTTTGGTGTATTATTTCATTATTTCGATATTTAATATAAATTATATATAATAGGTAATTTAATATTCAGACAATTGTACATAGAGAAAATATGTTTAATGGACTTGAAGGGAATAAATAATGCGAGAATTAAGTTGGTGGATTGGTGGACAATATTGTTGAGTAAAAATGGTCGATGAGAGAATGAAAAAAAAAGAAAAAAAAATTGTTTCATCACTATACACTAGTGCGGTGGGTTTGTACAACCACCTTTAGTTCAATTTAACCACCCTATATACCCTTGGTACAATGCAATTTTATATATACATATAGTATTTGGTGCTCGAAGTGATTTGCCGCAATTACGGATATTTTTTTTCGTTTTATTCTTACCGCACAACGAACCACCAACGATCCCTCTCTTTTCGTTGTATCATAGATTTATATATATATATATGTGTGTGTGTGTACATATATATATTTGTGTAGATATATATAGGTATCAAGTGCGGGTGCACTGTTGGCGACGGCTCTTATTCTTCTGCCGCGACGATAAAAGAACAAAATGAAATTCTTGATAACGAGCTTCGCAAAAAATCCTGGTAGATGAGCACATTGGAGAGGGTTGTATATGTGGGAAAAATAAGGGAGAATAAAATGGGAAAAAGGGGAAAAGGCATTCGCGCGTGGTCTGTTATCGCGTTAGCAATACGAATTAAGGAGACGAACAATTTTATTATCGCACACTTGGGTGAAATATTTATTTTATTTCTATGATATTTGTTTCGTTTTATTTTTCGTACTATTTATATATTTATTTATTTATTTATTTATATATATGTATAGATGCTGAGCTCGATTGTGTAAAATAAATAGGAGATTATTTAATATTAAATTTTATTATGAGAATTAATTTTGAATGTAATTGGGAAATGCATTTTTATGTTGTAAGAAATTTAATTTAATTCAGTTGATTAAAAGTAATCTAGAATATTGATTATATTTCTGTTCGGTATATTACTTTGGGAAGTATATATAAGTGAGGCTGATTAAGTCATCGATCAACTGACAAAGTGTTTATACTCTGAAAATGTCCAATCAATTACTGGCATCATCCACATTGTGGTTATTGTGCATCCCTTTTGTTTCCTCCATTGCCTTTGTTTTGGTCAATTGATTCATCGTAAGTCTTATCATGGAATTAAGTGAAATCTATACTTATATATATATGTAATGGAGAGATAAAAAAAAAGCCAAGGAAATTTTTCTAAGTCGTCAGTTAACTAATGATTAATTACTTTGTTCAAGTAATTTTATTTATTTTTTCTTCACTCTTTTGATTATTTTTTGATTTCTTTTATTATTATTGAATTCAAATTCTGAGAAATTCCAAGTAATGGTAATTATAAAAATATCATAAGTAAATAAAAAAATACGATTTCAAACTAATAAATCACCTTACAATATGATAAATAAATTAATAGAAATTATAATAAAATTTTTAATTCATTAATATTTTATTGATTTTAATTGAGAAAATTTATTTTTAGCTGATTTATTTAATTTCGTTACTGATTCTTCTTTGCACACTCATAAAATACGAATCTACGTGATCGAATTGATTTCATTATAATAAATGATGTAGAAAAAAAAAATGTTTTTTTCAAATAAATTATTTTCTTTTTTATTAATTTTCAATGGTAGTATGTAACTTTTTTTTTTCATTGGATATTTTTCATTGATGATGGTAATACGATACCAGAGTTGAAAAATATATTTTTGATTGATTATTAGAAGAATATTCTTTCTATACGAGAAAATTGCAAGAGCTATATAATACATGTACATATATAAATGTCTATAATATGTATATAGATATTCCTTTACTATTTCGACCACCAGAAATCTATATCTTTTGAGATCGACTATCGGTCGTCATGTCTGTGCGAAGTCTTCTCACGTTTCCATTATTCCAACGTTGGCAGAAAAGTTCGTGATGAGAGTGAAAGAAAAAAGAAAAAAAGAAATAAATGAAAGATGAAAATAAAATTGATAAATAATAAAGTGGAAAAAGTGTATTCGGGTCAGCCAATGTGTATTTCAAATAAATATCGTGAAATAATTTTTAGTTAATATATTATTAAAACTTCTGTATATCACCTCGGAATAAATATTAATAATTATTAATTAATATTAGTATGAATATTTAAAATATAAAAATTAATCTAAATTGGTAAAAAATATTCGCTGGATCAATTGTGGTTGATTTTCTTTTTACAAATCGAATTCTCGATAATTCTGGACACTGTGTGTGATATTGAACATTCGTTATATGTAACCAAACGGATTTGCATAAATAAAACGTTCAATTTATTTTATCCGATTTGATCGTCGTTGCTAAATTTCCCCAGGATTTTGAACATTTGCCAAAAGAAAAATAATATTTATTTCTCATCATCAAAAATATTTTCTATTTCTATTTAAACTTTAATTTAACAATATAAATTCCTCCAATTATTTCCAAACCCTTTATAACATAAAATAATAATAAATAAATCGATAAATAAAATTCAAAAGACAATATAAAAATTTGAAATCGACACCATAAATAAATCTTGTCAATTGAATAAATGACAACCGAATTTTTAATAAATTTGTTTTCATTTCAGCAAAGACAAATCGATACAATATTTTTTTATAACCCGTATCTATACTCTTACCTATCACGTTTATACTTCTATCTCTAATATATTTTCAAAATACTTTATTTCACGGCAGATTGTAGCTATAGAAATAAATCCAACCAGTTGAGCAGATAGTTGCCCCTATAACTCACCTAACTCTTCGGTGCGCCCGACTGTACGGCTGTGAGCTTATTCTCGCCGGTTCAAACTCCTATATTTTCCCTTACCTCCACAGAATAAAGGGGACGAAGTGTGTGTGGCTCAGAGAGAAAAAGAGAAAGAGCTAGGTATAATCTTATATGAACGCGTATGGGAAGTTGTAAAGGAGAACCAAACTACTGCAACGGCATCTACCTCTTTATTCACATTCTTTTACTTCCTATATTGCACACCAACTTAACCCTATACTTTCTTTCTCTTTTTCTCACTACCATTTCTCCAAACATTTTGTCATTTTTCTTTTATTTTTCATTCCATTTTTATTCTCCGACCATTTGTCAATAAACATTTTTGCCGCGTGTCGCACAGTCATGACAAAGTTTACCGTCAGTGTGTTAGTGGCGCGTATACATAAATTATTTGAAATTATAAAAACGATATATTGAATGTCACCAGTGTTATTAAAAAAAAATATATTTATGAGTGGAAATTTTTTTATTTATTTTTTTTTAAGTTTTACTACACCCAAAAAAAAAGGACTTGAATAAAGTCTAAAATCGACATGTGTCAAGACTATTGATATTCTTGCGAATAATCAAAATCTTGGACTTGATACAAGCGGAAAATCGACTTGATGGAAGAATAACACCTCAAGTCTACAAATATCTTGATCCAAGTCTACGAAATGTCTTGATCCAAGTCTAAATATGACTTAATCCAAGTCTGAAAATGTCTTAGTTTAAATTTGAAATTTTCTCGCTGTAAAATTAATTATTCGGACAATACCACAAGCCAATATTAAAATTAAATTAAATTCCAGTTTTATTGTTCAATTGATAAATTATTTAAACAAATATAAAGTGTCACAATTCACACGTAAATGTGCATATTTAAATAACATAGGAAAAAATTTATTTTCCCATTTTATTCAATTGGAAAAACGAAAATTACGAAGAGCCACCTTTAAATATTAAAATTAAGAGCTCTGCTTCAAACAGGCTTCTTTTTTTATCGACCAATAAGTTTTGAGCCCGATTTTTTGATGAAAAAAAAAGTTGCCCAAAAAGTTTTGGATCAAGACTAAAAACAACTAAATCAAGACTAGAAAAAACTTGAATCAAGTTTATTTTCGACTTACCCCTTTTTACGACTGATTTAACTCAAGACATGTGTAATGTCTTGAGTCAAGAATATTTCAGGCTTGTATCAAGACTATTTGTGTCAAGTCGGAATCACGACTTGATTCAAGTCGTTTTTTTTTTTGGGTGTGGAAATTTTTTTATTTATTTTTTTTTAAGTTTTACTACGCAAAAATAAAATGAATGTTAAAATTAGATGCCAAAATGCTCACATAATAAAATACGACGACGTTCGTGTCTGTAGATAGTAAATGAAGTGTTGCAATGTAAGTATATGTATGTATATGCACGCATAGAAAACGTTGCGAGACGAATCTAAATTCAAATGAGGAGATGTACATACACGCCAAAACCAATCTCGGTTGATGTTATAGCTTCCGTTCATCTACCAACTCTATTCTCCATTCTCAACACTCTCTCATATACATACTCATTCCTTCACTACTTTCGTGAAGAGCAAGAAAGCGATGGTGTTTGAGAGAGAGAAAGGATTAAAATTTTCTTATACAAGTATGACGATACACACAAATTTCCCAATCTATTCTCAATTGTGTGTGTGTCTTCATCGGATGACTGTATTCCCGTCGAGTCTCTTGACATGTAGTGCTCAAAGATTGCTTTTATATATATACTGACAAAACTTTACAATAGAAACAAGTATGTGCAGGTCAGTAATTTTTTTTTCTTCACGGGTTTTCGTTTTTTCATGTTTTTGGATTTCAAAAGAGAGGAAAAATCAGAAGAATAGCACTTCGTCAGCGACTTGTTAAGAAGTTTTTTTACGGCTATATACTTCTAGTGAATACGAAGGGTATATAGAAAATAAGGAAGAGGGTAAAGACGACGTGAGGGGCTTGAATTACCGAAATGTCATTGTGCGTGTGTGTGAAAGACATCGATACGAATTTGTGTGCATGTAGAAAATACCTAAAAGTCAGCTCTTTTTTGAGATATCTTTTTTTTTTTATTTTATTTGTATATATTTGAATATTTTTTTTTTTATAGATGTTGAGGCACTGGATATTTACACTGGCAGGAGCTTTTTTTTTTGTATATCACTAGGATATATTTAGCATACTTATGCACAATATACAACAACGCATAAAGAAATTTTTAGCAGAAGGATAAAATTAGAAATATAAAAAAGAAAAATATTTCTAAGAGAGTTGGTAAATGTGCTTCATTCACGTGGGATTTCTCTATCTGCAAAAGTTGTTTCATTTAAAGTTTCGTTATTGCTACATCACACTTCAAACTCATGTACATATACAGTCGTAAATGTATATGTATATTCAATAATTATAACTGTTTTTACTTATTAAAATATAAAATTTTTTATATTTCAATAAAAATATTTTATCTTTTTATGTTTTATTATTTCTAATTTTTTTAATATTAAAAATAATTTTTCTTCAACATGATATTTTACTTGAGAATATTATCGGATAAATTTAACTTTTGTGTATATAGATACATGATATTTGCGTATGTATTATTTTTCGTGGTTAAATTTAATTGTAACTCGCATCGTTAAAGTGAAAAGTTCATTAAAGCTCTTAATTAAAACTCCAATAAGATGGTTGGAGAAATTGTTAGATGCGCGTGTTCATCGCATTTAATTCAAACATATGTATACACTGATGATCCTTAAAATTTATTTATTTATTTATATATTTATTTACTCATTTTAATTGAACAGAAAATAATTGGACACTTTATCGCGTTCTATGCGCATCACTAACGATAATAATTTCAAAGTTTTCCTACGTCAATCAACCAAATAACAAACTTTAATAAAATAGAAAAAATAATATCCACCATCAAAATTAATATTATATAATTCCGTATACGAATATACATTTAGCTTTTCACATTAAAAAACAATTATACAAACAATCAGCTTTTGCAAAGTCAGAACAAATTTCACGTTATCAAAATAATTCCTTCTCTCATTACTAATTTATTTTTATCTTTTCCATCGCATTGTGCATTATATTCAATCATTTTTTTTCTTTATATAATTATAATTTAACATACCAAATAGAGGAAAGTAAAACATAAAAATATAAACAATAGTAAAAACACAATATTTATGAGAAAAATAAACTGAAAAAATATCACAATTTTATTTCCTACGCTCGTAGTAAAATAAAAATGAATAAATAAATAAATAAATAAATAACTACGGGAATAGATGGATCGAATTATATTTTATCCTAAAGTTTTATGGTAATATTACATCAGTAATATAAAATATATTCTAACCAACAGCTAATTGATCAGGTGAATTTATTATAAACACAAATTTATTCTCCAGTACTTGTTATCCTGAGAATATGTATATGCGTATACATATATAAATAAATTTTAATGCAGGCGGGGGTGTGAGTGAGAAAGAGGTGGGCGAGTCCAAGAGATGAAATGTATGCGATATGCGGTGATGCATATGCAGATGTCATGTCTATTGAAGTCCAAAAGCAAAAGAGAAGTGAGAGAGGGTGTGGATGATGCGAACTCTGATGGCTGCTGGCGAATTATATTTGCACCGATGAGCTTGGTAACACAGAATATATATAGTCACACACATGTCATTCTATACATAACATAATGTGTAGACTAAAATTTAGTCATAGTGTTTGTGTAATTTTATATTTCTCTTGGGAGAGAATTTTTATTCATTTTTTTTTTATTGTTGTCATCATTTTGTCAAGCAAATTTGTTATTCAAATATGACAATAAATATATGAAAGTGCACTAAATAAATGAACAAATATAAAGAACAACACACACATAAATTTGGAATTGATGTTGAATCTCTAAACGAAATTACCATAAATAGACAATTGGACGAGCACAAAATTCATTTCGTAACTCATTTTCTATTTTTTTTTCTTCTTTCATTTTATTACGGAAATCGATTCCATTTTGCTCAGGGACTAATTTGGAGTTTTTGATGGCTATGACACAGCACATGTGTGTGTATACTATTGGCATTACGATAGACTAGGTCAACGAAGCAATATGCTAAAGTTTTTTTTCATCCATTACCAAGTTTTTTGAAATTGACTAACGGATGTGATGTTAAAAATAGCAGATGAATTTATTGAAAGGGAAAATTTAATGTGGCAAATCTGATTGGAATATCTCTTTATTCATATGAACATGATGATGAATCGTATATACGAAAATCATTGAACTTCATGCATCAGGGATCCATTGTGGTTTTGTATTTGAATGTGTGTATGATCGTTAGATGTGTTAGATTTGGAAATGGAATATAATCGGGGATTTAGGTACGATTCCATAGCAAGCTAACTCCATTCAGTTATATTCCATGTAGATTTCTATATATAGAAATTTTAGTATATATTGTTTGTCAAATTATTCTGCAGGACTTAGTGGCTATTTACGAACTATAAATCATTAATACATATATTAATGAAAATTACTGGTAGATAATAATACTCACAGTTCACTCAATTGATATAACTGATTATCAATAGGGGAAGAGTGGCATGAAAGAGCCAGTTTTGGAAAAAGGGATAAATAATAAAAAAGGAAATAAATAATTAATAAAATTTGTATAATAAGTAATTGTTCATTCATTTATGTACGTGATGTCATAAAACATTTTTCAAAATTATCGGTATTTTTGGGCTTCTAACCATTTATAAAAATAATTAAATTTGGCTCTTTCATAACACATAGGCATTGAAAAAGCCACCTAATGTTTTGAAAGAGCCAAGTTCTTATTACAGGACTGAAATTTTAGATTAACAAAGATATTATTTACTAATAATGTTAAGATATAATTTTATATCTTATATAATTATAAAACGTTTTATATAACGCAAACTCTGGATAAAATATTCACTTAAATCTAAGAAATTCTCATGAAATTAGCCGTTTGAGATCACTCATTGCAATCTGACTAGGTACGATCTTTTTAAGAACTCATATAATTTTATTTGATGTATCTGAGTTTGTATCATTATTTATTTTAGATTTCTTAGTAAGAGCTTTTTTGAGGGACCATATAAAGCTAGCTTTTTCATCACACTGCAGCCCGGCTCTTTCAAAACATATTCTCCCAAGAAACATAACCCCGAAAATTAGTATGAAATGAAAGATTTGCCTGCAAAATATATATGGTATTAGAAGTCCTAATATATCTATAAAATTATTGTATAATCATAATACTATTAGTTTCGTCCATATAGATGTCAAAAAATAAATAAAATGAACTCAAAAACTTACTTTTTGACGACGAAATTTTCAATATGTCGTATCAACGCCGTTTATTTTTGATAAACTGTCAAATGTTTGTGGACAACATTTGACTAGTGTTACTATCTTAAAATAATAACACATCCAAGATTCGTTCGAAAACTAACGCGTAAATAATAATGGCTTTTTCAAAACTTGGCTCTTTCATGCCACTCTTCCCCTACTTGAAAAATCATTTGCAATCATCAATTAAAATACACTCAAATAAAATATGAAAATTAATTTTTTATTGATAAAATTCTCCAGGGCAAATTGGTACATTTATAAAAATATATTCATAGAACTTATTCACGTTAAAGTAATTTGATAGTGTCATTAATATAATTGTATATACTTGAAGAGGCAAAGTATATATTCTATCTCGGCTAATCTCCACTTTCTCTCCTTCATCTTTTCTTCAGTAGCAGGTAAAATTACGTAGCCCTGTTGCTTGATGATTAAACCTCAAGGATAGAATAATAAAAGCCGAGTGTTGGCGTTGCTCATTTTCGTTCTCATATTCGCAACAAAACTTTGTCAAAGACTCAGACTTGTGTACAAAATAGCAACTATATAAGTATTTCATCTCTATCTAATTCTTTGATACCTTTCAACCACTTTGACTCTCAACGATAAAAATAAAAGAAAAGATTTTTATAAATAATCACAAAATTAAATTTCAAAATTTTCATAAAATTAATTTCTCCTACAAAGTTTAAATTTTCCTACAAATTTTTGACAAATTTGCTTGGCTCATAATTGCCTTTCTCTCATCATTATGCGCATATTCACGATAGCATGAGAGATACATACAAAATCTTCAATGTGAGCTTTATCATATTATTATATACAGATATGTATAGTTTAGAACGAGAGGTTGCTCCCCGTCACAATAGATAATCTCTTCCATTTATATATCGACCATATACATCGTACACTGCATACATGTATACCATATACTATACACAATATTAGCTATATAGTTGATAGTCAAACATGGCTTTGTTGATAGTAATCTGTGTCGTGGATCAGTGTGACAGTGTATAGGACTAAAACGTAGATGAAAACATTATATAGGGGAAACGATAATAAGGGGAAGAAGGACACGTAATAAACTGTATATGTGTATATGTGTATGTATAAGCTTTCTCAGACAGTGGTTATTATGCTCGTGATACAGCAAACGAGATAATTGGGGCATAAACTGACTTCAAACTCAACAAGATCTTAAGATAGATAGTTATATCCATCGTGTATGTGTATATAAAATAGTAAATGAGATATAAAAAAAAAAATTATAGAGCACTTGATTCAATTTTTTTCTTTTTCTTTTTATATACCTCTTTATGTATACATATACACACAGTGGCCATATGATTATTCTATACATGGGTAACTCCCGAAATAATATATCTGTATATATTTCAACTCTTTTGTACACATCTCGTTAGCAAACACTACTTATATACTCGCGATGCGAATTCAACGGAGTGTAATTTTTACTTTACCTCAAAGAAAAAAAAAAAGGAATGAATGAAAAAAAAAAAAAAAAAATTATAATAATAAAAAATTCTTCATTTTATGAATGATCGTGGAATGGGAGAAAGATGAAAAAGGCAACGATGTAAAATAACAGAAAATAGGAGAGGAGAAAAAAACAAAAAATAAATTTGACATAAACAAGAAAACAAAAAGAAATAAAAAAAATATAAAAATGAAACCCGGAAGAAGACGAATTGCCAAAGGACCATTCACAGTCGTTGATATTGCCAACACTGCGACAAATGTTGATATATACATATATATATATATATTTATACATGTATAAATATCTTTTTATTTTGTCGTTCATTTTCTCAAGTACCAGACTTCACTCCCGTTTGTAATTAGCATAATTCCTAAGGGTTGTAACCAGTATATTTTTATTATTATATTTCCTTTGTAAACGTTATCACTATTACTATTACTATTTTCACAATTATTATTATTACTATTTTCACAATTATTATTATTATTATTATTATTATTATTATTATTATTATTATTATTATTATTATTATTATTATTACTACTACTACTACTACTATTTCCACTATCATTATTACTATTATTATTACTATTATTATTATTACTATTGTTATCACTATTGTTATCACTATTATTATTACTATTGTTATTACTATCGTTATCACTATTATTATTACTATTGTTATTACTATCGATATTACTATTGTTATCACTATTATTGTTACTATTATCACTATCATTATCACTATTACTATTATCACTATCATTATCATTATTACTATTATTACTATTATTATTATTACTATTGTTATCACTATTGTTATCACTATTATTATTACTATTGTTATTACTATCGTTATTACTATTATTATTACTATTATTATCACTATTATTATTACTATTATCACTATCATTATCACTATTACTATTATTACTATTATTATTACTATTATCACTATCATTATCACTATTACTATTATTACTATTATTACTACTACTGTTACTATTACTATTATTATTACTACTATTATCACTATCATTTATCACTATTATTATTATTATTATTATTATTATTAACTTCGTAGCATTGGTTATAAATTTTTAATAGTGAAAATAATTTTTATAATTGTTTCATTATGGCTATCAAAATAATATAAATTTTTTCATATTTCTTCAATTATTTCCTTTGCGGCATTATTATTAAACATTATTTGATAAAGGAAAATGTAATGTGCGTTGAATGTATATATATGAATAGAGAGAATATTACGTTGAATAAATATATGCATTTATATGCAAACTCATGTGAGACCTTTGTACATATGAAGAAGGGATGAAAATGGTATGTATACATGTGTATATATATGTGTGTGTATAATATTAAATACAATAACGAGGTATGTCCGTTTATATGAAGGGGATCATATAAAGTTGGCGTTAACCGCGTCCGGTGTGAATAACGACTTACTTCCACATTCCGATTTTCATCTAGAGATTTTCGGACATTTTCACTCATCCACACTTCAATCTACCTTTCATTTTGCTTGTATAACCTTCACTTTATGTAAATATACGTACATATAAATAATTAAAGGTTTGGTATGTTAGTTATATGAATATACATATATAATAACGTTGGAGTGTTATAAATTTTCAGAAAATTTATCGGATGTTGTTGGATATATAATATCATATAAAATTTCTCATTGTTTACATGGAAAAGCAAGCTCGTAGACGTGATAATAATAGCTCAAAAAGGATATTCAGGTTTTGTATTACGTAATTCGTTCATGTATATGTATATTGTACATGTGTGTATGTTAGAGTAAAAGGTTTGCATGTATTTTTGGTGCTTTCGAGTGTGTATTGTTGGATAAAATGAAAAGGGCGTGTGTGAAAATGTTTGCAAGCTGTTACATTATTTACAAGTATCATTTATATTATATTATTAAATGGTAACAATTTATATTGACATTGCTATTGGATTATTGAATTTAAAAATAATCGCAATGAATTCTCAATGAATTTATTGATATTAATAAAATGAATGTTGATTTAATATTTATATTGAATATTAAATGAATATGAAATTATTTTATTTTATTTTTGTGAATTATAATGATGAATTGGATTATTAAATTAAAATGATATTGAAAATTTAATCTTGTATATTGAAGTGATGTAGATTTCAGTGAAAGAATTGAAATTGAATGTTATTGGCAATTGATATGCAGTTGGCTGATCGTTATATTCCTTATCTACTTCACTCGATGCGCCACGTTGTGAAATGTCGCAATTGGGAATAGACAGTTTCTATATGCATTTAATATTTATGTAAATGTACCTACATATGTGCATGTATGAATGTGATAAATGAAGAGGGAAATTGCTTTAAAAACAGTGAGAATTTTTATGCAATTTAAAAGTTTTTAATGACTAATATTCATAATTTTTTTTTTCTTTCTATTTTATTTTTTGATGGATAACTACTGACTATTTCTTCCTGTTTAATTTCAATTATCGTCTCAGGTGATCATTAATTTTATTTCCCACTAGCTTTAACTCGCGGCTCGGCTCGCGTGGGAGTAGTTCTGAGGAACATTAGATATGTAGGAAATAATCACAAACAATAATTTCATGGGAAATAGATATTTTATAATAATAACCATAAAAATGTAGTTCAATAAATATTACATCATCTTTACTTAATAAGGTAAGAAAAAAAAGGAAAAGTTGTGAATCGGCCTGGAAACAAACCCGGGTTGCCTGTTTTTATTTTTATTAATTATTGTGTATACAATATTTAACATTAGCCGTATTTATACATACTTAAATTATCATAAGGTTTAACTTAAACGCTAAAACATTAAACTAACATAATAGATTTATAGTAAACTATTAGCCATTTGGCTTTCTTAGTTGTGTTTGATCATAGTTTTTTTTTGTATTTTGTTTTTCTTTATTTTTATGAGTCTAAAATTTAGGCCATTTAAAAGGACTTTACGTGCATTCTACCACTGAACTATCGATGCTGATGCGAAATATTTGTTACTCAAGGTATTGAATCTGATATTTGACACACTTAAATAATACATATTATTTTGCAAAAAAAAAAATCGACATTTGTTGTGAAAAAAACCGTGCCTATAACCATTCTGAGGGGAAAATATAGAACTGTACACATTTTTGCGTTATTCAGTGCTGTGGTTTAGGCGTGATGCTCGGACACCGTACAGACATTCACATTTATAGTATAGATTTGCATTTTAATGTGATGAATATTTGAAAAAAAAAAAATAATTAACAAAAGTAGGCCAACAACAACAACAACAACAACAACAACAACCACTATAACAACAAAACAATAATAAAAAACAATATTCAAATTTACAAGCATTTAAACGATTTAAATTATTTGAAAAGTAAATTAAATATGAAATTAGTGAGATATTAGTTGTTATAGTTGTAGATAATAGGATCGAGTTAAATTTCCTAGTTTGTAAACATTTTTATGTAGCTTTAACTTTCCATGAATGCTCGCTCGAGTTTTCTACGTTGGTATTTCTGTTATAGGAAAGGGTGAGTGGCTTGAAGTAGCGCGGGGAAACGTTTAAAGTTGGTAGAAGCGTGACTACAACGCGCTCGAGCGTTGAAATTTTCATCGCCACAACTCAACTTGTGTTATTATACACACAAAAAAAAAAGACTATACAACTATATCATCATTCTTGATATAAAAAAATGAATTATAAAAAGCCACTAAACTACCCCATCGCAATGAAACTCTCGAGTATATAAGAAACAATGTAAGTCACAACTAAATTAATGAAATTAATCATTTGAAACAAATTATATCGTCTTTCTCTCCCATTATCTTCATCTTTCAACGATGCTTTTCTTGCATTTCACTTTATTTTTATTTTATTTATTAACCAAGTATATATACACAATATGTTGAAAGCAAGATGGGTCGCAAACTATTAGTATGAGAGATGAGACGACTGCTCACCATGATCATTTGTTTTTTTTTTTTTTAATTTTTTTATTTCACCTCTCTGAAACAAGTTGCACCTTTAGCAACACACTCTGTCTAATTATTTCTTGATTAAAGAAATGCTCTGCCTCCCCCTTTCGCCTCTCCTCCATCTCCACGTAGGGATGAAAGTACGAAATAAGTGAGAAAGGGTAATACAAGTATATATTTCTTCCATATTTAATTCTCATTTCTTTTACCGCACTCAACCAATATTTTATCTCTTTACTTTCTATTTCTTTTTATTTTTTTATGTATTTATTTATTTATTTTTTTGTGCCTTTTTCTTTGCACTCACCGTATACACTAACCCCATCACCATTCACCCTTACACGGACTTCATAGAGAACACGCGCCAGAGGATTACTGCGTGTTTAACTCTCGGATATCAGGTTTATTCTCTTTCTCTCATTTTGTTGCTGGCTCGCTTGTGCTTTTACTCTTCCTTTCTCTCGTTCACTCTATCTCATTTTATCTTACCCTCTTTAACAGTGTTTCCTCCAAAGTCGACGGTATGCGCAGTGTAATCTAGAGGGATCCAACCAATTGCGGCAGCTATGGGATTAATCCGATGTAAAGTAACTTGCGGCCGCAATAGTCGAATTGCTGAATGTAACTTCAATTACGATTATTATTTATTTGTAAAATACGAGTTAAATATTTTTTAATCCATTGACTTGTATAAACACAAGTTGAATAAATGTATATAAATAAATAATATAAATTTGAGAATTAATTAATAGAGGGAATGAAGGATTAAAATTAATTTTGTGAATATGCAAGTTATTAACTTTTTAATTTAAAAAAACAGTGGCTAGTTTTGTGCTTTTTGAAAATTTTAATTCAAGTTACCGTGTGGTATTTTTGTATTTTCGTTTAGTTCAGAGTTGAAATAATGCCGTGTGTATGTGTAAGTTGAGCGAATGGACTTCTCTTGGTAGAAGGAAGTAATTTCTTCCTTTTATTTTATCTACTTTATTTTATTTATTTTTTTTTTTTTTTTTGATACTTCTCAATTCCTGCAGTGAGTTTCGTATTCCAGCACGCCACTGAATTGAGCAGAGCACACTAGTGTCTATATAGAGCGCACTTCCTTTTCTTTCGTTGGAAATCTCTCGTTCTATCTTTCAAGCATAACTTGGGTACTTTGAAAGCCATTTCACTAGAGTAGGGTGTTTGCGTCCGGTTCTCGTCGCGCGGTCTTTCCTGGGCAATCGGTGGATGAAAACGCCAAGGACAGACTTGAATGTGACATCCGGTGATGTTGAATGCTACGTTATATAGTTTTATTCCGTCAACGCGCACAAATGGACCAACACTCATAAGCAAAAAGTTTTTATTCACTAAACTATGACCACTATAAAAACGTCATATTATTATATTTTTTCTTGATTTTTTTACACTTTGGTTCAAGAAAAAAATCATTGGTATACTTACTTCTAAAATTGAGTTTTATATTTGTTGCAAATAAGCAGCTAACTTTTAAAAATGTAAATATATGGGGCATTCCATGCTAACTCATCCTACCAATGAACTTTGCATCTCCGATTTCGCTGAAACTTGGGCATTTTTTTCTACCCATTGAAATAGGGTGAGGTGATTTTTTTCAAATTTTTTTATCGAGCCGTTCAAAAGATAAATTTTTGAAAATTTTGGGGTTTTTAATGTTCAAATGGACATAACTTGGCCACGAATTGTCCGATTTGCGTCTTTTTTTTTTTCAAAATTTTTGGTTTTTAATGAACTTTCTGGAAAATTTATGCAAAAAATTATCAATGATGAATTTGATTTTTTTTTTTAATTTTAAAGTTAAAATGTGGATTTTGAGACTGGTTGTATCTTTCGATTTTTCTCAAAAAATTCTCAAAAATACTACTCTCTAAAATACAATTTTTAAGCCTAGTCTCGTAATGGGATAATGATGGGTTATAACTTTTTTTGAATTTTTTAAATTAATTATTTTCGTTTT
>JAQQBS010000004.1:2092483-2104538 GCA_030347275.1 Microctonus aethiopoides
TTTACAGCAGTTCATATTAAAAAATAACTTAAAATGTGTACTTTTCTATCAAGTATCGATATGTCTCAGGCTATTACTTTGCAGGGTAAAATTTAGTTAAAAATTCTTTCAGTGTAGTATTCAATTCTATTTTATTTTAATAAAGATCTATCTATCTATCTGATTAATATCTATCCTTAAAACATCACTTTCATTTCTCTCTATTTTGACATCGCCATAAGCATACATATAGAATGCGATCGTTTGTTTCCGTACATATTACCTACCAAGCACTTCTCTTCGTCTTCAGATGCGACGTATTATATTCACATGTACCTATACACATGTCTGGTTTCTATCGCAAAGCGTGTGTGGCCAACTTGGAATACAGACGAGACTCAAAAACCATTTGAGTATGCAAACCGTCGTCTCACCAGCTTCGATATGCCGATATTGTTCGACGTCGCCTTCGACTTGGTTTTTTCTTTAACCTTTCTCCTATTTGGTTTTTTCTTACTTTACCTATTCTCTTTCTGGCCTGTTGCCATTGTGGAAAATTCTCTCATATTTAGATTCCAAACGTTTGGCTGTTTACCACAGACACATCTATCGCATAACAGTCACGCTTATACCATCTTAAACAATATACATACATGTATATCTTGATGTAGGTATATATAAGTATATAGAACCTTATATACAGTGGTATAGAACTGTGTGTCGTCTGCAATGGCATTTAAGTGGATTTCAGTAAGCCGGCTTTCCTATACTACTTTGCTATCCGATTCCTAGCACTACACTGACGCAACTAATTTGGGATAAATTCATCTGGTGAAGTCTATGTGTGTGTGTATAGGTGAACCGTATGTTTGGGGCCATTGCCACATCAGCAAACTATAAGGAGACTGTAGTTAGTTTGTGGTAAGTTTAATTTATATATTCAAGCCACTTGGATGAAAATCGTGTAGAAAGTTATGAAGGGGACGAGTGTGACTTGATCCGTTGATGTATGTCTCCATAAAAGAAATTTTCTTTTCTTATAAGTCTATGTACGCTCTTAATCTTTAGATTGACGGATATATAGAGGAAGAAGAATAAGACGAAGAACAAAAAAAAATGAGACTGAAAGTAAAGAGGATGTAGAAATATATATTGGAAGATAAAAAAGTAAAGAAAAGAGACAAAAGTTTTTGTTTATTCGTGTTGGAGTTTTTGACTTTGGTATATCTAGATGGAAGAGGGAAGAAAGGAAAAAATACAGGGAGAACCAAAGACGGGAAAGAAAAAAAAAATAAAAGATATGAAGAGAGAGAGGTGGAGAGGAAAAAAAAAATATGCCACAGGCGAGTTTTGGTAAAGAAAAGACATGCAGCCACACATATGAATTGGAGTTATGGTTGAGGGGTTGAAGATGACACGTCCGGATATATGTATAAAAGAGACGACGAGGGAATCGTGGTGGCTGGAAGCTGCGTCGCGGTGTGAGTTGAGCTTGAAGCCAAAGGTCGCTGCTGCTACTGCCTGGCTGCATACATATTTTATGGAGCAATCACCGCGCAACCCTTATCTGCAGTTTGTTCAGCTCTCATGTTCAGCTCTCTATTTTCTCTTATGCTGCATTCGTGCGCGCTTTGGCTTTGGATCGTTAAACAAAATAAGCTTTCAAAATATATCAAATGCCAAAATCATTCATTAATAAGTATCAACCTCAATCTTTAATCTTCTATTGTTTACTATGCTGCTTTTTTTTTTTCCTACTGTAACGGCTTTATTTTTAATTAACTTTCACTTTGTTGTCTTTCTTTGCTTGTGAGTATGAGGAAAAAGTCAGGTACGAATCTATAAAGTTGAAGTAACTCTTACTCAACGAAGTAAAAGAGAATGGATAAATTTATACATTTCCTCTTTACATGTATTTTCTTATTCTTTTTGTTTTACTTTGACGTCTCCCTTTCTTCTTTTATATCAAAGTGAGTTTCAGTCGTGAAAACGTAGGCGCATAAACGCGTAGAGCACAGTATATAGGCCATAAAGAAGTATCAGAAGCAATAGGTTGTGGTGATGTTACTGTGTAAAAATTGTGCACGAATGATATTGCCTCGTTTTGTGATACGAAAAAAAGTTTTATCACAATTTTTATTGTTGCCAACTCGACAAGGCGTGAATTTTATTTTATATAAAATATATATACAAGTATATTTATATTAAATTTTAGCATTATATTTCGAGGTAGAAATAATATGAAACTGATAATGTTGATAATTGGAAATGAATTTTAATTACTATCACATGAATCTGTTCTAGTTTAATTAACCACCTAATTGTCTCTCTGCACGAACAGAATGTTGGCCAAGTATGGAACGACATTTTGCTCCTTGCAATTGTGATTCACTGTGAGTGTCTATTGGTACTTTATAGCAGGTACATAGGTTTATCTAGATTTATAATGATTCGAAATGAGAATTCAATGGGCCAAATTATATGTAGGGGAAGAGTGGTATGAAAGAGCCAAGTTTTGAAAAAGCCATTATTATTTACGCGTTAGTTTTCGAACGAATCTTGGATGTGTTATTATTTTAAGATAGTAACACTAGCCAAATGTTGCCCACAAACATTTGACAGTTTATCAAAAATAAACGGCGTCGATACGACATATTGAAGATTTCGTCGTCAAAAACTAAGTTTTTGAGTTCATTTTATTTGTTTTTTGACGTCTATATGGACGAAACTAATAGTAATATGATTATACAATAATTTTATAGATATATTAGGACTTCTAATACCATATATATTTTGCAGGCAAATCTTTAATTTCATACTAATTTTCGGGGTTATGTTTCTTGGGAGAATATGTTTTGAAAGAGCCGGGCTGCAGTGTGATGAAAAAGCTAGCTTTATATGGTCCCTCAAAAAAGCTCTTACTAAGAAATCTAAAATAAATAATGATACAGACTCAGATATATCAAATAAAATTATATGAGTTCTTAAAAAGATCGTACCTAGTCAGATTGCAATGATTGATCTCAAACGGCTAATTTCATGAGAATTTCTTAGATTTAAGTGAATATTTTATCCAGAGTTTACGTTATATAAAACGTTTTATAATTATATAAAATATCAAATTATATCTTAACATTATTAGTAAATAATATCTTTGTTAATCTAAAATTTCAATCCTGTAATAAGAACTTGGCTCTTTCAAAACATTAGGTGGCTTTTTCAATGTCTATGTGTTATGAAAGAGCCGAATTTCATTATTTTTATAAATGGTTAGAAGCCCAAAAATACCGATAATTTTGAAAAATGTTTTATGACATCACGTACATAAATGAATGAACAATTACTTATTATACAAATTTTATTAATTATTTATTTCCTTTTTTATTATTTATCCCTTTTTCCAAAACTGGCTCTTTCATGCCACTCTTCCCCTATACTTGTTATATTTCATTTTTATTTCATCTTAAAAAAATAAATACTTTTCTAAACTAAAAGAAGCTATAAATAAATAATACTTTAAACCATGTACTTCATTGTTTTTATGAGATGGAAGAAAAGATCTGAAATATTGTCGTGTACCGTTATTATTGCATCGAAAGACATTTTTATTTTTCTCGTAAAATATAAATTTAAGTATTTTGTTTCATGTGCAAGTGCCTACATGAGATATTTTTCTATTCTGTGAGTGTGCAGTTATGTCAAAGTAAAAAATCGTTGTCATTTACCAAGTATATACATGTATGTATAACAATATAAGAATGAATGTGCTCTATGAGTATGTAATATGCATGAAAAAGTCGTGTGTGGGGCGTGGAACGAGTTCCCTTGGTAATCGAGGCACTGAATGCAGGAATTAAAACGCAATTTTCCTGCACAAAGGGGACAGTTTACACCAATCTCTTTTTTTTTTGTTGGTCCCTCGTTTTTATTTTTTTCTCTTTAGTCGTGGGTGTCCCCGTAACTAGTCTACATGAAGTGCATGTTGGTGCTAACGGTAACGGCCGCATCTACTCGTTGGTAGTATACCAGAGACGTGAACAATATCCCTCTGGCGTTTGCTTAATAAAGATTTGCCAACGTTCTTTTGTTCTACATACTGCTACTATTACAACAACTACTACTACTACTACTACTACTACTATCACCACTACTGTTACTATGATTCATTTTCCCTCATGCCGTTCATGGCGGTGTATAAAAGTGCAACCACGTGCGTTAAATAAATTTTATTTACGTTTTATTTTTTGTTTTGTTCAAGGATTTTCTTGCATTTTCTCTTTGGTTTGACGACTATTTTCATTTTATTTTTTTATTTTCAACATGATTGTTCCCTTCACAACTTTACCGACACTGGTATCAAAGAGTTTCCGATCCATTTATATTTTTTAACCGTCAAGGCTATAAAACTTTTATCGAAGGCCTTCGGGGCATTCGATGAACGAGCAGCGAAGTCTTCTGTTCTGTTTTTTCTCGTGTTTCCTCTTGCTCGTGAAGATTTTTTTTTTTTTGCTGTTATACCCTTTCGTTCTATTGTTTTTTTTTCCCTTCATGGCCGTCACTTTCCTTCACAGGGTGGCACACTCTGGCTCCCTCTTCTTGCGTGCCTTATATTACTTCTTATATCTACCTACAGATATGTGTCGGATTTTATATAAGAACGTAAATCCTGATATAGCCATAAATTTTTTTATCTTGAATTATATAATATAATAGTTATAGCTACAAGAGTTGTATTGTTACATCTGGTAAAAAGCCGACACATGTGCGACCACTTTCTCGATGCAATTTACTATAAAAATTCTAAATAAAAAGTTTAATTAACTCGAAAAGAGCAACTGACACATGTATAAGATAATTACCGGAGACACTTATCGAAATTACCTATTTATTATTGTTCCCTTTTTTCTTTTCCTTTGTTTTTCATTTTGTCTCATAATGACACAGCACGAGAGTAGGTGTGCACCATCAACGAGAAAGACAACAATGTCGCGATTGAATCGAGTGTGGATAGAAGCGATGGTGAAAGAAACAGTACGACATTTAGAGGGGGCAAGAGGAAACCAATTAACTAGTACGCGTGGGTGGCTGCCAGCCAACGTAGTTGTTTCCTAATTGTCGCGTCGTTCGAATACCAACCAACCCACTTTTGTGCAGAAAAGCTTCTCGTTGCTCGAGTAACGAAACTCTCATAAAATTTGCGACTCGCTTACTACATTTCTACTTCACAGCACATTCAATAAAATATTCTACTACATTTATACACAATACTTGAGCTTTCAGAATATTATTATTCTAAGAATTTTTAATATTGATTAAAAAGATATTAGCGATTACATTTTAATTTGAAATTAATTCATTCTTATTATTCAGTACTATTTTTTTTTAATTTTTTAATTTTGATTTATGAGTATTTGAATGACTCTCGAAGGCGTCTGGCACTGGCACTGTCACCCCATCTTTATTTCGGCATTCATCCATGACATTTTTGCGCTCACAAAGGAACGAAAGGCACAAGAAGAAGAAGAAGAAGAAGCCACCATTAAATCCCCCTCCTTCTATACTGCTGCCAACCTTCCAAAGACCAATTTCTTAATCTAATAATTGGTCGAGCGTGAAGCAGGGATAACCATAGCAACCGGCAAGATAGAAAATCATGATGAGAAAGCTGCGGCTCGATAAAGCCCAAAAGCTCTTTTGCTGGTGACATGAAGTGTGCACTTGCTTTTTCCTTAAGTTAAATACATTTCAGTGATTCTCATGTGTATATCCATATACAACAAAATATTATATGTATAAAAGAACATTCTCATATCCACTTTGGCATATAGCTAGTGAAATGACCCTGTGTCTTGTCTTGGCACGATATAAGTTGTCATGGGAGGGTGTAAAAATGGATAACCAGACGACATAGACTATGTATGTATTTGTCTGAGTGTGGGTGAATGTGCGTTTCTATACGGTAAAATATCCGGAAAGAAATATCCGTTGATAGAAGAAACTCGGTAAATTTACGAGGGACCATTGGATATAAGAATGAAACGTTCTTTTCTAGCGTTTTATGGTAAATGGCGACCACTAAGACGAGATGTGAGTCGAAAATTTCCATGTCGAATTTCATGAAATATTTCGTATCGCAAAAAAGGCGACTATTTAAATGCAATCCATTGTAGAAAATGTACGAATGGAAGAGAAATTAATGTAGAATGATAGATGAATGATATAATACATATTGAGAGAGTGATAGTGTTAAGTATTAATAGTAATTGTAGTTGGACCTGGTAGAGAAATGGATGAAGAACGAGATTTAGGATTGTGTGGAGAATGAGGATGAACTCGAGACATCAGGAAATTGTGCAGGATATATACGATGATGGTTGAAATGTCGATTGGTAGCCCACAGGGCATTTTGTTTTTTCTTGGATTGAAGCTTGCGCCAAGGTTCACGATAACCTTATCGTTTATGACTTGAAATAGTTTTGATAGTTTCGAGACAAACCTCGAAGTAATTCAACCCAATCTCTCGCTCTCTCACTGCTTTAAGCACAGAATTTTCTTCATAACAGTCAAGGGGTTCAGAATCTAATTAGATCCACCAACAACTATAGATATAATCTTCAGATGCATAAGAGGTTATTTGATAATCAGATGAGAGTAGAAGCCAATATGGTAGACAAATTACTTTGGTTTAAACAAAAATTTCGTTATCCAACTTCTTCACTTTCGTATTTCATGATTTTCAAAATTATTTTCATCTTCTTTTTTACTTCAAGTGACTACAAGTTGATGGCGAATCTTTGCGGTTGAAAGGATTGATTGGAAGGTTATAAAGGGTTAGATACCAAGTTGAGAAAGTACGTCACCATGGATTGTTAGTGAACATTCAGAACTTCCAACTGACAACTATACATGGTATGGTCTCGTAAAGTTTTCGCGAAATGTTTCTCAGGTACTATATCAGCAGATGCTTCCTCTATGTATCCGTAACATGGATTTTTACAGCGTTGACCAGACGCCATTTGCTCCACCTAAATCTATTACTTCCACTACGTAGGTATATAGATCGATAAGTAGATAGATTCTTTTCCTTTCTGAAATATATATATTTTTTCTTCTTCTTTTCAATTTTATTTCCTTCTTTTCTATCGTCGTTTCCTCTTCCCGTCTACACCAGTCGAACCACGTGATCCAGAACGTGTACCCCGTCACGATCGAGTGACTCAACGATAAATGGAAGCGAGAACGTTCATCCAACCAACCCCTACTCATTCATTCACTAACATCACTACTACTATTACTACTACTGCTGCTGTTAGATATTACACGCATTCCCAACTTAACGACTTACATTTTACCGATTTTATTGATTATAAATTGAAAAGCAATGGCGCTTGTTACATATACAACTCAGCGCTATATATTTGTGCTGATTTCTTTTGGTCTAATAAGTTGGATAAAAATTCATCTACAGTTTTGCCCCTTTCAGTTTCTCTCCAACTTTATTTCACTGAATACATGTATATATCCTCATTCTCAGAGTTTTGTGCGCATCAGGTCCAAGAGTTTGCTCCAGGCGAAAACGAACGTGAATTGAATTTTCAATAGTATAAAGATGGTGGCTGTTGGTATATATGATAGATTCGTGTACTGCATACCACTGCCATTCATTGGATCCATATAGATTTGACCATTTGCCAAGTAAATCCCAATCAGATTTCAGAATTACGTGTATACGCGCCTCAATGATCCATTCCACCATATATGCATGTATAAATCTTAAATAATTCACCAGTATTTTGCATATAATAGCAGAAAAAAAATTGTTTTGATAATATATACATGTGAAATAATTGATGAAATAATTATCGACAACTATTAATAGTTCTACACCCAAAAAAAAAAGTTTTGAATCAAGTCGCGATTCCGACTTGACACAAATAGTTTTGATTCAAGTCGGAAATACACTTGACGCAAGACATTATATATGTCTTGAGTTAAATCAGCCCTAAAAAGGGGTAAGTCGAAAATAAACTTGATTCAAGTCGTTTTTAGTCTTGATCCAAAACTTTTTAGGCAACTTTTTTTTTCATCAAAAAATCGGGCTGAAAACTTATTGGTCGATAAAAAAAGAAGCCTGTTTGAAGTGGAGCTCTTAATTTCAATATTTAAAGGTGGCTCTTCGTAATTTTCGTTTTTCCAATTAAATAAAATTGGAAAATAAATTTTTTCCTATGTTATTTAAATATGCACATTTACGTGTGAATTGTGTCACTTTATATTTGTTTAAATAATTTATCAATTGGACAATAAAACTGAAATTTAATTTAATTGTAATATTGGCTTAAGGTATTGTCCGAATAATTAATTTTACAGCGAGAAAATTTCAAATTTAAACTAAGACATTTTCAGACTTGGATTAAATCATATTTAGACTTGGATCAAGACATTTGTAGACTTGAGGTGTTATTCTTCCATCAAGTCGATTTTCCGCTTGTATCAAGTCCAAGATTTTGATTATTCGCAAGAATATCAATAGTCTTGACACAAGTCGATTTTAGACTTGATTCAAGTCTTTTTTTTTTTGGGTGTATGTTATATTGTGTTATTTGAATAATTTTGAATACATTTATCGTGTATGTCGAGATGGACGGGGTAATCTAAAGCTTTCATTCAAGCACGATTTTAGGAAACTGTAGGTGAATATGGCAGTGGTGGTTGTAGCTCCGGACGTCTCGTAATTCGTTTAGTCCCACTGCTTGAAGATTCATCGCCCGTGAGATATTCACATCCCCGAGCACACCAGCCGCACGTTTACCGTAGTCTGATTGTAAGATCGAAATGAACCAACTATCACCTTCTCTATCCATACATTCACACGAGTTTCTCTCATATTCTATCTCGGTCTGTACATTCGCACTCTATTCCACTTTACCCAAAGTCCTTCCCATCGCCATCAGCATCACCACCTGGTGAGTAGATATATGTGTGCTAATGTCACCACGTTCACATTGCAAAATCGTAATTGAATCATGGTGGAAACTACTGGGAGACTATTGATTGTATACCTCAGGAATATCCCAGTTGTCGAGAAACTGTCACAGCACACGCAAGATTTGTGGTATTAGTTTCAATACATTACATCTATCAATGTTTTTTTTTCCTGATTGTTTCGAATGCTTCATCATTTATTGGTTCATGAATCAAATAAAATTGTTTATTTTATTTATTTCACTTGATGGATTCGTAGACTTTGTCATGTATCATTGGAAATGAAATGAAGAATACTTGATTAAAGGAAACCAAGGGTGGCCTTAATTATCTGGACAATTCATTTCACTGTGTTCCACGGAAACGTTGGCTTTTCCTGCCGCTTCGTCTCTTCCAAGTGTTTCTCTTATTCTGGCAGCTGCAACAATGACAAACTCTTTTCCGTCTTCTTTTTGTCTTGTTGTTTTTCCTTTTAATTTTTTTACTTTCTTTCACTTTGCCTGCGGAGCTTTTACTTCTTGCCTAGCTAACGAGGATGCTTTAAAATGTTTTTTTTTTGTTCCTCTAATTTTATTTGTTGAAATCTTGCCAGTGAAAGAAATGCTTTCAAATTGCTTAGCTATTTTTTTTTACAATGTATACATATAAGTTTTGTTATAAATTTATATACAAGCATACAAAATATACATTTTCTCTCAAGCGCTCTCTGGTTTTGTGATGGAAAAATTTTCTAATGAGATTCTATAATATATTGTTATAATTTTTTTTATGCTTTGGCCGTTTATAGGTGGCTTTAAATTTGAAATGAATTTCTGGAATTTATATTTATCCTGCTATGCTTCACACGGAAATATCTAGACATATATCTACATACATATGTATCTATATAAAGACTTTTATCGTCGCTCTTCATCAAGATTCTATGCGCATCTATATATTGTGTTTATTCAAGCATGTGAGTTAGATACTAACGTTTTAACTTCAAAGTCATTTCAATGTAATGCAGATATAATCTTTGCCTTTGTGCGAATATTTCCTTTTATGTTGATGCGGTATTTAATTGAATTTAAAAGTTGAAATTGAAACTAATATTATTTTAGATAAAATCCAATGAAAATTTCGAACAAAAAATTCTTTCATCTTTTTTATTTTTATCATTATATTTTTATATAATGCAACAAGGTATTGGATGTGATCATAATCTCGAATTCCTTGAAAACCGATTGATGAGTGTGTATTTGTAGAAATTGAAGAAAAGATGCATTTTTTTCGTCTTCATACATGTACATTTTATTGACTAGCTCATTGCTGAGTGCACTTGAATCGAGAATCAGAATCGGAAATCGGGAATAAACTTTCGAAAAGCGGAAACGGTTCGTGGCGGAAGCGATGAGTGATCGTCCGTCCAACAATGGGACTCAATCAGCAAAGCGTATTCATGGATGAATCGTTTCGATTATCCGGTCGCTCGCGAAATCATTCATCTTCCTCTGCTCCACTCTCGCGAACATTCACTTGCATTCTCTCATTCTATTTGCGTCTATTTAACAGGTGCACAGTATGCATTCTTGTTGCATTGCGCTTCAATAAGTAACACCATTCAATATAGATTTAATACGTTGACCAACCAACGTTTTGCGCTAATTTCCTTGTGCCTTGCCAACCATTTCAACGATGTTACTTTATAATAGGGTCTCGATTAAGATGCAAATTTCTCAGCCACCTCTCTTTACTTTCTCATACATTTTCACCGTCTCTTTGTCTTTATTTCTTTAGCACCATCAATTTAACACAATAAACAAGATGATATTAAATAAAACCGCAAATAGTTTTAGTTGCTTTGAAGCACGTAGTTGGGTTTCATGCTGTTTATGGTAACGAAAGAGTTTAATTCTCATTTGAGAAATTGTTATTAAATTCTGTCTTGTCGTCGCTCGCTTAATCTATTCATCTTCCAACTAAACTGCAGACCAACCTCCACCTCCTCTTCACTGCTACTCATTTCCTCTTATCTTTTATCCACTTTTATTTTTTATACATACATATATATAAAATATATACGCACATATTTTTTTTTTTATTATCTCCTTTACTCTCACGTCGAGTGCTGGCTACGAACACATTTATCCAATAAACCCGAGCTAGTTTTCTCTTCACCACATCAGCATCATCACCACTACTACCACCGTCAACATACTAGTCACGTTATTCCATTACATTTTCAAGTTTACAATATTCATTTATCATTTTTGTTTTAATAAAACTTATTTATCAGTTTTGAAAATTTTTCACAAGTATGAATTTTTCTCATTTAATATCTAGAGTAAATTAATCTAAATAACATTTGTACAGCGAATATACAGCATTAAATAAATATATTCTGTCGCTAGAGAGAATATCAAATATTTTAGACATTTGTTCATTTTATCGTTCTCAAATTTTGGAATTTTTAAAATTACTTCTCATTGTTATTCCAAGTAATTTACATAGATTTATTATCATACATTATGTCAAATGATTGTATGAGTGAATGTTATACAAGACAAAGGAAGCAAATATATAAAATATCACCTGTATGTGAAGTCATTTAATGGAAACTAAAAGCTTTCAGAACTTCGGCCGATGGCTCTTTCACCTCTATGCTGTGTCTACTTACAGCTAATGCAAGACTAATTGACTTAAACTTTCATTCAGTTTCCACTTCCTATCTTTCTCCGATGCTTCTATAGTTTACTAACTCTCCCAATCACTCCTCGTCTCACCACCTTTTTCGTCAACTATATACCTATTTTGTCGTTGATGCTCCAACACCATCGGGTGACAATCATGAGAATTCATCCACCTTATGCTACTTAAATTACCATCAGCTTTTATCGATCAGTAATTTTTATTATATTTTTTTCTTTATTAATAAACACTTTTCTTGTCAAGTATATGCATTAGGGTGGGCCAAATGAAACTTTGAATTTTTTTTTCTTTTACTATAGTGAAAATACTGTTCAAGGTGATCAACAAATGAGCGTGTGAAAAGAGGAGCTCTTAATTTTAATATTAAGAGGTGGCGATGCGTGATTTTCGATTTCCTATTTAA
>JAQQBS010000004.1:2131925-2142807 GCA_030347275.1 Microctonus aethiopoides
ATTTCAGACTTGTATCAAGACTATTTGTGTCAAGTCGGAATCGCGACTTGATTCAACACTTTTTTTTTTTGGGTGTATAGAACAAATGTGAATGATAAAAATTTTGTTTTTTAATTTTTCTTTATGTGTATAACAGGTTTTAACACACTATAGGAAAATAAATGACGACACTTGTGAAGCCATTGCGTAAAGCTTGTGCTAAATATGTTTTTGTGTATATGTATTTGTTTATATATACGGGAGAATGAGTGTGTGAATGAAGTCTTGTGCCAAGAGAGACTTTCTTCACACGGGGGTGAAGATAGCGAGGACAAGAATTATGGGACGTAGCGGCAAACGCTGGTGGAATGAGAAAGGGTGAAAATGTTTTGGGGGCGGTGGGATATTGTAGATGTGAAGAGAAGCGGGTGAATTTAAACTTTCACGGCCCACTTTTCCGTTATATACATCAGGAGTTTGTAATTTTTCGCCTTTAGACCGGAGCAAGTTGAGAGTTATTTACTGGGTGAAGGGTGCGTCTAGACGTTACTCTTACTCAGCTTCATATATAAAACACTAACAAGAAAAACATATAAATAAAAATATATATTTATTGAAAGATTTCTCTTGCTAATTAATTCGCGATTTAAACTGATTTATAAATAAAAATTCAAATAATTTTACTTGGAAATTTTTATTATGTATCTTTTTTTTATTCTTTTAAATTCGTCATGTTGATAAAGAATAATAATAGATATATAGTGATAAATAAATAACCGAAGTAGAAATAGAAAAAATAGTTGGAATGAAATGAAAAAGATAAAATGAAATGAAATAAAATAAAATAAAATGAAAATAAAAAGAAATCGAACATGCGCTTGTTTTGTGGCACGAATTGAATTTATTGCTTCGAGTACTCGCCCACGTCAAATATCGTAGGTTTTGCACTGGTGTAGAAATAGCCAAGGGAATAGAACGGAAATAAGTGGGCGCTACCATCCGTAGTAAGAGACAATAAATAAATATATATATATACACATAAATATATGGAGGGATGATTTGTTTTGGGAAATGTAAATAAATTCAATGTATCGCATTTCACTCTTGTTTTCTTCGTTTCTTTTTTTTTTTCTTTTTCAATTTTTTTTTTTTTTTTTGGACGTATACAGTTTACTCCGTAGCGTTAACACTATAAAGTTGACATAAGGTATTATTAACCATTTAACATTCTCACATTCGCTTCTATTGTTTATTATTATACACAGCAAATTTTTTTTTATTTATTTATTTTATTTTTTTTCAATTTTTTTTTTCATTCTTTATTTATTCTAAAAATTAGTACATTATTGTACTTGTTTACGTGTTTATTCAATAATATCAATGTATATGTTCGTGTGTGTATATATATATTTTTGTAATTGTGTATAGCAATTTTATTTCACAACCGACGCAGTGAGAAATTCAGCAGAAATGTTTAAAACATTTAATTCCGTTGGTTGCGCCTAAAAATATTTATTTTTTTCATTTATTTGTTCTTTTTTCCGATTGCATATCGAGTAATTGTTCATGTTTACAATTTATTACGTTTAATTAATCCATATTTTGATTGAAAAAACAAATATAAATATTGAAAATAAAAAAAATAAACAAAAAAATTCGGACATGAATTTATTTTTTGTTTTTTTTTAAGAATAATTATTTTACTGTACAATATTTATCGATTGATTGATTAAATTATTTACAATGTTACAATGAACATTTCTCTTCATCAATGAACGATTCGATGATGCATATAGGTCGACTATATTATATTTATTTATATATCAATTTATATAGAATATACAATTGATAAAAATGTCACTCGATCACTAACTCGAAATTTCAATTATTGTTGTCACGTTTTCATCTATATATTCATTGTTTTTTTTTTCTTCTTCTCTATTTATTTTCCATTCTATCTCCAAGAATATTCTCTTAAGAAAATTGAATTTCCTTTCGATTTTTGCGAAACATTTCATTAGTGAAATTGATTGGAGAGAGAAAAAAATATCGAGCTTTTACTGGCAACATTTCTTTAACTGTAATCCTATTTTTCAGTATTTCAATCGTCCAAAATGTATCTCGTCTTTATTATTCAGATAAATTGTAAATTGTGAATAAATATCATCCATTAACAATAAGCTCAATTACTTCTGGGTTAAACTTTTACAATTAATCTGCACTACAATTTGATTTTATTATTTCGTTTGTATGTTTTATTTATTTCAATCACATTTTACAAATAATTTTCATTTTTATTATGAATAATATTTATTATCTATACTCTTTTGTAATTATTTTATTTATTTATTTATTGTTTTCCAATAAAACTATAATATCTATTTTATTCATTTATTTATTTATTTATTTCAAGGGCGTGCGGAGACAACAGTTAAATTATTATTAATTATTTCCTTCATTATTTCGAATTATAAATATCGATCCATTTTTTTTTTGTTTGTTTATATCTGCATTTCTTACGTACAAATTGACTTTCCTTATTTGTTTTTGTTTCCATTTATTCTTAAATTAATAAGGGCCCTTTGAACTCTATATATGAATACGTTATCATTTGCCTTTCGTTATTTTTTTTTTATTCTGTTTTGCGAGTGTATATCATAATAAGTTCACACGGCTTCACGCGATGAATGTGAATTTATTTTTATATTTATTTTCTTCTTATTATAAATATTTAACAGAAGTATGTTAGACATTGTCATTATTGTTATCGTTATTATCAACGAGTAAATGTAACAATTGTTACGAATATTTATTTATCTTGTCTATTTACATATAGGGGCCATAATGGACATAGTTTATATTTAATTGATTTAATTATTTTATTGAATGAATAGACTCATAATTAATTACATATAAAAAGAAAAAGATATTTTTATTTTTATTGTGAAGAAATAAATGGAATAAGAAATATTTTTTCAAGTGGAGAATTTTATGAAAGAACTTACAATATTTATTTTTTTCAGTATTTTGGCAGCGAAGAAATAGATTAATATCCGATATTTTTATAATATTGGCTAATGAAGAACTTATATACCTAAATAAAGAGTTTATAAAAATATATCAACAAATCATACATATATATTCTCCAACAGTAATTCATTTCATTTTACTTATTTTTTTTTCTCTCGTTTTTTCATTTCGTTTTTTCGTCCCATATATTTTATAACTAAATTTACACACTGACGACAATAATTATCCTCAGTATATATCATTACTAATCACTTTTCGATATAAATACCCCGACTATATATATACACCCATTAAATTTTTAATTTTTCATTAGAAAAAAAAAAAAAAATAACAAAATAAATAAACAAATAATATATATTTTAATTTATCCTAAAGCCTTCTTCTCATTTCTATCATTGTGATTACATATAAATAATCTATCGATCTGCAATTTTCTAAATAAAAAAAAAAATCATAATTAAAAATTTCTTATTTCATAATGAAAAAAAAAAAAAAAAATAAATAAAATTCTACATTTTATCGTTATATAAATACAATTTTATTTGAGAATATTCTTCATCAATCATTTTATTAAATTCATATTCCCCTACAATAATAATAATAAAAATAATATTATTACAAATACTAATAATAATAGTAATAATAATCCATTTCTCTTGATAAAAATGCAGTCGTTACGTATTTATAATTTTCCTCTTATTCAATCGTTTATTTTATTTTATCGCGTAAAAATAATTTATACAATTATTTACACCACGTCAAGCACAATGTAAACAAGGGAAAAGTAGTGAATTTAACTTGCTTATATAAAGTCAAGTGACAGTTATGCCTATATAATGCTTCACTAGTCTCAAATAATGAACGAATAAATTTTCTTCATTTATACAAACATATATATTTATATTGTTTGTAAAGTTTATAAATTTAAATTTAAATTAAATGAGAATATACATATATATGAGAGACTATTAGGCATTATCTTTTGCCTCTCTCCCTTGTAAAAAACTTTAAATCCACAAATAATAGTCGGACAATTTCGTTTAAAATCAATTACACTCGGTCGTGAGTGAATTAAATGGTTGAATAAACTCAAGAGCCCGCTGTGGAAATCCCTCGCAAGACATTCAATGCAATGTATAGAATTTAGTACTTATATATACACATAAAATGTTGAATAGAGTGAATCTGGTTATGTGCCCAAAGTGGCGTTGGGGATTAACGTTGTTGTGAATAAAATACAACAATAAGACAATAGAATATTGTCATGATACTGCGAGCAAGAGTGGATCCACGACTAAAACCAAATGCACGAGTGACATTTACCGACACAGATGCATCGGCGACACCAGCTTGTGAACGTACAATAAACATCCACTCGCCAGAATGTGACCATTGGACAGCATCAATACGTAAAGTTGTCCTGAAACACGTTTCAATTCCGCCACTCTGTAAAAAAAACAAAAAATATATTTATATATGGGGAAATTAAATTAAATTGAAACACCATGAAAGAATGAAAATGATAAGAATAATAATAGATATCGAATGGTTTTGAGATGAGACACCCAAAAAAAAAAAAGACTTGAATCAAGTCTCAGCGACTTGATTCAAGTCTAAAATCGACTTGTGTCAAGACTATTGATATTCTTGAGAATAATCAAAATCTTGGAATTGATACAAGCGGAAAATCGACTTGATGGAAGAATAACACCTCAAGTCTACAAATGTCTTAATCCAAGTCTACGAAATGTCTTGATCCAAGTCTAAATATGACTTAATCCAAGTCTGAAAATGTCATAGTTTAAATTTGAAATTTTCTCGCTGTAAAATTAATTATTCGGACAATACCACAAGCCAATATTAAAATTAAATTAAATTCCAGTTTTATTGTTCAATTGATAAATTATTTAAACAAATATAAAGTGTCACAATTCACACGTAAATGTGCATATTTAAATAACATAGGAAAAAATTTATTTTCCCATTTTATTCAATTGGAAAAACGAAAATTACGAAGAGCCACCTTTAAATATTAAAATTAAGAGCTCCGCTTCAAACAGGCTTCTTTTTTTATCGACCAATAAGTTTTAAGCCCGATTTTTTGATGAAAAAAAAAGTTGCCCAAAAAGTTTTGAATCAAGACTAAAAACAACTTGAATCAAGACTAGAAAAAACTTGAATCAAGTTTATTTTCGACTTACCCCTTTTTACTACTGATTTAACTCAAGACATGTGTAATGTCTTGAGTCAAGAATATTTCAGGCTTGTATCAAGACTATTTGTGTCAAGTCGGAATCGCGACTTGATTCAACACTTTTTTTTTTGGGTATGGGGAGGATTGAGAATGAATCAATGTCTGAGATTGGAAAGACAAATAGAGAACAAGATATTTTTTATTTTTTTTCTTATTTATTTATTTATTTTTTTCTCTCATTGTCGACGAATGAAAAATTGTTGAAGCCAATCTCAAGCACTATTATCCGACGGGGCCACGTTTCACCATCATCCGTATATATTTTGTACGATGGTTTGAACACGCCACAATAATAAATATTATATATAGTGTAGGAAATATAAAAAGTAAGAAAAGAAAAGCGTCGATTGTAAGATTTTGCGTTTCGTCACGTACAAGAATTTTACTATATAACGCAAGTCAGTAAATTCTTCTTATAGGAATTATTTATCAATGTAATTTGCGCTGAATTTTAGATGAAACACCAAAGCCACAATAATTTGAAAGTGGTTTTAAAAGCTTTCACCCTCCACAATAAACATAAAAATTGGGGTAGCTGGCTGGAATATTTACTCATGAAAATTATCATGACCGTCAAAATAATGTCTAAAGAGATGAGAATTTTGTGGGTATCGTTGAATAGCATTGCGGACATTCTCAGCCTGAGGGTTGTGCGCACGACAGAAATAAAATAGAAAGACACCAGGAAAAAAAAAAGGAAGTGAGTGAAATAAGAAGAATTGAGAAAATGTAAAGGAATAAAAAATAGAAAAAAAAATATTAAGGGATAATTTACCTCAAGTTCTAAAGCTTGAACACCGTCACGTTCCTCGCCTCCGGGTATGTAGACACTCTCGGACGACATCCAAAGAAGCTTGTTGTAAGATGGCTCTGCACAAAATTCAACTGCTATATCCAATGATTCACCCTCATTTGCTGATACGAATTGCGCTGTTGGATACACCATTGGTCGACCTGCAATTTAAATTTATAACATTTTATATACGAATGTGTTTACGACACAAGAATATACGGATTTATATTTGTTTGAAACAATTTCATTACACATATTGACGAGTGATATTAATATAATTTAGCATTGGAATAGAGGATATTAATTTCAATTGTCCAATTTCATTTTACGATTTTCATATCGTAAAATTTCACGAATTTTCAATCTGGAATTCGTCATGAGAAATCAATTTCTCAATTTTTATGTATAAATATTAGGGTAGGCCAAATGATACTTTGAATTTTTTTTTCTTTTACTATAGTGAAAATACTGTTCAAGGTGACCAAAAAATGAGCGTGTGAAAAGAGGAGCTCTTAATTTTAATATTAAGAGGTGGCGATGCGTGATTTTCGATTTCCCATTTAAATAACATGGGAATTTTTTTTTTTTTTTTTGGATTTTTTTTGCGTTGTAGCGAATTCTTATGTTGTAAAAATCAATACATATCCTTATAGGAAATCGAGTGATTTACAAAAAAGGTCCTATATGATTTTTCGCTAAGTCAACTCGTTGAAAAGTTATTCGAGGTTAAAGTTCAACCTCAAATGACATATGATTACTTTCACAATTTTTACACGTTATCACAAAATAATGGCTCAACAATACAAAATATCATATTATTTGCGAGGTTCATTGAGTGTTCTCTACTGAAACATTAACATTTTTACGAAATAAAAATTTTACGATTATTGATCAATAATTTCATTAAAATTATTTTTCAATGCTTTTTATTTGAAACGTGCAGAATAATATGAGTTTTTTTCTACAAATTTGTAGAATAAAAACGAAAAAAGTCACGAAAAATACGATACTTAATGTTGTTGGGCCAATATTTTGTGATAACGTATAAAAAATTGTGAAAATCATATGTCATTTGAGGTTGAACTTTAACCTCGAATAACTTTTCAACGAGTTGACTTAGCGAAAAATCATATAGGACCTTTTTTGTAGATCACTCGATTTCCTATAAGGATATATATTGATTTTTACAACATAAGAATTCGCTACAACACAAAAAAAATCCAAAAAAAAAAAAAAAAAATTCCCATGTTATTTAAATGGGAAATCGAAAATCACGCATCGCCACCTCTTAATATTAAAATTAAGAGCTCCTCTTTTCACACGCTCATTTTTTGGTCACCTTGAACAGTATTTTCACTATAGTAAAAGAAAAAAAAATTCAAAGTTTCATTTAGCCCACCCTAATAAACATACATTTAACAATATTTCTTTATTGCAAAAAAAAAAATGCTCATTCAAATTGAAATTCCAACTTTTTTTCCAATTTTGATTAATTTAAATTTATATAAATTACCAAAGTTAATTTAGATTTTCAGCAAATTTTCCGATATATTTACATCCTGCAACCAGTTGCAGAGTTTATGACATGATCGAAAGTTGCTCCATGAGCAAACCTACATCCATACACATACATATACCTATAAGTACATACATACATGCACTTTGGCTAATTGAAGCGTAGGATACAGTAAGTTTACTCTTCCTAGTGAAAACCGCCCACTGCGTTCGCCCTCGGTTGCGCGCGAATACACTCTCATCTGCATGGATTTGCCGCTTGGTAAAATCAGCGTTCTGACCTTCAATATATACCCGCGATTCATCCAATGCTGCGAATGTCTGCACCAGTATACATATACTCGTATAATAAATGTATAAATGTGTGCTTTAGTTTATATAGACTTGAAGAAGAGATATGATAAGGGCGGTTGAGAACATGTAGAACGTAACGCTTTTCTGCATTTCCTTCATGAATATTCTACTGTTAAATTATTCCCGACTATCTTAGGTTGAAGTATATTACACGTATAGATATTATTTATATACATACATTAGGAGTCGGCGAAATGATAAAAAATAATAGATAGAAATTAAAGTATGGAGAAAATATGAATAATATTTATTAATGACGATAGTTTTATCATTTTTGTTTATTTTATATTTTTATTTGAATATTATATGGGCAGATTCAATTGAGCATAAATTGGATAATTTCTGTACAATTAATTATCATCAGTCGTTTTATTTATATACATGCATCAATAATTTTGTGCGTGAAATTATACAAAGTGAATTGCAATCAAAAGTCATTATTTCCACATGTTTGCGTTGTGCTCTGTATTCCGATGTCAATACACATTATTACACGTTGATAATTTTACAATATCGTTTAACGAACCGTGGTACCCAATATGGTTTACATGACAATAAAAATAAAAAATTGATTGATAAAAAATTACGAGTATTTAAAAGAAAAAAAAAAAAAATTAAAAAATCATTTGTTTATGAATCGATGGAAAGACAAAACTTGTTTTGGAAAAGATTGAAAGAGTGGACGAAGCGATGGAGAAGTGAGAGAGTCAATGGAGAACGTGGAATAGCCGATAAAATGACGCCTTGTGTTGCTCATAAAACGAAAACGTGCAACCATAACCACCAACCGCTACAAACTTTCGAAATGTCATGAAATTTACTGGATTTTACTTCTTTACCCTCACACTATCGTGTAATCTACCTCGGCCAATTGCCAAATATTAAAGAATAGTTGCAGGAAATTCGACGAAAAATCGGTGAGCTTTTGTATCTTCATGATGACCAGTAAAAATAAAAAATAAATAATTGAATAAATAAATAAAAGAAATAAAAATAAAATAGTTACAATAAAATAAAATAATCCTCGTGGATTTTGGCAGCAAAATTGTGGCAACTATTTTGTCCATTCTGCTCTCATTTCAAGTCAAACATACGTGTATATATAAATGTGATAGCATCAATGCTCAGTGGAAGCTAGAGATAATGCATTGTGTCTGTGTATTGGTATACAAACATCAGGTTTGTACCAAGGCACAATTTCTCCCCACGTGTTATCTCGCTATTGTTCTTCGCCATGTTCATTAAAATGGTTCTAAGCAGGTTTGCCTTAGATTTCCGGCAAACGTTTTCCCCGGAGAGTGAGGAGAGAGTGTATACAAAAGCGAAACAAGAGAGAAAACGAGGAAGAGTTAAACAAAACAATTGGTACCATTTAAACAATGAAAGAGAAATTCAAAACATCCCAGATATATATAAACATATTCTCCTCTCTCAATAATAGAAACTTTGACCTGGTATTATTATTATAAACTCACTATTAAATTCATGTTGCAATCGAGCAAGCATATGTCTGACCATATCGTTTTATAACTACTGATAAAATAAAAAAATATATTTACTCGTAAAATTATTAATTCAATTAAATTCTCATTATTACTCATTAATTATTAATATATTAATTATTATTTTTATTATATATTTAATATATTAATATTAAATATATTAATATATTAACTACCTATTATTAATAAATTATCACTCAGAAATTAAATATATTTAATTAAATTAAAATTACAACAAATTTTTTTAAATTTGTTTCATTTATATCAAACAATTCAGACGAACTTTTGAGTATTAAATTGAAGATGAAGAATTGAGAGAATAAATTCAAAATAAATTTCACGACCTACAGAATAAAGAAGAATAATATACATATGTATTCATTATATAAATGTATATATATATATATATATGTATGTATATACACCATGAGAAGAACGTTTTACCTTGACGATTGTCACAACGTCTACAGTGCTTGGTACTCGATCTTTTTTGAAGGACTCTTCAGTTGGTATGTTCTCCTTTGATCTCTTGAGATATATACGAAAGAACGTCACGAATAAATGTGTGTTCTATACATACAGATATATAAAAATGCATATAAAAAAACGAAAAAAAAAAAAACAGTTATAAATAAAAATAAAAAAATATATAAAAATACTTGATGGAAAAGCATCGACATGACAAAAATTGCCATGGGAAATATATCCAGTTTCTATACTATTTCAAATTTATCTGTCTTGTATTTCTTATTCTCTCTCGTTCATCATTTGTTTTATTTTTTTTTTTTAGCTTTATTGCTGTGGTTTGATACGAAAAATAAAATAATCAGATATATCTATGTGCATACACTGACACTGATACACAAGTGCATGTGTATAGATGCAGGTAAACTCGTAAGAGTCGATGCTTCTTGATATATACAAGAGAAACTAAACATCTGCGTACAATGTGTATCTGCATTGAAAGTCTCTTGTGAAACTGGGACGCATTTTACTATTCACTTTTCTTACTATTTCATCATCTCTTTGTCTTCTTCATTCTTATATGTATGTATGTATGTAGGTATGTATGTATGTAGAAAGATATGACGCTTTGTCTGTGTTGTCAGTGAAGATGAAGACGTAGCCAATTTTCAAGCTTGTGTTTTATTCAGGATTTGAGGTCAGATGACAAGCAGAGTCTAAAGTAAAGGTGAATGAGTTTATGTTTCATTTGTGCTTGAAGTAAAGGAATTTTACTATGATGTATATAGTAGTGAATGTGTATATAAATCTTAGGGTGGGCCAAATGAAACTTTGAATTTTTTTTTCTTTTACTATAGTGAAAATATAGTGGCGATGTGTGATTTTCGATTTCCCATTTAAATAACATGGGAATTTTTTTTTTTTGATTTTTTTTGCGTTGTAGCGAATTCTTATGTTGTAAAAATCAATACATATTCTTATAGGAAATCG
>JAQQBS010000004.1:2177231-2193580 GCA_030347275.1 Microctonus aethiopoides
TTTTTTTTTTTTTTTGACACTAATAACCATATCACTTTTTATTTTCGTTTTTAATTAAAATATTTATTTCATTTTATTTTATTTTAGTTGGATTAATTCTTTATTTTGTGGTCGAAACAAATTTTTTTAATTTAAATTACTCTACATGTTTTATATTTATTAATATTAGTTATTTAATTAATTTTTTTTTTTATTTTTAAATTCGAAATTTATGTTATGAAATTTAATTTATTTCAGAATCGAATTAAAATATAATTTAATAAATCGAAATATTTTTTTTATTTTTTATTAAAATATTTAATAACCTTTTTATATATTAGAGTTCTATGAAATTTAATTTATTCATTTATTATATCAAGTTTAACGCATAAACATGATGAAAATTAAAAAAAAAAAAAAAATGTGTTCTTGAAAATTTAACGAAAAGAAATTTCACAGAGAATTTATTATTAAAAGATGCAGAGTTTAATTATACGTATATGAGTCTCAAACACTCACGCACCCACGCACTCACATATATATATGTATACATACCCACTCACACACAAGTTGTCTGTGAATTTTTTATGATTAAACTAGAGAGTAATAAAATACTGCAAAAATTCTTACACCATCTATTCAATATTTCCATATTAATCCAAAAAAAGCCATAAATAATACAAGAACTAAAAAACAAATATATAAATAAATAAAAAAAAGTTTGTTTAATGTTCGTTATATATTCCTTTAACTAATAATTTAATTTTTATTATTATTATTACCACTGAAAATTTAATTTCCCATTCGAATAAATGAAAATTATTTCATCATAAAATTTATTTAAAATAAATTAATCATTGTAATAAATTAATTGCATTAATTAAATTTTATTTTTTCATAAAATTTACACCATATATTTTATATACAATGTATAAATATTTTACTTGAACAATATGGAAACAGGCCGCGATAATAGAAGGAAAATAGAAGCGCACGAGCCGCGCACGAGCGTCGACTTCGAGTCGGCTTTGGGAACTGAATTGTGCACCGTTGGACTTTCGAGGGATACCACGAGCCACCGTTACCACCACTACCACTACCGCCACCACTACCATATCACCATACCACCCCCTACAGTACCGATGTACCTCTATCACCCCCGTCCCTGCAGTTTCTCTCTTCCACTAACGCACTCCTTATTCAACAAAACCTCGGTACACCTATACAACACTGACACCCCTTGTGGTCTTCATTCTGCACACTATTTCCTTTGATATTAAACTCACAATCGCGCACAATGTGTCTCTGTTTTGTATCATTTTAAATTATAATAATAATTATCTACCGATAAAAAAGACATCAAGAGTTTTAGTGTAGGACATTAATTTTAATTATCACAATTTCTAAATGAACAAATGATCAAGAATATTATGTGATTCGTAAGTTGTTCATTGTAGTAATAATAGTTATAAATTGATGAATTTAATAATGGATAATTATTTTATTTAAACAAAATGTTGGGAATAAATTGAGGATGAATTTAAAACTTTTATAATTTTTTAAAATTCATTAAATTTATTTCTTTATAAAATATATTTTTTATTTGTTATATTATTGTAGAATATTATTATGCATCATGTACTTGAAAAATAACATCGTTGATACTTTTGATCAATAGCAATCTTCATACACTATTTGTATGTCTTCATAATATATATTTATTTATGCGAGTGAAACCAACGTCGGTGAAACCCTTGATGTAAGTAAATGCCAATCAAAATCATTTCGTGTAATGTCTATATTTACTTTTCATCTTCTACTCCACTCCCACGATTAATAAATACACGAAAAAAAAAAAAAAAAATATATTCTCAAAGTAATTCAAACATAAATCAATACAAATAAATTACTTTCAAATCATAAAAGAAAAAATAAATAAATAAAATTACTTTCAGAGATAAAAATGAATATAAAAAAAAATAAGTAATATACATATTATATTTTTTTATTCATCATTATTGCCGGAAGAAAATAGTGCGATGAGAAAAAATGATATAAGAAAAGATGAAGAGAATGTAGATGAGATCATACGATGAGAAACGAGCATTTGAGACACTTGACTTGCCTGCGGCCACAACGAAAAAAAAAAATACAAATAACAAAGACAAGTGTAACAGAGAATTTTCTGAGGAATAAAGAGAGCAAATGATCTCCTTTCTTGCATAAATAAATGGCTAAAATTCTCTGTCTTACTCATCCATCACTAAAACCAAGTGAGGAGATCATCAAAAAAAAAAATATAAATAAAAAAGCGAAACATAAACGTGTACGAACGTGTTTATTCCCCTTTATTTTCATACAGTGCCTTCACATTTGGTCACTATGGAAACAAACGCATCATTCCCATTGCCATACATGTACAAATAATACGCAAATACATGGGTATATGAATGTATGTGTACATATGTATGGCTGTATTGGATAAAAAATATACACGTGCGGTTATATCCAAACGAATCGTACACTCTTTATTCTCTCATTCGTAATATGTCCGCAAACGAATTGCCAAATATTACAAAAGTTGTGGAATGCTAGATGAGAAAAATCGCCTGAATAACAGCAAAAAAAAAATGTATATACATATTTAAATAGTATTTCATTTATATTTTGTTGTCTCGTTGACAAAGTTTTAAATTATAAAAATAACTCGCACGTGTTTTTATATTTATGTCCGTTGAAAAATATTACTCATTGTTTTTTTATTATTAATTGTAGAAGTATAATTATTCGTTGGTTTTTTTATTTATTTAATTTTTTTTTCGTGAAAAAAAAAATTGAGGGAAAATAAATATTCCAATTAATATTGACTACTAACGATGTAAAATTATTAATTAAAAGCAGGAGTGAGTATTCAGAAAATCTTTTTTCTGCATCTCGTTTAATGTTGATCTTAATTAATTAACGAAGCTTGTATATATAATGATGGTATGTATAATGTATATACGATGAATATATATCTAAGAGAAATTACGTGATAATTAATGTAAACTCATTAAGTCATTACAATATCATTTTCGCTTAGATTATTATTAATTTTGTAAACTGTTTATTATTAATATGCGTGCTGGATATTATAATATCATTTCTTAATGTAAATACATATTTTTTATTATTTTTTTTTGTTTTTGATTTGAAAATTCGAATTTTTTAATTTATAGTTTTTCCCCTTTTATTTAAAAATTTTTTTGTTGAATTTTCTGGAGTAGTGGCAACATTGTATGAGAATTTTCATCTTCAACTGATGGCCAACCTGCTTGGAATTCATATATTTTTATAATAATCATAATGACGTTGTTAAATCCTGGAAAACAAGTTATTAAATATTGTCTTGGTTATTGTTTACCAAGTGTAAAAGAAAATGCAGCTAAAATAAGAATAAAAAGATTAAAACTCGATGAATATCTTCTTATGGTACGACACAAATTAATTAATATATTTTAGTTATAAATTGATGATAATTTCGAGGTTATGTTATCAACTTTCTAATAAACACATTTAGTATTTCAGTGATTTTGAATTTGTTTATGCATATGATCCAAAAAAAATATGCAAGCCGGGTGATACAGTTTTAGTACAAAATTTACCAGAAAAAATGACACGTCTTATAACTCATAAAGTCATTGAAATTATTTATCCATTTGGTGATGTCGTGGATCCTATCACAGGGAAAAAAGTTGTTAAATCACAATATAGGTATTTAAAAATAATTTATTATTGATTTTAGAGAACTTATTTATATTAACAATTTTATTATTATCAATATTTCATTTGAAAATCTTTTTTTTTTTTTCTCAGGGATTGGATGAAACGTACAAGTGAGATGTATGGAGAATGGGATAATGCTTTTGATTATGACACAGCACCACCGCGAGGTAGTCAAGAAGACAAACGTGATTTCAGTCATAAAGATCCTGTGGTTAGATATCACGATGATCCAGATAATCCTCAACCCGAGGCATCTTAAATTTATATATACCAAATAATAAAATGATAAAATAGATGAATAAAACAATTTCAATAGCATTCAAATTTGAAAATTCATTTACAAATACAACATTTTGTTCACAAATTGATTTCCTTTTCCTTAAAAATTTTTCATAATTATACATAATTATTTTCCACAATTTCATTATGAATAAAAAAAAAAAATAAAAATATCTCCAAAGATTAATAGACTTTGGATAACATTCCAATTTCATAAATGTAAAAAAATTGATTTCAAATTACAAAACAATGAAGAAATATCGAATATACAATTGAATAAATTTACAATTAATGTGATGTTAGTGACTAAAATTCACTTTTATAATGACAAAATATTAAATTAAATTAAAAATAACGATAACGAAAGCATAAATTGATTATCCCGAAAGGAATTCTCGTTCTAATGCAGCGCCCATAGCATTCCACTCTCTGTCATCATCCTCCTCTAATATATCAGGGATTTCAACAGAGTCCTGTGATGCATATTCACCTAAATCCAAATCATCTGGCAATGATCCACCTCTTCGAAAAACTGTTATTGGATCTTCATCATCATCTTTATTCCCATCATTGTCATTATCATCATCATCATCTGGATAAAGATATTTATTATGCAAGTCTTCACTGCCATCATCATTTTCATCTGAAGAATTTTCTTCATCAATTTTCGCTCGTTTTCTCACTGGCTCAAATGATTCATCTACAATCCCAAAAACACAATCACTTACTAATACAAAAATACAAATAATTAAAATATTAAAAAAAAAATCATATAATCACCATTGAAGTCTATTGAATCATCGCTTTCATTATCAATATTTGATTCAGTATCTTTTATGTCAGCAGCCGGTTCATCTCCACCGATATCTGACATATCCTCATCCACTTCTTTATCCATATTATCGATTTCCTCTTGTGTGAAAGACATGAGAGGATTTATAGTATTTACAAAGCAATCATCTTCTTCATTATTTTTTTCATCTATCCGATCTGGACTGCTGCAATGAGGTGGTGGAATCCTAGAACCCCTCGCCTGAAAATTAAATTATCCATTTAATTAAATATTAAATAATCTTCATAATTATCAATGCTTTGGAGAGAAAGAGAGAAAAAAAAAAAGAAGAAGTTAGTTGAAGCAATCGAATATACTGTGTTAAACCAATCATTTGTTTCAAACAACTAATATTTATTTGATGCCTGTAATTTTATTCTTAATATAACGACTATAATAAATGTAATATATATGTATATATATTCAAAGTACTTTGATTGTGAGAGGAAATAATCTTTCATCAACATGTTCCCATCGTTCTGCACATGACCAAAGCCAATCGGGATTAACAATTTTGATATTCGGTTTTTTTTTCGCATTATTAGCTTTTGCGGTGCCTGGTTTTATTGCCACTAAGTGCGTGGTTTTTTCCGTAAGATCCTTCAACAAATAATATTCATGACCATTAGATCATAATAAAGATGAAATAAAATTTTTATGTGAAACATTTTAATTAAATTACCTGTGTAACTTCAGCGCCGAAGGCTTTTGCAACTTTATAAGCGCGACTTTGATTTAATTTTTGATGAGTTGGAATTAATCCACTGAATGTTAGATGAAGTCCTTCGAGAACGCGAGCTCTTACTTGTGGTATAATTTCACGAAGTGGTTTACGCTTGCCTTTATCAATATTGAGATAAAATTCAGTGTGGATTCGTCGTAATATATCTTCCAAATACAATAGATAATCATCATTATCATCATCTTTTATATCATTTTTAGAAGTGACTGGCTTTAATGATTTAATTTCTTTATCATTGCATTCTTCATCATCAATTTTTGAAATTTCATTTGTTTTAACCTCTTCATCATTTGTTGTGGAAGAATCAGTTATTGATGATGATTTATCATCTAATTTTTCAGTTCTTTCTGATGTACATTTTTCTATTTCTTCTTGAGAACTTTCGATAATTTTTTCTTCATCTTTCTGGATATTTTCTTCTTTATCATTTTTAATATTTTCTTCTTTATCAGTTTTAATATTTTCTTCTTGATTATCTTGTTGAACCTTTTTCTCTAGCACATCATCAACAATTCCATTCTCATTATTTTCACATTCTACAACATTTTTCACTAATACATCTGTATCATCGCTTTCTTTTATTAATATTTCATCTTTCGTTTCTCCAAAATCACGGATTTCAAGACCTGGTGGCGAGTGAATATCACCGGTGTAACGAAAATAATGATAAGGTTTAACTTGTACTAAATTACCGCATCCTTGCCAAACATCTTCTCGATCATCGATGATACAAACTAAATCATCTCCGCATGGAAAAAGAGCTCTATAAAATAGCAAAAATAAATAAATTAAAACCAACAGATTCAAAATGATAATTTTAAAATTAATCTTAAAAACAAATGATTAAATTTTATTGTACTTTAAATTAGCTGTTTTTGATGCAGGATTGAAACACTCATCTCGTGATAATATTCGATAAGAAAATAGTGCGCCTTCTTTGTCCAACAATGCTGCAACAGTATGAGCATAATTTCTCGCACCAAATGTGCAAATATGTAATTCAAAAAGTTTGCTCATTTCCGTTAAAAAATGTCGGGTACCCGGTCGTAATCTCGTATGATACCACGGTGAATTGGCTCCATACAATTGATAATGAAACACATCCTGAAAAAAATAAAAATTATCAACAAAAATAAAACTTTACAATTAATTATTAAATTAAAATGAAATTACCTTCAACACTGCCGGAACATTATCATTAGTAGTATGAACAATTGTTTGATCTAAATCAACAAGAAGCGCTAATTTTCTATCTTTTAATAATCTTTGTTCGTCCTCTTTGCCAATTTTTTCAGCCAATTCTGGACAAACTTTAAGTTCAGGTATACTATGTAACATAGGAACACTTGCTTCAGAAATAACTGTTTCCTTTTTATCATCATACAATGCTTCCTGTCGTAAATCTGCGCCGCATTTAGCACACAAATCATTTATAACCGTTGGATGTTTGCATTCTGTCATTGACAACACCACTTGCCTGTAAAACTATTAATATATGTTGATACTGAACAATTCCAATTGTGTACAGTAAATACAATAATTTTATCAAAATTAATTTTTATATCAATATTCATTGAATTGAATTTAAAATACAGTTCTCATTTTATTATTTAAAATGAAATATTAATATTAATTTAACAATATAATACTGGAAAATATATTTTTTCATTGGTTTGTTGATTGATTATAGGTTAGGAATGATAATTACCCAGGTTGTATAATTTCGCCTTCTTTAACTAAAATTTCTTTAACACGACCAAATTGTGTGGCACGTAATTTTTTCTCTGATGTTGGAGCATTATCACCATTAGAATTAACAGAATGATAAAGGAGTAATACACGACCAACAGATACCATTGTACCAGTTGTTACTCGCCACTTTTTTATTTTACCAGGTTGTTCATTATTTGGAAAACGTATTACTACTGTTGCCATAATTTAAAATAATTGCATTCGATACTAATACAATTAATTGTGTATTGACAATTAACAAATTCAATCACGTAAATATATTACGAAAATAAATACACACACAGACATACACTATTTATTAGTATTATGTGAATTTTTTACGCGGGAGATAAAATATAAACATATAAATGGCGTCACCATTCAGAGATGCTTGATCAATTATTCATGTGATATATGTATTGCTTTTGTATACTAAACTTTACATAAGTGTGAGGTTATATTCTGTGGATTGTATAAATTTATATACATGTATGTTTCTTGAGCATCTTTTTACGATGAATAGAACAAGACAAGCGATCAGCTGAATTCAAACATGAATGGAGTACTAATTGGCGAATGCATTTAATTTTTTTATTTTATTAGAGTGGTATGAAATAAGTTTACATGGCGACGGCCATTTTGTGTGCTCTTAATATCGTTTTTCATTCGCGCAACTAATGGCGGTAATTTCAAATATATTTATCAATTCCTAATTAATTTATTCAAGATTCTATAAGAAAATTATATTTGTTAATAATAAATATAAATAAAAAATTCAGTGGCAAATTAAGAGATTGTTTAGAAAATGTTTATAATCTTATTAACCAATAAAAAAATCGCATTCCAATGGGGAATAAAAATGATAAACCGAAGTTTACCGAAGATATAACCGAATATTCAGTCGCTACATATAAATATCCTTAATAAAAGAGCGCACTTTAACAGTATTGAATACAGTGTTTGTTTTTATTTATTCGTTTATTTAATTTACCATTCGTTTATTCATTTAGAAAATTTGTAAACTAAATCAATTTATCATATTAATTTTAAATACACAATCGTATTGTTCACTATTTCTTAATGGATAACTCTGTATATACACGAATGCGTGCAAGTAATCATTATATTAGAGAATATTTCAATTTATTACCTTTAACCAACTCTGAATCTAATGAAAATACCGATTATACATATGATTCCCTGGAAAGTAAACATATTTTACAAATTATTCTTAATCATTGCTTTATATTTATTACAAATATCAAAATTTTTTAGGTTATTTAATATATAAATCTTAATATTTATTTTATTTTTAGCTCTCATCAAACAAACATGGAATATTTATGGTGTCTCTTCATTATTTGGATTTGATTATAACAATGAACGACAATTAAAACTCTATAGCAAAAGACTGAGAGAAGAAATTGCATCAATTTTACCACAAGACAACGTTACATATGATGTTAATTTTACCATTGATAAGAACATTAGTCCTAGACCAATTGTAACAGATTCACCAGCAATTCGAGTAAATTTTATTTAATTAAATATCATAATATGATTTATCCTTTATTCACATTAAATATTAATTCATTTGTTTATTTCCAGATTGAAATTCATGCGAAAGCTGTTGATAAAGAAACGATGAAAAAATGTATTTATACTGGTGTTTTATTGTCATGGAGAACAGAAATTGTTGAACTTGATCATGACAAATCTGTTAAATTACCACTTTTATTATGCAAGGGAACAAAAAGTACAATGGCCGCTGTACATTTGACGCTTAATAATATGTTTGATTGTTTAATTGTTGCACTTCCTGCAACAGAAGATGATTTTAAATGGCTTGTCCCTATAATATTGCAACCAAATAATAATGAAGAAATTTCATCTATGAAAGGACAAATTAAATTTGACTATAAATTTCCAGGATCTCTAGCATCAAATATCATCACTATTCCATATGATATTTCTAATTTAACAGAGATATGGAATTGGTACATAATTTTAAATAATTACCAATTCAATTTGTTTATTTTATCTAGTTGTAATAAATATTTTTACTAATATATTCAATTGACTTTATTAGATTTTTATTTGCAGCATTTGTGACAATGATGCAAACACTACTGATGCGAATACTGGTAATGGAATTTCATTAAAGCATGTTGAGAGATTTCATCAAGTCTTGCAACATCAAATGCTGCATGGATCTGGAATGCAATTGGGTTTGGGATTATTAAGTAAAATTTCTTTGCCATCATTAACAATTATGGAGAATAGAGTAAATATTTTTGTTTTAGAATTTTTTTTGTATTATATGTTTGTGTTTATATATTTTTTTTTTTTATTCTACTATTGAATTGTGTTGAGATTATTTGATTAATATTATTTCAGATGAAAGCTGGGACATCAGAAGTACTCAATAAAATTCTTTTATACTTCAATGACAAGTCTATCGAGGTGCTGCATAAATTGAATTTGGATTCCACTGTCGGCACTAATAGCATTGCATCTTGATTGTATATATCTGGCAATATTTTAATTCATTTTAAAATCCAACGATGTATGAATATTAATATATTTTTTTACGTTTATATATGACTAATAATTTTTCCAATAAATAAAATGTACAAATTAGAGAGTGAGTAGAGAAAAAAAATGGCTGTACAGTAATTTTACGTTAGCGAAATATGAAAAAAAAAAAAAATTAATCGACAATTCTCGACTGAAATATATAAAAAATAATATTAATAAAAATAATAATTTATTTTCTTAATCATATTTTCAATTGTTCTTTATGAATAATATTGTTTATATACTTAAATTCGTAAATAAAATTGAATAAATTATCTTATATTATTTCAACTTTCTGGGTCTGCGATATCCATCTGTAAAAAAATAATATATATAATTTATAACTGATTCAAAATCATTTGTCTTGTATAAATAATATTTACTCACAGAAAGGTTCACAGTATTAACATGCTGTTTTTGCTTACTAGTCCTTGATATAATGTGATGTTTGAAGTCAATATATCCCAGTGGTTTATCACTTAATGGCGGTGGCACAGAAATACCTAATACTTCAGATAACATAAATGGCTTTAGCCAAGTCACAAGTGGTGTGTTTCCATGCATATAATGTCCTTCACGATGATAAAATAAAAGTCCATCCAATGAAGAAAATGGTAAGTCATTTTCAAAATATTGTGATAAATTTTCACTACAGGCAATACTTGGTAATGATAAAATTGGATATTGATTTGCGTATGTGTTTTTTAATTTTAGTGCTTCGGTTTCCTCGAATTTTGATTTTATCCAATATCGCCTGAACTCTGCCTGAAAAAAATAAATAAACCATTTACAACAAATGAAATGATATTAATAATTAAAAATTGAAGAGGTAAAATATTTTGAATTAAATTACATCGCAATCGAGAAGAGGTTGATTAGACCACGCTAATACATCGAGAACGTAATAAGTTTTGTTAATTCCTTCCCAAATGCAGTCGAGAATTGTACAATTTTTATTATTTTGCTCTGGATGTCCACCAGGCAATGCTGATTTAAATTCCGCAAGTTTTTCTCCACGACGATTGTACGCTTGTGTTTTTCCCTGCAATTTGATTTTCAAATTAATTTTATTTTTTTATTTATTGGATAATTTTTCATTTTTTAATATTTGATTTTTACTCTGGAAGCAATAAGCAAATTACGTTGTCCCTTTGGACATGGTACCATCGACCAATTTTCTAAAAGATCCTCCGGTACATCAAGCATCCATTCGGACATCATTAATTTATTAACAAATTGTTTTTTATATTTTCTTAAATATTTTTTCTTGTCTTTTTCCACTTCATGAGATTCTTCAAATTCATCATCTGATGAGAATATTTCATCTAAAATATCACGTGCAGCGTTGACTGCTGAATCTCTGCATCTAGAAAAGAAATTAATTTCAAGATAAAATATATATCTAATAAAAATTAAAAACAAATGGATAAAATATAGGTTATGTATATAATTACTTTTTTTGATAATTTAGCAAACGTTGTCGGCGAACTTCTTGCGGTGAATCATCATAATCAATATCCAAATTATAATTATCTTTTTTTATTGGTTTTTTATAAAATACTGATCGAATATTTATTTCTCGATTTTCAGTTGAATTCATCACATCATTAGTGCCTGTCGTCATTATAATTCTTTTATGTATAATCCACTTATTTGCAATAATATATAGGTAATTTTTCCTTTGTCAATTCACAGTAAATAATATTATCATCAACTATTATTCGTTTAATCTATTTCAATGCTGAAATTATGATTGTCAACCTTCAAATGTGAGGTTATGTTATTTATTTTTGATCAAGCCGGTCTGATATCTTATCGCAATAAACTTCAAAGTAAATCGTCATCTATTTGACCAACATGTGATAACTATCTGATAAAAAACTATAATTATTATTATTATAAATAATTCATAAAATTAGTTAACATTAATAAACATTTAAATAACATATTCTTATTATCAATAGAAATTTATTGAATCAGATCATTACATGTGTCTCAAGCATTGTGAATGTATCAAATTAAGAAATCCAATTGATAAATATATCAATATATTTTTTAAAACTAAAAAAAAAACTGAAGTTTACGTAATAATTCAATGTAAGATTATCCTCCTATATAATTATAATGCATAAAACAATTGAAGCTTCATCTGCCAACAAAAATGGTCGCCAATTACTCGGCCTTAATTAAAAACGAATTAATTATTTTATTTTTATTTCGCCACAGCAAATCCAACCCGATTATTCTCCATATCAAATTCAGTGTAATAACGTCCAATAAAAACATCACCAAGAATCCACAATGGTCCATTAGGTGGTGGAATATCAATAGCCATAAAACCACTAAGACATATAGTTTTACCAAATTGCGAAACCTTAACCAAAAAAAAAATAATTCAAATCAGATAAATAAACAAATAATATTTATAAATCAATTATTAAATTACAAATATTTACCTTCAATACATAATCTTCTCCTTTTAAAGAAAATGATTTACCACCCAAGACAAATTGAATTTCAGGTAAATTAGGAATCAATTTACAGTCAATCTACAATTAAACAATTATTTCATTATATCTATTATATCTGTAAATATATATCTTACAATTATTTTCAATTACTAATTATAATTGAACATTATTTACCATTGCTTCGCCAGCAGCAATAGTAGTGGCGCCAATTGCCGAATTAATTGCTTCAACTTCTTTAACTGGTCCAGCAATCAATGAAGTACCAGTATCGGCAATGGCCTCACAACCTTGTTCGCAAAATGTTTTATCACCAACTGAAATCTTGTCCATTTTAAATTGCCAATAAGCTTGACGATCAACTGACACATAAGTAAAGTCACCGTCATAATGATTAGGATCAGAACCACCAAAAATTATTTCTCCACCCGATGCAGCTGATGGATCTCTATTAAAAAATATAAAACATTAATCAAAATTATTTTTAATCTCTCAAAAATCATTTCACAATTTTATTTGTTTGTTATATTAAATTACCTGTTCAAATAGAAGCTGAATATTTTCTTTGATATCAAACCTTGATTGTACATGGCGTAAAACGGTGGCAAAACTCCATCTACAGCAATTCTATCGTAAGCCATACCTAAAATACCGTCGAATTTAGCAGCAACAAATGCCAATCCTGGCTCACTCATTGCTTCAGCAAACGTTTGATTAACAATATCTATACCAGCAATCTGTGATGATGATAATAATAAAGTAATTATCGTCAACTTTATATTCAATTAATGAATAAAATATTGGAAAAGAAAAAAAAATATATTTATGTACATTGACTGTGTCAGTTGATAAAAATCCTGATAAACTTCCGGATCCATATTGAATAGCGAATTTAGCACCGTTGGCTTTATAAGTATTTGATTTACTGGCGTCATATTTATTATGTAGCACTGAAATATAAATTTTCATTCAATTTCATTTGTTTATTTGTTCAAAAATAATGTAACATAATTAATATGAAAATTAAATTAAATTTTAATATTCTTACAGCAGGCTATGTTTGTGTAGTGGCATTTTTTTGATGGTACCCATAGATTTGATGACCCAGTATCAAATACAACGCGAAATTGTTGCGGTGGATTACCAATTGTTATAACACCATAATATTGAGCATCCATATAATTTGATAATGGTTCAGGTGCTCCATAAGTATAAGCAGCATCGCCATATCTCATACGTAGAAATAGCACATCAGTTCCAACTTCTTTAAATGTTTTTCTAACCGATGGAATTTTATGTACTGGAACTCTGTAAAATAATAGATAAATAAATATAGAAAAAAAATAGATAAATTTATAAAAAAAATAAATTCGTAAATTGTCGTATGATGTTTTAATGTTATAATTAAATATGATTGTCTTCATTGGAAAATAAAAGCTATATCGCATTGTTTCAATGTGAAAGTGATAAGTTGTGATGATAAAGTCCACAAAAATTGACCTTTATATAATTAAAAAGGTCAGATTATAGTTTATAAGTGTTGAATTTATATTAAAATTGTAGAAATTATTAATGCGTAATTTTATTAAACACGTATAGATTTATTATTGTTACAATAAATAACCGCATATATATTCTTCATTTGTGATTCATGAATCTTTATCCATGTTTATACACCTTTAAATAAACAAATGATTTATATATATATATATATATATATTAGGTATTGAATTTACTTTTATTGTTGTGAACAATGGAAAGGTTTTACGATTAAAAAAAGAATATATTTATAAATAGTGTCGTAATTATTCAACACAAAGAATTTTTTCAAAGAATAAACGAAAATTATAAATAAAATATAATAATTTTTTATTGTAATATAAAATTAAATATTATAAAAAATAATTTGATAAATAAATTTTGACTTACCGCAATAAATCGGCGTTTACAAACACCAAAACGAGAAAAAATGTTAAAATTCGCCACATTTTTTATGTAAACGATATTTCGTTTATGTTTTTTTGATAATTGTCGATTTTTGAGAAATCTTTTTTCAATAGCGGCGTAGAAAAATTGTGTTGTGTTGAACAGAGATTAATGTGATAGTACAACAACCGCAATGGCAGTCTTTGGAAAGAATGTCGGGTTAGAAAGACGCTTATTGTCTTTTTAACTGACAACTTTAAGTCCCCCCTGAGCATCTATATTTATTTATCTATCTATCTATATATATCTATACAACAAAAGTCAGATTTGTTTTCGTTGAATCATTGTCAGTCACATGACTTGATTGCAACCAATCATTGCATGGATTTTAAACCTTTGTATGCCACGACATCTGACGATGGAAAATTTAAGCACTTCAAGCTTGAAATTAAAATTATAAATTAATTAAATTAAAATATTCGATAATGAAAAAATTATATAATAAACAAATTTATTTCGATATGAAATTTATAAATTATATTTAATTTCGTATCGATTAAAATTATATAAGAAGTATTTTGTAAAATAAAATTTTGAGGTTATATTTAGGTAAAAATGTTTATTTGCAATAATTATCTGAGTAATAAAGAATATAATTTTTCTTAGAAAATAATTATTGAATTAATGAATAATGTAGGAAATTAAAAGTATAAATATATCAATATTTATATAATTGTTTCAGCGATTCCAATTCGGCCTCTATCCAAATCATATTCGGTATAAAATTGCATTAAAAATGCACCACCTAATTGCCAAACATTGCTGTTAGTTGTACTTGCTACAAATGGCGATAAACAAAGTGTAGCACTAAAAGCAGTCATCTATAAAAACAAAAATAATAATAATTAATAATATAAAACGAATCATTTTATTGGCTTATGATAAATAAATAAAGTAAAATAATGTAAACCAACATGTTGAATGTAATATTTAGATTCAATTGTAAAGTTTTTTCCACCTAGAACAAAAGTTATCGGTGGAAGTTTAGCAAACGTACGACAATCCACCTGAAATAAATTAAAAACATAAATTTTATTCACTATAAAAAATTAGATATGAATTATTACTATAATAAAAATATTATTCATTTACCATATATTTATATGAAAAATACTCCCAAACGAATTTAGCACCCATCATATCATTTATTTTTCCAATTATATCTCCTGGACCAACAATAGCATTTGAGCTTGTATCAATCATTGCATCACATCCACCAGTACAATATGAATAAGATTTGTTACCAACTTTCATTAATATCCTGAAAAATAAAACATAAATACACAAAACCTTTCTATAATTAAAATTAATCTAATTATTCTTCAACTAGAATCGATCTTTACTTGTCCATATGAATAGTCCAATATTTTTTTTCAATCACTGGTAAATATGTTAGATTTGTTTTTATATGCGATCTATCTGTCCCACCAAGAATTAAATTACCAGCTTTAGGTGTTGTGGGATCTCTGAAACATTATTATTAATTTAATTTCAATGTAACAAATATGAATATGGGGCATTCCATGCCAACTCATCCTACCAATGAACTTTGCATCTCCGATTTCACTGAAACTTGGGCATTTTTTTCTACCCATCGAAATAGGGTGAGGTGATTTTTTTCAAATTTTTTTATCGAGCCGTTCAAAAGATAAATTTTTGAAAATTTTTGGGGTTTTTAATGTTCAAATGGCCATAACTTGGCCACGAATTGTCCGATTTGAGTCTTTTTTTTTCAAAATTTTTGTTTTTTAATGAACTTTCTGGAAAATTTATGCAAAAAATTATCAATGATGAATTTGATTTTTTTTTTTAATTTTAAAGTTAAAATTTGGATTTTGAGACTGTTTGTATCTTTCGATTTTTCTAAAAAAATTCTCAAAAATACTACTCCCTAAAATACAAATTTCAAGCCTAGTCTTGTAATGGGATAATGATGGGTTATAACTTTTTTTGAATTTTTTAAATTAATTATTTTCGTTTTTTTTCGATT
>JAQQBS010000004.1:2193899-2204401 GCA_030347275.1 Microctonus aethiopoides
AGTATAAAACTCAAAAAACGAAAATAATTAATTTAAAAAATTCAAAAAAAGTTATAACCCATCATTATCCCATTACGATCCTAGGCTCAAAATTTGTATTTTAGGGAGTAGTATTTTTGAGAATTTTTTTAGAAAAATCGAAAGATACAAACAGTCTCAAAATCCACATTTTAACTTTAAAATTTAAAAAAAAAATCAAATTCATCATTGATAATTTTTTGCATAAATTTTCCAGAAAGTTCATTAAAAAATAAAAATTTCATTAAAAAAAAAAGACTCAAATCGGACAATTCGTGGCCAAGTTATGGCCATTTGAACATTAAAAACCTCAAAATTTTCAAAAATTTATCTTTTGAACGGCTCGATAAAAAAATTTGAAAAAAATCACCTCACCCTATTTCGATGGGTAGAAAAAAATGCCCAAGTTTCAGCGAAATCGGAGATGCAAAGTTCATTGGTAGGATGAGTTGGCATGGAATGCCCCATATATTTCATCAATTTATTATCAGTACTAATAAAATTTTACCGATTCATATAGAACGTAAATATATTTTGTTTGATAATATTCTGCCGGATCATATTGTAAAAAAATGGAATAGTTCCATCAACTGCTAGTGAAGAAAAGGCTAAACCAATCACACCATCAGCTTTTTGAAGAATCGTTGACATTATTGGCATGTGAGTAATTTCAATAAACGTCTGGTTTGCAACTTTTAAATGCGGCAGCTGTTTAATATAAATATAAATAAACATTTATAAATATACGTAATTATAAAAATAAATATACATACATGAAAGTCATCTGTTGATAAAAATCCTTTCAAACTTATTTCATCTCCCTTTCTTTCATACTTCCTACCATCTTCTTTATACGTAGATGATTTTCTACTGTCATAACGTGTATGCCACACTGTAAATAAATTCAATTATCAATTATTTTCTTAATTCTATCGATTACAGTAGCAATAATATGATTATAATTTTTTTTACTGCATGATAATTCATAAAGAGCACAATGCTCAGATGGAAGCCAAGAATCAGCCCATGTTGTATCAAATATCACTTTGAATTCCCTCGCTGGTTTACCGACTTTTATCACACCATAATATTCAGACTGTAAATATAAAAAGAAAATAATTTCAATTAATTATTATGAAAAATAATTATAATTTTTTATTAATAAATAGTACATACATTTAAATATTTCACCAAACTAATTTCATCGTATGTTTGATTTGGCGTTTGAATATTCTCTGCAGACACTCCACTATTGGCTCGTGAATTATCGTGATATATATCAAGTCTGGAAGATAAAATATGATAACACAAACATGACGAACGAAAAGGAAAAAAAATAAAGACCGGTAACTGATACCAGTAACGAATGAGTCATTGAGTGACTGGTCTTATAGGTAGTGGATTAAAACACAATGAAAATAAAAATTATACGTAGAAAAATAATTGTGTTTCAACAAGTTTAAATACTTACACAATTCGACTGTGGATACAAATTGGAAAAATTCCAAATAATAAACAGAGAATAAAGCTCTGCATTTTTTTTTAATGTGTTTGAATTTTATTTTGACATAAATTTGTTAATATTAATATAATTTTTAATGAATACCAGTCATCAAGTGTTTTCGGCAGCGGGTAAATCACAACTACTGCTGCGTCAGGGAAGTCTGCGATATAATACATGCCCCATAGTCTGTGTTGGAATGTTCATTTTGTTATCAGGTTTTATTCACATTATGTCGACTGTACTACATATAATCCAGACAATAGTTTCATACAACGCGCGAATATTCAACGAACATTGTAAAAAATATTTAGTATTTTATTTTATGGATAGAAAATGAATTTTCGTCACCCAATTAAATATTGATGAATCTAAAAATATACAAAACTTTGTAGCTATTGACACTATCATTTTTAATTAATAGAAAGACATTAAAATTAAAAATAGTCTGTAGTAAAAATTGAATTAAATTTTTTTTTATAGTTGCTATGAATGTATGAATAATTCAAAATTGGTTTGCTTATAAAAATTATGATAATTATTGTTGGTAGTTTATAATTGTTATGGAGTAAATAAACTATAATTAGGAAGAATTACAATCAAATTTATGAGATACTTTTTATTACACATTTTTATGTTCTCCTGTAATTATTATAAGATCTGGTTTTCATATTTTTTTCTTTTCATCGCTGTTGAGTCAGAGAAATTAAAAAAATTTTCCCCATTCTAATCATATAGCTGCACATTGCACACACTATTGTTAAATTTGGTTTATCCCATTTTTTTCCTCTTTTTGTATTTGATACAAAAGAAAAAAAAAATTTTATTCAATTCGTCATGTACGAACTAAGCTCAGATTTTTTTTCTTAATAAATATGAGGAATCAAAAAATTCTTTGAATATAACAGAGTTTCATTTTGAAAAACGCAACTTTAAATGTATTAGCAAAAATTGTATATTTATTTATTTATTATTTTTTTTTATTATTTCTCATTTCTTCTCCTTTTTTTTTTTTTGCAAATTGTCTAGAAATTGAACCTACACATTCCACATTGAAATATACGACGGACTAATTTTCTTTTAGATTTTATAACTTATTAGAAAGTACATATAGTAAACTTTTTATTTTTATTTGTGTATATCAATCAATAAATTGTAGAATATTGATATTTATTTTGTCATTTTATTATTTATATCCAAACGTGATATTAATTTCACACGTTTCAGCTGATGAAAATTACATTCTACAATGAATTAAATACAACCAAATACCTTCCATCGTCAATAAAAATGATGAATTTAAGTCAGCGATGTTTGAATTTATCGTAAACAATTGACATTTATACTTTTGTTACAGTAATTAATAATTATTTCGTCTCTTAATATTCTTTTGATATTTTATTTTACCGCCAAATTGTAATACAGGAATGTATTCAGTTCACAGAAAAATAAGTTTTATTGCCGTCAATGCGTCAAAGCACACAATCATTTCTGAATATGTGCTGAATAAAATTTATTTATTTTTTTGTCGATTATTCTTTTGTTAAATCTTTCCACTATTTTTTTTCTTTCATTTCTTAATTATTCGGCAATAGTCTTTAGCAAAGAATGAGTTTAATCATATCTCACAGCACCGCATCAGAAATGTCTCACCGAATTAGAAATATTTATATAGTATCTTTATAACATTCATCGCACGTCATTTTCTTATTATTGTAACAATATAACAGGTAAATGTGTATGGATTTGCGCGTAGGAGACGACGAAAGTGAAGAGAAATGAATTGTTTTATATTGAAAAATTATAAACGAAACTGAACGAGAAACATAGAAAGTAAGGTGGGATAATTATTTGACAGTAGTAATAGTAGTAGCACACTGCTTACGATTATTCTAAAGAGAAAAAAAAAAACAATTTTAGAACAAAAATAATTCCTATGAAATTTCAGTACAATCTAATAATTAAGTACGAAAAATGCATTGAAAATATTTAAAGTAAAAGACAAACAGAAGAAAAATAATCAGGGCTAACTAACTGCTACTTTTTCTTCGTATATATATTTATATTTTCGTCTTCCCCCAATTCACGCTGATGATACTGTTTTTCATTTTATTTTATTTGTTTCTTTTTTTTTCTTTTTTTTTTTTTCAATTTTGTGTTCACTATCTTAGGATGAGAGTTATTGAATGCAAATGTAGTATTAGGCCGCGGTCTCTGTAGGAGTGTCACCATTGCTTTCAGCTTCAACAACTGGTTTTTCCTCGAGTTTTGCCTTCTTTTCCGGACTAGCTCCATCCACACCATCCACAGTTGGTTCAATACCAGCGGTGGATTTCCTCTTTATGCAACAGGCATCAGCGGCGGGTGCATCTAAAATGATTAATGAATATTTATCAACAATTGTTCAAATTTAAATACAATAAAATATAATTTTAATCATGTATTTTATTATTATTATTAAATATAATATTTACCTGTGGAATCACCATTTTCCGTGGATTCAACTTCTTTCTCATCAACCTCTTTCTCTTCAGCTAAACCATTTTCCTTTGTTTCTTTAGCATCACCATTTTCAGACGCTCTTGAATCCTCATCAACTTCTTCAACTTCTTCAACCTCTTTTTTCTCTTCCTCAATTACTTTTTTTTCCGGGGAAGCTGCGACCACTTTGGTTTCTCTATTATCACAAAACAAAGAAAAATAAATAAAATTAATTAATAAACCCATCAATAATTCCTTTGTATTATTCAATCAATATTTCAAAGACATTATTATTTATGCGTTATTTATTTTACAATACCTAACACACATAAATAATTGTCGGAATTTTTTTTTAATCATTTAAGAAAGTTTATTACATTTATGAAAATAAAGATAAAAGAAAAACACGATTCAATCAGCATAAATTTAATTTGTTCGAAAATTAATTTTCCGCTGTATAATTAATTAATATTTAACTATTCACAATAACAAAACAAAACCATTACAATAGTCAAATTAGTAACAACTTATTTAAAAATTTCTTTTTCAAACTTCCCGCCCGGTTCAAAAACGGATGTCTACAGCGCGCCAATTGTAATTTCATCCAACTAAACTCCCCAACACAGTGCTGCCACCACATAATTTCAACACTACCAATGCGCGGCAAAATTCAGACATATTTCCATCTCATTCACTCTCTACCATCGTCATGATATTTCATCTCTCATGCAACTCCACTGTTTTCTCTCACTTCTTTCCTCGTATTATATATTATCCTTCAGATACTTCATCTCATTTTCCTATCTCTCTCATTCATCCCCTCTTCACAATCCCTTCTCTCTTTCCACTTCACATGTTTCCATATAACGGAAGAGACAACTCTATGTGTGCGTGCACTTTCTTCTCCCAGATTCTCATTCGTATTTCACTATATAATTGTAAGACAAAACCAAGCAATCATGGAAGCGCAAAGCCGGTATATAAAATATAAAATAAAAAGGAAAATACTTGACGATGCATAACAATTGTTGTTGAATTTGTTTGATGCTTAAAACCACAATGTTTGTGTGTCTGTTGGAAGCCGAGTGGATCGATATATTCCGGCCGTTCTCTTTTAGAAGCGACGCTCAAGTACAGTCATTATCAAAACGTATCTTTATATATATAAAATAATATATTAAACTCTCAATATAATTCTTTCTAGGTTTCATTTTCTTTCAATTCAATTTCATCCTCCCCATCAGGAATATTTACGAACGATTAATCATTCATATACATTTATTACAAACGAACATTCAAACACACAGCATATATGTGTGCCAGTATATATGGCGTTCATTTATACATCGTGTACATGTATAACACACGGATTTAATCGTCGAGTCGTCTCGGCATTTGCCGACCCGTAGCAATACGTGAACGAACTCTCTGGGGCACTTTATACATACATACATACATACATACATTTATGCATACTAGTATATATATTTATTTGTAAATGTAGAGAGTACTTCCAGGTAGACGACTTTCACGGGGGAAATACGTCGTGACCCGGCATTACGAATATAAACACACACAATCTTTCTGTCGTTGCCAACACAATTCCATCAGGTAGTTGTTTTACACAAGAAGAATAAAAATGAATTATTGTGGGTCGAGGTAATATACAATATGATGGATATAATTGTAAAATAAAATGAGCATGAAGATAGAATGAAAAATAGAAGAATGAGAATTGGAAGAAGAAGGAACTGAAAGAGAAGTTCGAGAGGAAAAGGCAAAAAAAAAAAAGAAAAATGTCAAACGTGCAATTTGAAGGTGCGTGGGATGATGGTGAAAAATAACTTCAAACGGCGTCCCCTATATATATATATCTATACATATTTATGTGTGTATATATATATGCCTCCCTCTTTCACCCGCGTATACCCCTCGTGGCGTCTCATTGGGATGTAGCGACGCGAAAAATAAATAATTTTCCTACTATTTCATTGATATGTCATTGAATGAAATAAATAAAATTATACAAGATAAAAATTAAAGTAAAAAGACGCGAAATATAATTATTGAAAGGTTAAAAAAAAATATTTTATTTATAATATATAAAGATTTAGTGGTTATAGTTGAGTATGTACAGATGAAAATGATTCTCACTTTCATTGCAACAAGAAATATTGTAATGTAAATATCCGACGCGAAATAAGAACAGAAATATTCAGTAAAGAGAAAATGCCGCGCGGCAACGCACACACATACACACGTATAATTCCATGTATATATATATATATATATATATATATTCAGCGTGGGGGCCATCAGACTTCCCGCCGGTTTTATACTAATAAATAAAAATAACAAATGCACAAAGGAAAAAAATTACATATATTAATTAAATATTTAAAAATATAAAATTCAACACTGGACATTTATAATATGAGAATAAAAAATTCATTAACATTTAATTTTTAATGATGTAAGCGCCATAGCGTTGGTTTTACAGATAGCGTGGTTTTTCAACACACACACACACACAAACACATATACATATACAAATACACCAGAACAAAATGCGGTTGATATAAAAATAATAATAAGATTCACAGAAAAATAATTAATAAAATAAATACTCACTTTGTTTCAATATCAGCCATGATGATTATGATTGTTGTATTAGTTTAATTTAACACGTGAAAAATTGATTGTTACACTGGGAATTAATAAAAAAATCCTCTAATTTTCAGTCTGTTACTAAATGACGATACAACGTATAAGAGACGCTGAGTAAGACTAAGGCTCCAGACCGACGCGCAAATGGCAGAGCCAATTCGCTCTCGCGGGGATTCGCCTGTCCTATTCCCTCTTACCGCCCGCTTCCCTCTTCTATCTCTTTCCCGGCCGGCACAACTAAAAGCGGCGGCCTTCAAACACTTTTCTTTCCCGCTCGTTTGTAGATGGCGTTGAGATTGATCGTGTATATTCGTATGTCTCCTCTCTCTCGACTCGTCCCCTACTCTGTTTCTTTATTCACATATATACACACACAAGAATATTTATGTATTTATATATATATTCTCACGTACATATATACTTATACGAATGTATTTACTTACTTTTATATGTATATATACTTGTACAATCACGTAAATTTTATTTATGTGTACGTGGACAGTGTTTCTGTATGGTGTCTAACATCCTAACCTCAAATTCAATCTTACGTTTATTACAATAGACATTTTATACATGCACACACACATGTTTGTCAATCTTTTGAATATTGTTTATTTAAAATCGTCTTTAATGAATAAATATTCATAATTATCAATAAATTATTGTTGCAATTCAATATTTTATTCATTTATTCTCTCCATTCTCCAATATTTCATTTAATTATTGCATATTTCTAATAAATTCAATTTTTTTTTTCTCATCGTTAGATACTTTTTTTTTTTTGTCTTATTTGTATATTCTCTCTATCGTTCGTTTGTGAAGCCGATGCCGGTGTAGTTCAGGCCCGTATCAAGAAAATTATTTCTATCATTTTATTTTTATATACAAACTTAAAAAAAAAATAATTAAATAATTTTCCTCTCTCTGCAATTTTAACTCATTTCACCTTGCTTTTGCTCATACATTCATGTATTATAATACATCAACTGGCAATATGAGAGATCAAAATTGAAATAAGAGAAAGATAAATCGTGAGAAAATTATTTGATATTTCCGGCGTTGAACCGGCGTCAAAACTTTAGATTATACATAAATATTTTCATTTCTTAGCAATAAAAATTTATTTTTATTAAATTCTTCATTATTATCCAAATGATTTATCAATTTCGTGTATATTAAATCATTAATCATGATCTAGTCCTTCAAAGTTCACACTCAAATATATATATATATATATATAAATATATACGTAGAATGTTCTAGAACTTTCGCGCTCGGCCTCATTTCCGGCGCATGGATGTATTAAAAGGTGCGCAGGCCTCTTTTGCTATACCATCTGCTTTGATACCTCCACAAGTTTATAAAATTAAACAATAAACAAATTAATATATACATATACATAACATATAAATGATCTGAAACAAATAATAATTACACAAATTATTTCAATAAATAAAGCGAGTGAAAAAGAATAAAAGATTTAATTATTCTAAATTAGCAAATAATTAAAAAAAAAAAAAAAATTTAATAAATAAATAAATAAATAAAATATAATACAATGTATGCTAATAATAATGGGGCTTCCTAATAAATTTTCCACGAGGGGTGTTCACGAGAGTCTTCCATTAGAATTATATTATTATACATATTATACATACATTTACATATAAGTATACATATATATTATATATGTATTATACATACATGCGCATGCGTTCTACCGATTGGTTATAGATCGGCGAATGCTCTATTTAACATTGTCCCATCAGAATCATCACAAACAAAAAAAAAAACATTTTTATTTCCTCAAAAAAAAAAAAATTCTTTTTTATTTTATTTTTCATTCATTCGCTATACTTATTTTCTCTCTTATATAATTATTAAAATATTTTATGTATATATTCACGTACTCATTCATGTTTGTATTTATTACTTATACACTTATATAATTTTAATATATGTATAATCAGTTGCGCTTGCACGCGTAAATTTTTACTATCACATTTTACGATAGGGTGATGGTGGTTTCATTCAGTCAAGTTCTTCAGGGATGTTTTTTATTTTTTATTTATTTTTTTTTTACTGAATACTATTGCATGGGGCACGCGCCACCAGTCAACGCACACGTATATATTTATTTGTGTATACATATATGAAATAAAACGAATAGGCACGAGTACGCGTTTATTCGAGCGGGAACAGCTGCCGGCAAAATGCACGCAGGTGAAGATATACGCAGGAGCAGATGTACCGATTTTTTTTTTTTATTTTTTATTTAAGGGACTAACGATGACACGAGGCGCAATATTCATTTTATGTTATTTAAGGTTGTTACACTCAATTATTTAACTTTGAACTCAAACAATATCTGGAATATATTATATGTATACATAATTATGTGATTATTAATTTTATTATATACATTCGCGGTAATATAAATGTATCTATGTGAATATTAATTAATATATGTACAAATAATTATATATTAAATGAATTGTAAGAAATATATATATTTTTTTTTTTTTTTTTTTTTATACGTCTGTGTAATTTGAAAAGTTTGATATTATCTATTGTACATTGGATTATTAGTTAAACTTAGAGATTTACTTCGCTCGCGGGCAAGTATGTAACACTTAAATACACATTGTTGGGCGCCAATTGCGTTCGATGAACATTAATTTATGATATGACGCACAGTGGTTTAATTATAACTCTAATATCAAAGAACAAAATAAAAAAAAAAAAAAAACGGAAATATAATTCGATTTTTATTGTACATCAGTAAATTTAGTTGATTTATTTTTATTAAATTTCCGTATCAATTTTATATTTATTTTATTTAAAAAAAAATTTTTTTTTTTTTTGTAAAAGCGATTTACGATATATTCACTGATCAATACAAATACCTACGTCACATACACGCACATAATACAACATATATACATATATACATAAATCGAAAATCGATTATAACTATATATATGAAACCCCTTTTACTTCCTCATGCTTTATCAGTTGCCACAGGTTAATTTTCCTCTAATGAAAATAATTGAGGTCAAATGCGATGAAATATATCAATATTTTGTAATTTCAACAGATTTTTAATTATTAAATTTAAATGTAAATATTAATTTATTTATAAATAATTATATTTAAATATATGTATATGTATCTGTACTGGTAATTATATATATGTATATGGACATTGTAATGTGTAAATAGGATCGATTATATATAATATAAAATATACACTGTATATAAAATCTTATCTGGTATATTAAAAAGTGTACGGTAAAAGTTCTTAAACCAAGAGATGCTGGATGCTATTTCAACCTGTATATACATACACGGATACATTATGTATATATGTATAGGTATATATATAGATATATGGTTTATAATTAAACTAAAAATAGTGCGCCAATAGCGAAACGTAATTTCCACTATGTAAACAGCTCTTGGCGACTTATCAAAAATAGCTGAAAAAAAAAAAATGAGAATAACGAATAAAAAAAAATATTCCACTAACATTAGAAGCTCTCTATTCTCAATTCTAATCATACAATAGTGATAACTAGCGCGTTCACAAAGTGTTACATTACTTGTGTGTAAATACGTGTGAATTCGAATTTATTACAATTTTTTTTTTATTTTTTTTTATTGGATTTTTTGATGGTAATTTTTTTTTTTTCAAGCAAAGACACGTGTGGATAATAATTCTCCTTGATGCATATATATGTATATATATATATGTATATTGGGGGATAATGTTATATCTTTGGCGCCGCCAAACGACAGTGGATCCTTATAGAACTCGATGAAATAAGACGTTTTT